>CAXHWN010002824.1:237500-812502 GCA_964020975.1 Hermodice carunculata | reverse complement strand
GTAGTTCTCCTCCTTGCCTTTTGGTGTGGGTATTTACGATGCCTGATAAAATGCTGTACCACCAGCTATTTGATGCGTGGTTGAAACAGATTTTTATTGACCATGCAACGTGTTACTTTTGCATACAAGATCAACAAGCGTTCTCCTGTAAGACTTCTCTTGTGACCGATGCTTTGGTGCTCTTACCCATTAACGGTAACTTCGTGCTGGCAAGTTTCAGCTCCCTTACAATTGCAGGTCAGATTAAAGAAAGCAAGACGGGAAAGTATCTTGACATGGTATGAATCTCTTAAAAAGATGGTACTGCTGTTACTTTTATTTATATTGTTTGCCAATATTTTCATGGACTTTTCCATACTAGATGCTGCAGTGGTCTTCATGATTTTGAGTGAAATTCTTCAGTTAACTTTTAATCTGTATTAGTTTTCCCATTGTTTCTACATGAATATGGGATACTTGTGTATATAAATATACAAGTAGGACAACAGGATTTTCTTAAGTTTATTAAACATATATACTTATATATATATATATGTATATATGTGTATATATATACATATATATATATATATATATATATATATATATATATATATATATATATATATATATATATATATATATATATACATAGCTAAAAAATCTGTAAAAATCAAACTATCTTGGTCAATTGCTTTTAAGTGCACAGGGACACTTCTGGGGACCATTAGACCTTAATTTGTTCAACAGGTGGCGCTGCAATTTTATCTAATTTAATGCATTTTTTATGTTTTTGCTATTTCCGATTTCTGAGCCAAACTTGTATTGCAGCTTTTGCTGAAACTTGGTGGATAGTTTATATTTTTCATTAAAAAGCACTGAATTGGTTCTTTGACAGAAATGTCTAAAGTATTGCCAAACAAAGATGGGTCTACAAGCCTAAGGCATTTTCGTATATTTTTATTAATTTGGTTTAGAAAGATATAAATCAATTTAAATTGTACCCATAAACGCATTAACATACTTAATTGGACCATGCATATTGACCATAGCACCACGCGTCTTGCATATGGATACAAACTACACTTGGGTGGATACCCCTTCTCCATCACGGTTCATGTGTAATACTAACGCCCGTTTCACGAATCATACTTTATTTACCAAGCCGTATTACATACATAATAATTGAAATCGTCATCATAAGAATCACATTATCGGCAAAATAATTACCTTAATCATGGATAGAATTTAAATAGAGTCAACTTTCCACATATATTTAAATTGATCGTATCATGTTGAGACATTCAATGTACATATAACACAAATCAACTGCCTCAGACTATTAGGGTTAAGGTGTATATCTGCTGGATCTCGGCAAATACCGTCGTTACAAAGTCATTTTTTTATAGTTCAGGTGGACACTCCATGAAGTACGAGATGACTTACCGGGGGCTTCGTTTATCTACGAACCTGACTGTTCTTCGCTTGATGCCAGTATGTGGTCAATATTTGTGCAACTAATTGACACACCAGCCTCTTGTACTACAGTCATGCATTGTAACGGTTCGCACACGTTTTCTATTGCATCTTTGCAGCTGAGCTCCCACTTCCTGTTCAATTCCTCCAAAACACAGATTTTCACAGGATATCATCACCCAACCGTTTTTGGTTCAAGCGAATTCTAACCAAAACAGAACTGGGGTAAATATAGTACGCTGAATGTGTTTCATGGAGCTGTGTGTTGGAAACTAGAAGCCATCTGGATCGCTATCCTAGATGTGACAGTATCCAAACAGTTTGTCAGATGATAGTTCCGGCGTACCTTGTGTTGTCATTTTATTAAAACTTTTCTGAGACATGGCAAAGTACATGAAGTCTGTGTCCATTTCAATACGCTCTAAATCAGACATGTCAATGACCACATCTTAAAAGTCACAATGGAGCTGTAATATCCTTGTTTTGGCAAACTGACAAATGAAGTATCCCAATTAAATCAAAAGGTCAATTTAAAATAGCGTAAATCAACATAATGCAATTCTGTAGCTGATATCACTAAAATCATCGTGCTTAGATTTCTCTCTCTCTCTCTCTCTCTCTCTCTCTCTCTCTCTCTCTCTCTCTCTCTCTCTCTCTCTCTCTCTCTCCCCCCCCCCCCACATATATATCTCTCACCGGCAGATTTGTTCTTTGTAATATATTTGTACTTCCTATAAATGTCGGGCCTTTGCCTTTTATGCTTGTCCAAATGGATTCCATGATTCTGCGTGTTGGCTACTGTTTTGGAGCTGCAATACTGCGATAATAATTCAGATCATGGTTTTACCTCACAATGGAGCCTCTTTATCTTTGAAATATGCGTTTAAATGATAAAAATGTAGACTATTGGGGTTTATGTGGTCTCTGGGAAACACGTTGTACATCACACCGTCCGTGCTTCTGGATTTGTAAACGTTGCTGGTGGGCATTAGAACACGTCTGTCTTCACCTTGACAATTGCAGTTGGGAGCATGCGAGACGTCGGCGCTTGGTTATGTCAGCTGCGACTGCAGGTTCCTGTGGTTTCTACCGTCTCTAGTCTTGGAAATAACTTTTTTATAGGCCTGTCACATGAACTTTGCAACGGAATGTTGAGCTTGATCACAATCAAGAGATAAAGGAGTTCGTAGTTGCTAGCATACTCGATATGTCTGTTAAATACGCGGCAGAGCCAAAACACTTCCAGCTGAAGTAATTTTGATTCCAACAGACAATGTTCAGGTTTCCATTTCGGACCAGAAGTATTGACCGATGATATTCAAGCCTAGCTAAATGTCTTTTGAAAAAATTCGCTGAAGATTTATTTGTCTTTTTGTATATGCTAGAATAATATTATTTTTAAGTAGAAATTCATTCGAATAAATTCACCGTAGTCTCATCAGATCGTGTGGTATATCTTTTGAGCTCTTACGGTGTGCGGAGAAGACTACACCAAATGATGCACGTAGCCTTTTGATGAAGGAACATCCATATCGCTCCCTATCCTTCTATGCCATGCACCAGAGAAGCATATTGTGCTCCGAATCGGGACTTCCAACCCAAGACCAACGTAAAAACTTGTGGATGCATAATACCGGGTACACTCCATACTTCTTAATCGACTTGATACTCCAAATCACTCACTTACAGATAGCATCTGAGGAAAATTGGTCACAGCTCTGACACAGGTGTGTCTGCAATGTCAGCGGTGGTCCAAACCATTTTCATGATTAATTAAACACATAGTTCGAAGTATTGCCATCGTATGACAGTCTCAGTACCAAACTGAGAGCGCCATCGTTCTTGTTAGAGAGGGCGATATGCCATTTTTTTGTATTTGTTTTTGTTTTACTTTTGACCTTTATCAGAAGCGAATAATGGTAAGGATTCTTTGCAAATTATCGCCAAAATTTGATAACTGGTCAGTGGCAGATTCGGAGAAGGACGTGCGGCATGCCCAACCCAATCCTTCACCATTCTTTCAAGTCAAACACGAACGTTTTAATCTTAAATAAATTATCGGTGTCGGTAGAATTAAATATGCACCCAAACATACGAAAAATAAACTAAGGAACTTTCAAAGCCGTCTCCCTCCCTTCCAAGATTCATTAATTCTTTGGTTTTTCATGTGGTTTTACTTGCTTAACAGATACTAAGCTGAGACAAGGAGCCGCTGTCAGTGACAAATGCCAGGGTGTTCCAGACTCCTAAATGTGTTCTGGTACCTTCTTCAGTGTGTCTGTATTTTTTTAATCTAATTTAATTTAATTTTATTTAATTTAATTTAATTTTATTTTATTTTTATTTTTTTAGGTAGGCAGTAACAGGGACTGACATAGAGAGTATAGAACTTGGGCAACGGATTCATGACAGGAAAACTGCGGATTACATTATAACTTGGGATGAGTTAGGGTAAAATTCCATCATCTTTGAGGTCAGGTCCAGCAAGATAAAACACCCCACCAAGACTAAGGCAGTCACTAAAGCCCCTTCTTGGTTTTTGTGGTCAACCCTTAAATAGTTCGGCACAATGGATGGTGCAACAGTGATGTGTAAATGATCAATAGTTTTATTATTTTTCATAATTTATATCATTTCCGAAACTACCTCAAATTTAACTGTTATGAACACTTGCTGAATAAGCATATATAAATAAGCTATAAGTACAGTAAACACGATTGCTTTAATCGTGTAAACACTATTGTACAAGAACCCTTGTGCAATTTTGTTTTATTATGCTTTTACATATTTTCTTATAATAATTGTTTGTATCCTGTTTGTACACTGGTGATGTCCTCCCACAGGTATTGTTTGTTAAGTGTTTGCCATTTGCCTGTCACGGATAATAGCTACACTTCTAGATGCTTTTTTTCTACTTGTTGAGTGTTTTAAATTGTATCTAGTGCCGATTGCAGTGCATTTGGCACCCCTAAATTATTTTACTTAATACTGCTGAACAGTCAATATAAAGATAACATTACAGCTTTATCTAAATTTGAATTATAATGAAATTTTGTGCAATAAGGTGACGTAAGATCTGGGCAACAAATAGAGCTACAGGGGGAGAGATCACCTGAGGTGGCTAGGACCTGAACCTGAAATACAATACAGCTATTTCAACCAACTTGTCGGCGTTTGTCTTGGTATTACCAAATCGATAAAATACAACGAGATGTCAAGTCCTCTATACAACCCCCCCCCCCGGGGGGGGGGGGCGGGATACTCCCATGTAGGGTTGTACTGGGTATGTGCCGCGGGAAAGGCCTTGTTTTCATTACTCCCAGGATTAGAAAAGCCCCCCAAAATGTACACAACTGGATTAGGACAGGGGTAACAATTATTTGAGTGAACTGAATGTCTTATTCATTTCTCAAAAAAAATGTATAGATCTTGGATATAGGCTGAAGATATAGGATATAATTAGTAAGTTCTTTGGGGGAAATTTTGTGGAAAGTAAGAATTTGCAAAAACTTGCAATTGGAATGTCGGTCTCCAGAATGCACCAAATGCAGCACTCCTTTCAACACATTACAGGATTAAGAAAGGGTACCTTTTTACATCTGGTGTTAGATTGAGATAAGGTATTGTATAAAAATGTCCGAGGCACACATCTAACCTGATGTTGAGTATGTGCCCTCACCCCACCTCCCACGATATACAACCAACACGAGTCAACCCGGTTCCAGTGCAATCCATGCGTAGCATCATTTATCACCGCTAACTTGCCCACCAGATTCCCCCCCCCCCCTTTCTAAAACGAAGGCCGATGTCTTCTCAGGTGCATGGGTCTATTGTATTGTTCACCTTCGGAGAAAATTCATTTACGTCAGTCTACGCAAACAATTTCTTTGCAGATACATGCGAATAAATGCCCACCAAGCAGACAAAGATCTTTGAACTGCTTTACCTGCCACCAGATGTTGTCCATCACTCGTGATGACGTCACCCTTCTCTAGTCAATATTTCCAACGTGCCAGAGGCCTCTCTGCCTTCTCTACAATTTTTATACCATTCTATCATATGTACCCTAAGTAAAAGCCGGCACCTTAATATCAGTCCCATGAAAGATGTGCATATGAATGAATGAGCTTTATTTCTGCACCAATTAAAGTCATGGCATTATGAAGTTCTGTACGTACACGTAAGGTAAACAACAAGAGAGAGAGAGAGAGAGAGAGAGAGAGAGAGAGAGAGAGAGAGAGAAAGAGAGAGAGAGAGAGAGAGAGAGAGAGAATTGCACACAAGTACAATCAGCATCAGGTAAACAACGAGAGAGAGAAAAAAAAACAATTCATGCAAGTGCAATCAGCATTACAGTAATGTGATGCTGCAAAAGTCGCAATCAAATGAGCTGTGTCACAAAATTAGAGGTCATATGGTGTTACAGTGGGCTATATATATCATCTTGTACTTACAATTTACCCTTAATTTTTACTGTTTCTTCAATAGATTTTGGCATTTCCATACACGTTTCCGGATCATTAGCAGTCATCAACATTATAAATTTATCTTGGAGATTCAATGTTTCAAAATTGACAAATATATCTGACATATTTGTAAAAAATATTTGCGTAATTTCAACAGATTTCTCACATTCCATAATATAATGATACTGATTTTCGATTTTTGTACATTTATCGCATATTCTATTCTCTTCAGGAATTTTCTTCGGTCTTTTATGCAGTCCAGTCTCAATTGCCAAATTGTGTGCACTTATTCTCAATTTTGTGAATTTATTTCTCAAATTTGCGTCTTTTAGAACAATCAAATATTTTTCTAATTGAAATGATGCTTTGAATTTGGAGTAAGTTCTCAATTTTCTGTCCGGATTAGACTGCAAAACAAAATCTTTATGCCACTGAATCAAAAATTTTTCTTTTCATAAGTCCTAAATCAAATTTATAGGGAAGTCACCAAATTCATCACCGTTATTCAACCAAATATGTTCGCAACCAATTTCACGTAATGTTATCTTAACAGTTCGTGGAGGATCGTTCCGTTGATAATGTCCAAAAACATCTTAATTTGCTCCAAATTTGCTTAAAAGTTCTGAGCGTCTGCAGGCTTCGTTGCCTCCAAAATACAATCTAAGCTGCGTATTATCTTACCAGACAGCAGGAGACCCCAAAAACACCCAGCCTATAAAGTCGCCTCTACTTTAAAAGAATTCTAGTTCCGACTCGGTTCGCAGTTACATTCACTCACGCTGTCCATTTTCCTTAAAACAAAGGAGAGGAGAGATGTAGAAGTGCGCCATTTTTTTTTCAGAGTTCCTGTGTTATTATAGATGCAGCCAATACCGTAGCAGTGGTCAGCATGTTTTTTTCCGTTTTTTTTTCAGGTTCATATCACATTATGTCTGTCAAATCAAAAGTCTATAATTGTATACTAGGCTATATACAATTTTGCGGCAAGACATTGTGGCCCATCCGTTGTGCAAGATGTCGCAGCTTATATATGCTGAACATGATATATAAAAGAAGGTTTTCATAGTAACCCTGGCAGCAGTGAGTGGTCCGAAGCAAGCGGATATATATATATATATTTTAATTCCATACAGCTTCTTATGAACGGCAGGTGTAGATACAGGTATAACAGCCGCAGGCAGTGATTGACAGCATTGTCACCATCCACTCCATCAAAGATTTTCTCTCTTTTCGCAACTTTATCAGGTGGCTATTGGTACATGTAAAATAATTCTAGCATTACGAACCCGCACTGGGTAAGGAGCCCCTTAGGGGACATGTGCAAAAAAAATTGAGGTAGTTTGTCAAAAAAAAAAAAAAAAAAAAAAATGCACACATAATAGTACCAATATGTTTACATGCGATTTTTCATTATTTATGACATACTCCCTCCAGAAGTGTATTACAAATGGCACCTAAGGGACATCGTACTTCACCTACCTGGTAACTACACACACACATACGCATACACACATGCATATATATATATATATATATATATATATATATATATATATATATATATATATATATATATATATATATATATATATATATCTGTGTGTGTGTATGTATAATTTGTTTACTACAATGGTCATCTTCTAATAGATAGATTTTATTTGACTTAAACCGTTGCCAGCTACAAACATACACACATATATACACATTAGGTGCAAACAACACTAGAAATTTAGGTTGAGACAGTCTCCGAACTACTAGTTTATGATTGTATAATTTTCAGATGGGCGAGTAAAAGATCGCATACAGGATCCAGTTATGCCACTGGGTTCTGTATGTGATGTGCAATATATATATACATATATATATAAGGCGAGCGAGAAGTGTATCGTTATTGGGCAAGGGTGTGTGTGCTGTTAAGTGCATGCCTTGCTGAATCCAAAACTTTGGTGCACAAATTAAGCAACAGCTTTGACAATATTTTTTAAGTACAAGTATATTCAATTTCTGTTCATGGCATAAATTTCGAAAATAACTAATATGTTTACTTATTTCAAGTTGACACTGCTGCGGAATATCATTAAAACAAGGACAGTGCAAGACAAATTGCCGCCCTGATTCGACTGTATTCAGTTAACATTGTTTACGGATTCTTTTATTTCTTAATTCAATGTTGTATATTTTGGTCTCGGCCCTTATGGATGGTTCCTCACTCTCAGTCGTGTAAAATTGCGTCTCCGTTTGCAAATTTTATAATTGCGTTTTTGTAGTATTCCTTTACGATAGTCGATACATTAATCTTCGATGAAATGGGTGTGGGTCTTCCTCAATTTGGAACGTGTAAACAATCTGATGCCCTGTACATGCATCCACGACTCGTGTTATAACCGCTGAAAACTGGAGGAACACAGGCTGGAAATCACCGTAAAAAATAGGAGAAATAATGAGACACTAGCAGTATATCCACATCCAGCGTCCGATTTCTCTAGAACAATATGTTGGACAGTTACTTGTCCAGCCTCAACTGTGATGGACTGTGTTGTAGTTTTGAAGCCAAGCGCAGTTATCTGAAACAGAGACGTTCACACAAAAGCGATTTATTGTTGGCCCTTTATTGAAATAGGTCTGTCCGTGGAAACTTGCAGTGAAATAGTCAACACTGTTTGTTCTATCATTTCCCAGCTTGTACAAACACATGTGTGATACAGGGCACGAAGAGCAGTTATCTTTGCGGGTCACAAATTGTACATTATACAAAGTCATACGATAAAATGTTCAGAAATTACCAGCAGGTGGAAATAACATTTGTATGCAATTGTATCACACCTTGCTTCCGGACAGATAAGTCTATGATTATCGTCGATTTAATATCAAAGATAAAAAATCTAAAATAGTCATAAATTTGTGTTAGATCTTTTCTCTCTCTTTGTTTTATTTTAGTCCAGCTATTAAAGTAAGTAGTGAAATTCAGATCGAAGTTAAGATTTATTTGGCAGGCGACTGCAGGTTATACTCATGATCAAAATAGGCGTCATCTATATGTAAGAAGAGGATTGTTGACAGAGTCAATAGTCCCTGTGTAGCAACATTCATCATGAGATATCCCGAGATTATTTCTACAATGTTTAACTCTTTCATGGTCAATTTCCAATATCGTCGATGTGCTCTGAATTGAAATGACGATAATAAATTCACATTCTTTGTAAATCGACCTGTTATTCAAGTTTCAGCGCGCCTACAGTTGTAGAGACCATAAGAATGACCCAGGTAAAGAGTTTTCCTTAGCTTAATTTGGGTGCATATTGCGCCCCGAGCAAAGCTGTTGACTCTGCCAAAAAATCACACCGAGAGTTAATTGCGGTGACATAAAATCCTTTTTATGGGAATAAGCAGCGGAGGAGCATCTGCACTTGACCTTATTAGCCTGGCTGAGGGTGGTGCTCAAGGGGCCAAATTTAATTATATCATGCAAGGAACTGATCAAATTTTGATGAGTGTCTATGCATGTGAATATAACTGTCAACTGTAACTTGTGCGTGCTGTCAGTTTTCTTAATGGCCCACTAACTCTGAAATACAGTTTCCTTTGCGTCGTCCACTGGCTGGAATGACACTTAATAAAACAGATTAGATGTACATTTTGCATGATTGCCGGTATCTTTCATTATTAAACCAGGCGAATGCTAGACAAGAGTCCTTCTTGACAATTGAAAGCGCATTGCGTTCCTTTCAGGCGATTCTGAAAAGCTTTGCCGGTCCATCCTTAAAAGTGCCTGATTCTCAAAAACCCATACAGCTCCAATGTTACAGATTATACCTGTTGCTTAATCACCTAAAATTCCCATTGGTTGATTTAATTTAAACAAAATTATTTCATCTGGATCACCAAAATAGTACAAGAGAGACTAATCGAGTGGTTCTCCAGTAGAAAGAGAGACACACAGAGTATATACAAGACAGACAGTACAGTACAATGAGATTATTAACAAAAATGCTACCATTGGGAGGGAAAACACATCGAGGAATAAGATGTTAAGCGTATATGATGACAATACGAATATGAATCACCATAGGAAGTGTTCTAGATAAGGATAGCTATTAAATATAACTATTTCACCATGAGCAGGCATTTGGATTTAAAAATCGAACAATCGGGTCTCTGTAATGAAGAGCAGTACTGCATTAAATATACCTTCATTTGTGTCCTTAGGTAAATCTTTGCTACCTTTGGTGAAACATGTAATCAAGATGTCGCTTGCCAAATAGGTAATAAGGGTAAGGTTTAATCCAGGGGCCAAGGGATGACACACAGTGTTCAATAATTTGAGTCTTGAAACAGAGTGACGGGGACAGACTAGAAACAATGATAAGTATCCTCGTCCGGGACAGTAGAGGTGCAAGAGGGAGACGGGACAATGTTGAATTTGTGAGTTGAGACTGCAAAAACCAAGGCGCAGTTGGGTATGACATATATTCGGAAAGCGTTTTCCATATGAAAAATAGTCAGGTTGAATGTCAACATAAAAGGGTATTTTTTAAATTTAGTTTTAAATATTTCCAGTGATGCTGACTGTCTAATGTCTACGCGTAGATTATTCCAAAGTTTGATGCTTGACGGGAGAAAAGAATCGCCGAAACGAATTGAATCTGTCTAATATCAGAACGATTTCTCAAGTTGAGATTAGCTATGCGCCTGAGATCCTCAGGTATGAGGTCACACAGGTACTGAGGTGTAATTTTGTGTAATATTTTATAAAAAGAACTGGTTTTGGGTATTTCCGCCGGACAGAGAGTGTTTGCCAACCCAGCTCACTGAGAAGAAGAAAACGGTGTGTATGACGTAAGCCACCAGTACAAATTCTTGCAGCTTCTTGTTGTACACATTCAAGAGAATTTGAAAGGCCGACAATACATTTGTCAAGTAGAACACTTCTTCTTGGTTGACCTTCCGTGAACGAAGCTTTATTCTGCATTGAAACCACCGTTTCCAACTCATGGTAAAAATACCATACCGGATACCAACATTTATCAATACGCAACCTCCATGTCAAAATTAACATGTTTATCAGACTTGTGTTGCGAGTTTTACCTTAAGCTGGTAACTTCCTGGAAGGAGAATACGCCAGTATTCTCCCAAACTTGTGGTTTTTGGAGCACCGTCAAATTCCCTGCCCAATACCTGGATCGTCGCTTGAGGGATTACATCATTTGTTTCCGCAGACCTAACAATACCCTTTACGCCTGCAATTGTGAAAGAAAGAGACTACGATCATATCGTAATTGATTTTTTTGCATCATAAAGAAAGGGTCGAATTCTTATGACTAGTTACTGTCACTTATGTCGTTAACGGAGAAATCAAGGAAGTAAGTAAGATGCATAAAAACATAACCACAAGTATATTGATCACGCAAGGCCAAAGTCAGCCAAAATTAACTAACTGAGATGTCATGCCAGTCAGCATCTTCTGCTGGTACCTTTTTTTTTTTAGTACAAATAAAGATGTTTCTGCTGTCTTATCCATTAACTATAGCTGTATCCTCCAGAAAAGCTGGAAAATACAGACTGCACGATAACCCAGTACATATCACCACAGTGCAAAGGTCACCGAGGACTACTTTCCCCCAGACCCTTGTTTGCGGGAACTCAAAATAGCTTCTTCGCAGGAGCCAGTTTCTTTGTTCCTGTAAACATATATGTGTCTAACTCGAGATAAATTGACCGTTTTCCTGTCTGGTGTAGCATGTCCCCGCATGAATTGTAACTTGCTGAGGCCTCTGTGCATTGGTTTTCCGTTGATAAATCTTTCTTGTTGCACACTTCAAGCACGTTGTGCTTTTGAACGATCCAATTGCTGGATCCTGCATCACATATAATCATACACTGAGCTATGCATAGTTACTGCTTCATATTGAAATAAACGTTGAAACTGTTTTACTTGTTTTTTCTTTGTATTCTATAATTAAAAATAAATTCACAGCTATAATTACTGGATAAAAGGACAACCAGCCACTTGAAGGAGACTCGTCAGAAGACTGGCCTCGTTTCCGCGGCGGATCACTCCTCGTGCAAGCACTCGGAGTGATCCGTAACGGGAACGAGAGTGAACTGCTGGCTCGTCTCTTCCTGGCTTTACTATTATATCAGGGTTGAGCTACTACATGCAATAAGTGTACATGTATATTACGTCCAATATATTTTTTTTCGTTAAGTGAGTTGTCAGCTCTATTTTCAGGAGCGTCAGTCGTCCACAATTACATTTTTTACTTCTTCCGAGAAAAGAAAAGCTCACCGGATCCTCTCCAAGCTTGGTAGAAATGTACCTTCTGTGAGTTTCAAGCAAGTTTTGTCAGATGACCTCGCTCCATTGATTTGTATTTTATGTTTATTCTTAACTAACAGAGCTCTAGAATCGCTTCGTCTGCTTCTATATTCCATAGTAATATTTTCTGACCCGTAGACCTTAATTTGTTCATCGGGTGGCGCTGCAAAATCTCTCTCTCTCTCTCTCTCTCTCTCTCTCTCTCTCTCTCTCTCTCTCTCTCTCTCTCTCTCTCTCTCTCTCTCTCTCTCTCTCTCTCTCTCTCTCTCTCTCTCTCTCCCCAAAATCGAAGCTGGACTCTCTGCAAACTGTACACAAATACAGCTTAACGTATTGTGCAGCTAAAAACACTGACTGTGGTGCAGGTAACAGTGAAGTCATTAATTCTATTTGCACACACACACACACACACACACACACACACACACACACACACACACATATATATATATATATATATATATATATATATATATATATATATATAAATGTGTGTGTGTGTGTGTTTGTGTGCGTGTTTACATTTGTGCCTTGGAAGTTACAAACGTAGCAACAAAGTGCAAATTAATATATATATATACATATATATATATATGTATATATATATTATAAACAGAACAAAATGTGTTAAATTAAATTAAAGCCACAGTCAAATGATTAGAAGGAATAAAAACTCCCGTCATGGCCGTATACCTTTGACTTATTTTACCCTTCACAGAAAAAAACCCCGAGGAGATTGGGTTGTAGATTGTGACATTCGTCACACTAAAACTGTGAGAATGCGGTGTAAATCGTCCAATCTTCCAAATAATTCCTGCTTGCTACGTGTGCAAGTGTAGATTCCTGAAGGAAAGTAGTATGTGGTTCATCTCCAGTCCTGGTGAACAGGTGGTGGCGTGGTTTGAAAGTTAGGCCTCCAAACAATAGTCATTAATGGACACAAATGACAGCCTCTCCCTTTATAATTGGTAATTTTAGCGGTTGGTGCAAATCCAAAATCGTTACCCAGGTTATATTGGTACCTGAAGCCTCAAAAAAAAAAAAAAAATGCCGATCTATCTGCATGCAACTGTTTCCCATTAATAGTGTTCAAATCGGGCTAAGTGGTCGCGGTTCTTATATAGGCCCACTTTCCACTTCACACGTTAATGCACAGTCTTCGATGTCATGGAAAACATCGTTGTGTAACTTGCGGGTCTCTCGCACACCCTCACTGCCCCCCCCCCCCCGCCCCCGCAGGAAGAGGGGGCGAACATGCAGATATGTCTTTTGATTCCTATAAAATGCCACAGACTGGTCGCATTTTCCTTCTAGCCATTAGCACGATCTTTGAGACCTCGGGCATTTTCGTTTTAGCCATTGAATGATGTGAGAACCCAATCAGGCTTTTCTTACTGGCCAGGCGCCCATCTTGTCATGTGCCATCGGTGCCAGCATCGTCAATGCGCAAATTGTCAGATGATCGCTACTGGCGTATTAGTTAGTATTGAGCACGTGGTAGTACCCTCTAACCACCCCCAATTGCCCAAGGGCGCCCGGGTGTAAACTCTGTCTGATGCTACGTTTTTACTTCGATTTCTCATTACTAAAAACTTTTTGTTGATTTTTGTATGTAAGGGCATTCATGATGGCACGCCCTGTGTCAATAGCTATAGCTTTCCTTGACGCCAAGGAAAGCTAATGACTCAGTCATACTCTGACCAACAATGGGTTCAAAAATATGAAAAGCAACCATGCTTTCAATTAGAAAAGCGAAAGAAGCGGGCATATACTCCACGTGAAAGGCTGTCGTTTCCATAGTCTGATGCACCAACAAAGCGTCACGTACATATAGTTTGCACAGTTTCGTACAGGCTTGCCTGCAAAACTGGACCTTGTGATGAATATAAGGACTAGGAACGAGCAAGTTGAGTAAATTAAGACACCGCAAGTTGCGCCCAGCTCCCATAAGAAAATTGTGGAGTGTAATAAGCCATGTGCGAGTATATAAGAACAATGGCTTTATTTGCCTGTTAATAACTAAATACACAAGTCATGCCCCAGTGGTCTTCGGTGATGTCCGGCAAGGGTGTGGGTGTTTTACCAAGAAATACACTAGGAAGATGTGCATTTTCCATAAAAACTGCCCACAGAAAACAGGGATAAATTGTGTATGAAAAATGTTGAAAAGAAAGTTTTTCAGTCACACTTAGTGCTTTGCATACAAAAATTCTGAAATGCTCAGTCAATGATGGAATATATATTTTATTCAAATTTATCAAAGTTTACCAGACATTCTATTATTCTATGTATTCGCTCATGCATTTTACTCACATACACTATTAAGGAGTGTTTTTTTCAAAAGTGTGTTCCACCAACATACACATGTAGCTCGTCTAATTGTTTTAACCCTTTCAATGCCACGTTTTGGCACCAGCTTTGGGCGCATTGGGCCCAAAGCGTACCGAGGAAAACTGTTGAACTGGACTGTTATATTCTATATTTCATGTTCGGAACGAGCGGGACTTGAACCTGCAACCCTTGGCACCAGTCGCCCAGCTGAAATGGGAAACGCACATATCCACTCGACCAAATCCCCATTCTTAAACATAGAATGGCTCAATGGAGGTAGCTATGCGCGAGTGCCATAGCAACACGGCCATGCAGCACATGTAACTACAGGCATGTCGGTCCGTGAGTGAAAGGTCTTTTTACACGGAACATAAATCTAGTACCCCCATTATAATTCAGAGCATTTAGTGTTAAGCAGTTTGACTTTAGTTGCAGTTGGCATTGAAAGAGTTAAAAGTAGGTCTCCTCTATAGCTCGTCTGTTCAGCAACACAGTGTTGACTCTCTGTTGATAGATTATGCTAGGTGGCAATATTTATAATTATTGCTTCGACTTGAAGTAAATTAGAAACAAAATCGTTGCACTTGATTCATGTTGGTTAATATGAAATGACACCTCGATTAATAATTAATAAAATCAAGATCAGAATGTGATTTTGCAAATCGCATTTGTGTCTTTTTGTCCAGAACCACTTCCTAGTAGTCATTACCCTATTTCGCAATCCGAACTCTTTACTCTACAAAAGCTAATCTGTCACTGTCTAACCTGTATACTTATAGAAGTACTATTGTCCATATTGCACACGTTCTTCTATAGAATTTTGACATAGGTTGTATTAGCCCAAATAAAGTAAAGGGTCTTCAGCGGATAACTACTCACAACAACTGAAGTATAAACAAACTGGGGGTATTATATTCAGACCCAGTGATTGTAAAATAAACAGTTGCAGCTAGAACACCCGTATAAACCCAAGGAAATCCTAACAAGTACTGCAACAATGGACATCCTGCACCAGAGATATAAAATGATGACACCTACTCCTCACTTTGAAAGTCTCCAAACAATAAAGCTCATTTCGCTGCCAACCTTGAGTCAATGCTTCAACATAATAGGTTAAGTTTGTGACATTTGAGTAAATACTGTCAAATGTAAGTAATTTTTTGACATTGAGTAAATATGCACTTAGGCATGTCAAAAAAGAAAGAAAGTCATCAGCATATAAGTCAAAACATGTTATCAAAACATAAATTTTCTAATGTCATCACCAACTGAAATTTGTGCAAAAATAAAAGATTAGCTTCTATTGCATTGCACAAATGCAAAATGAAAAAGTCTGTCTCTCTTTGCTCAGTATACTTATTTACCCATGGTGTATCCCAGCTGGAGATAGCGAACCAAGGCATCTCTGTTCTGTTCCCAGAAATCCTGCAGAGTGCTTGCCAGAGGAAACTTACAGCAGGACAATTCTAAGGTGACCTCCATACACCCTGCGTACATGTAGTTGTAATCTTGCATTCCACCTGCGCAGATAAAACATTGATAAAAATTAGCAATTTGGGATATCAGGCATCATCCACTTAGGTTATTCTTTATTTCTATACAAAAGTATTTGAGTGAGTTTCTCCAAACAGATTACAAACACCACCCCCCGCTACCACATTCGGTTTTACAACATAATGTACGTCTGATCGTCAGGAACCTCGCGGAAAATGGGGATCAATTTGGAGCGTACAAGCGGTCCGCCAAATTGGAATATATATATATATATATATATATATATATATATATATATATATATATATATATATATATATATATATATATATATATATATATATATACATATATATATACATATATATAATATTATATATATATATATATATATATATATATATATATATATATATATATATATACATGTTAACCAGTCTCCAGGAAATTCCTCGATGAGAGCCTATTTTCATTCGCTTTTACCATCACTGGTCATAAGCGTGATCACAACCTTGTTCTCCTGGCATCTGTCGCGCATCATTTTCTCATGTTAGGAGACTGTACTGGAGTTAGCCTTGTACGATTCGAGGACTGAACAAAAATAATGATGGGGATATAATTTGTATGAGACCTGGATCCTGTATGTTGCCTGGATGGATAATTATGCTGATAGTAGCATTATAGATTTAAATATACCTTGACTTAATATTCTTGACAATTGTAATCATGATCACATACCTCATTGAAATGGAAAAAAACAGCACTCTTTGACATCCCAAACTTCCTTTTTTAAAGACTAATAGGGTGGTAAAATTAAGGAAAATGTCCTTGAAAAGGGGCTATATTATATTTTCCAGGATTATCATGTGCTGCACCGTAATATTAGGAGTGTGAGATCCGCCCCCCCCCCCCCAAAGAAACGAATTGTTTAACACAACAACTTTCACTGAATCTGCCTTTGCACCTTAGTTTCCCATACCTAAGTTCCAAAGCGAACAGGAAGAGGAGACCATGTACCCTTTACCTATTTTATCATGATCATGGTATGTGGAGAGATAAATTAGTGGATTGCGTGCAATGAGATAGGACGGCCAGACACCTTGAAACACTAGAGGGCACCACTGAAGGAATCCCTTGATCAGCACATATTTGTGTAATGTGTGTTCTCTCAACCACTGTTGCCCTTTTGTTATTCATTAGCTCTGGGCTTGTTCCATGAAGAAGTAAGGAATATACTCTGTAGCACTTCCACTCTCCTGCACAAAGACTGACCAGCCATAATTCCCTCATCATCCATAGTAATTTGTGCTGCCCTAGGCTAAAGCGGCCAATCACACAAAACACCCGCTTGCACTGCGACGTGAAAACGGAAATGAAAGCAATACAAATATAATCACCAATCAAGCTTACCTACGACGGAATACCACTCCACACCGTTGGTGATTCCGTCAGGAAAGCTGGTGTTGCTTCCGTCACATGGTGTCCCTAAGTGCATCGTTGTGTGGGCATATGAATACACCTTGGATATGTGCCGAAAGATATCATCATCTACTGTGGCGCTATAATCTGGGCTATTTTCATCAACTGCAAAGGTAAATGCATGATTGACTGGTTGGTGCAATCCTTTCACCATTTACATGATTTAGTTAACCAAAATTGGCGTCAATATTTTTTAAACTATGTTAAGTGTTAATGAAAGAATTTTTAATGAGAATTGCAGATGAACCTATTCTGATTTGTATGACCAAGACAAAAATTTAGCAATGTTTTTAGCAAGTTTATACTCATATAGACTGTAACATAGAAACTTGTTTCCGCTGTTGAAGAATGATCCCTGGTACAGTAATATGGCTCGTGAGGTTACACGATGTACCGCTTGTATTCGGCTATTGCGCACAAGATTTTTGTTTGTTACACACTTGTAATACACTAACTAATGTACTGAAATGTCATGTTGTATTTGCCAGAAGAGGAGTTTGTATAAGCTTCGACTTGTTATCCAATCATTTTTCTCATGACATAAGGTACGTTTAAACCAAATTGAAGAAAATCCAGTTTACGTTTGTGTTTGATAGAAGTCAAAAATTACATTTAAAAAAAAATACTCAAACAAACAAGCAAACAAAAAAATTAAGAAACAATGCAGTGCTACTTGCCAAAGAAGCCAAACTCTAGAAGTGACCATAAGTGTCCTTATGTAATAACAAAGCAATGGACCAATTGGTTTCGGATAAAGATTTATCTGTCAAAATTATACGCCTGAAAAACTCAAATTCTGGAAAAAAAAAACACTGGAGGGTAACCACTCAAACAATGTAGTAGTGATCTACCCAAGGTATATCTCCGCCAAGTATGAAGAGAATGTGGTTGAATTTTTTTGGAGAATAGATCGAAAAGGTGAATAAACATAATTTGCAATCCCTCTTGACTTACATATGATAAATCAGGTACACAGAGCAGCACCTTTTCAAAAGCTTTGTTCGATCACAAAGCACATATCGAAAAATTTTACTGTAACTTCTGTTTTGGAGAAGAAGTTGAAAATAGCAAAAAACAGAAATAGATTCATCAGAATAGAGAAAAATAATTACAGCGCCAGCCGTACAAGTAAATAAGGTCTAGATTCTAATCCTTATAAATCTATCAGGGAAACCATATAGTGAACTGAAAACATGAATGGTTCTTTGTTGAAACACATATTTAAATCTTGTCGACAGGGTTACCTTTTTGGTAATTGTCAAAGGGATAGTTGACAACCAGGGCACCGCCATGTAAATTGGCAGAGAGCACGAATTGTATCCTTTTTAACCAATCGATTATGGATGTTGTTTCAATTTGTTGAGCATCCGTGTTTGCTTCAAAATAGTCCGGGAAATTGCGATTGAGATTCAGACCATTGGCGTTGAACCTAAACAAAAATTGTATGGTAACTGTAATATTTTTCTTTAAATAGAGAATACGTGTTGCAGATGACGCCACCGGAAACCAATGCTTGGAATCTAGCTCCTTGCAAGTGGAGCCACTTTTCGGGTAAACAAGACCACTGATTGGCTGTTGGTTGTCAACCGGAAGTGAGGTCAAATATGGTTTTATTCAACAGGAAGTAGCGCCATAATAACAGTTCCCTCCACCAACATCCCCTATTAACATTGGATTAAGCTGATCCATGCCCACTCTTGGCCCAAACAATCTGCTGACATAGATTTTTTTGACAGATCTCCAGTAATTCAAGTTAAAATAAAGATTCCGAGTAAAACGTTTAAGTAGGCAGCACTTGACAACTGACTGTCTATTATTTATTCAATTTCAATTATCATTCATGTTATTCCTTTTTTGTGATTAAGGACGAAATGGTTCATAGACGGAGTAAGCCTACAGCATATTTAAACTATATATATGCAATGAAAACTCATAATGACACCATCTGTTGCCTAAGAAATGTGTCAGATAACTGAATTTGTCCGATAAATTAATCAAACTACAAAGAAAATAAACTTTTTTCCCATGAAAATTGATGTCATTATATTGAATATGTCGGATATCTGAGTGTTGTTATAAAGAGGTTTCACTATATATATATATATATATATATATATATATATATATATATATATATATATATATATATATATATATATATATATATTTAGCACGGGATTTCATTGACACTGAGAGACACTAACGTTATCTTATTATGACGCAATAAAACAACAGGTTTAGAAATAAATGGTGAACACGAGCAAGGACTCACAACCTATCCGTGCAATTTACATACACACTGCGCATGTCAGAAATATTGCTGTGGGCGGGATTTGCCCACGCACCAGCAACATCATGTGGAAGGCAGGAGATGCGCGAACTTACCTGCCCACAATTCCCGTGCAGGTGCCGTCGCCAGTTTCGGTAAGGGCTTCCTCAAAGCCATCTGGGTTCATTGTGACTAAAATGTGGACTCTGGATCTCTGTAGCATCTGCGTAATTGTGTCATTTTTACCATAGTTATATGCTATATATTCAATCAGGTGGATCAACAGTTCCCTTCCGACCACCTGCAACATGTAACAACCACAGACTTCAAAGGTTTTTTCTTTTCTCTCTCTCAAAAAAATGCTGGTATATATGTACACATACATACAAACATACATACATGCATACATACGTACATACGTACGTACATACATACATACATACATCACGCATACATACATTCATACATACATACATACATACATACATACATACATACATACATACAAACATACATGCACACATACATACATACCTAAATACATACATAATGACAATAGAATAACCCAGATGGGGGTGGGGTGGGATGAGCTAAAATTCTGTAAATTGTATGATAGATATACAATATGATATGATATAAGAGGGTAGTACTACGCTCTCGACGTCTCACCAACCTATACTGGTGTACTTGTTAGCATTGAGATAATGTCATTATTGCGGCCTTTTCGTTTGTTACAGAAAAAATAAGAGAATCATGTAAGAGTTCAGAAATTACAGTGGTAAGAATGTCTCTGATAGCCTCGGAAGTCATAACTAAATTATATCCTTTGTGCAGAAATATTTCCACTTTTGTGTTTTTAAGGAGAGTATTATTGTAACTTTTATTCTCTCTCTGCACTGGGACTTTTTTTACTTCTAACCTGACTTTAGTTTTGGGTTCGAGGTTATAATGTGAAGAATAAGCTTCATGAAGAAGCTTATATTTGGTACTGCAAATCACTTTTTGTGACAGATATGTACAAAAATGTACTGATCCCACGTTCTTTGCGGAGATACAATACTTTAATGACCCAATTTTTATGGAATATACAAAAACACTTGAAAAATAGTTTGGCTATTGATCTGTAATGCCATGGTATGACGTTGACCACGGTAATGATCGATACTGAGGCAGTTGCTTTGGGAAAAACTTCTTTGCTGTGAATAACTTAACATTTGCAGACTTTGACTCACGGCCTAGACCATTCCTTATTGTTGTTATTTTTTTCAAAAATTATTAGGCACTGTATGGTGTATAATGAAACGTTCATCACTCGATCCTGGATATCACCGAAACGCCATTGGTCACATTTAGCTCACATTCCTGAAGTCACACGAGCGCAATGTGGCTTCAGGCCCTACCAATATTGATTACAACCGTCCAGGATTGGACTAATACTCATATAATATTTGTAAACTCACCTCGTTGCCATGCATATTACCAACATATTTCAATTCAGGTCTTAACGATTCGTGATTACGGGGTAATTCTCCAAGAGCTATGACCCATAGATCTCTGTCTGTCCAATAAAAAAGCAGAACCAGAATGAAAGATGTGCTTTGCAAGCACATACGCCTATCTGACCTCAGAGCAGATTAGTCCATTTTCGTTAATTTTGAAGATATACGACTTTTAAAATGTAGTCTATAATTTTACAGATGTGCCTGTGAAATGTGAATAGCATATTTTGGATCAACGGATTTTATGGTCAGTGTATTATAATAGTCTAAACCAAATCCTATTTTTATTTTGTCACTGCAAAAAAGTAATGGTTGATAATATTATATCTTAAAAGTCTAAACAAAAAATGATTGACAAGAGATATGGACACCTCTCTGTTACAATGGACATTATCTATGGAAACACAGCAATGCTGATTGCGCCTGTCCAATTTGTGTGAAGTGGATTCACATTTTTTGGGGGTACAAATATAAACGCCGCCAAAAGGCTTTGGTAAATATTCGAATAAGTTTCCCGACAGAAATTGCCTTTTAAACTGCCGATACATATTCACATAGGTACATACTTGACCTGCATAGTTACTCTTGTAAACTACAGGAGAATGCCAGACTAAATATATGCATGTTCTTCATGAGAGATCAGAGAAAGACAAAGTGTAGTCATACAAAGCCATCTTTCCAATGTTTGCCGACGCCATACACGGATGTCAAAAGGGCTATATTTTTCAAATAAGGTTACACACAAGAATATACACAAAATAAATATCGGGCAACATAGGTACTAAACCAAATTTATTTCGTATTTTACACATGCGGCTTAATATATATCAAACCTACCTGATACTTTACTTTTCAGGTGTTGAGTTTACAATCACTCGTTTTACATGTTATATATGGCACTTCACTTTTTTATATTTTTTAATTATTCATGCGGGTTGTCTTAACTAATTGTCAAGCAGAAGCAGCTATTAGAGATGCAAGTCCAGGTATTCCACACTCCGAAACGTGTACTGATAGCTACTGTACTCGCTGAAGACTTCTTCTATGCTGATATAGCATTTTTCAAAATTTATTCGCTCAGTCTATTTTGATCATAATCGAAATAAAAAAAAGAAATTTTGTCACTGTTTCTCTTTTATTTTAGGGATAGGCAGTAACAGGAACGGGCATGGAAGGCATAAAAGATATCTGGTAGTGATGATATGTAAATGTTGCAGGACATGAGATACTCCGAGATAAATACATGGAAAACTTACTTTGCACTGATTTACCAATGGAATACAAGTAAGTGATGTTAGGGTACGCTTGAGAGATATTCACGAGAAACGATTCCAGGTCCGCAAAGTTGTGATATTCAAAAGGAACGCTAGCTGTTTTGCACAGAACTAATGACGAAACAATGAAGACCGTGACAAGTCTGGTATATCCATCCATTTTATGAAGCTAATGTGTTGGGATAATCTGCAACAATACATCATAAAATGATTTTTTGAGCGTTGTTTGTTTTTTGTTTTTGTTTTGTTTATTTCGCTCGCGAATCTGTTTTGGCATTTCGGGGGCCCAAATCATCTGTGGCCATGATCCATCATCTGCAACTGTGATCCACAAAGGTCACCTTATTAACATACAGAATTCTTCCCACGGCAGGTCGTTATTATGAATAAAATGTATTTCTGATCAAGCTAATTTCATTATGATTAAAAAAAGAATTGGTGGTTCGTTAGAGCTACATAGGGCAGCTATGTGCGTGCAACACACCTTTTTCCTGGATGTGTAACAACGACTTAACGAGCCATCGGCAACATAATGTAATACATGTTAATGCTATTCAGATCAGATGTCAAATTGTTTGCTGATTGAAGTCAAGCATCATGAACACAACTTATTTTCTTGGATGCTATTTTATGTTATATAAGTGGGATTTTTTTGGGGGGGGGGGCATAACAATGTTTTTCATGTGAGAACTGCAATTATGGCCCTTATCCAAAGCTACCCCTGCGAATTTTATGAGCTCAACACATACCGATGAAATAAAAGCTGTTCAGTTTGAACGCAGAAATATCTTAGCTAGAAGCGCTAAATTAGCCGCTGCTGAAGCACGCATCTCCAAACTGATATTAACTTTGCGTTATGATCCCTGGTCATTGTTTGAAATAATTTGTATTTCAGTGATCAATCCAGTGGAATGCAGTTGCTAAATGGCAAGCGTACAGGGTGTATCAAATTATCAGCGTTTTTGTTGACGGTTTTCTTTCGTCCGTTAAAAAAACCCACACAAATATGCATCTAATGTCTATTCCATAATAGCTTCTGGCAAGACTTTCTGTCGTCACAAAGTCACACTAGTATTCACCTGCGACATCAACAAGCTGACATTGGTTGATAACACTTTCGTATGTTGCTCCATGCGTGTGATCCTGCATAGTTTACTTTGGTTTCAACGTATTTTATTAAAAAAAAAAAAAAAAAAAAAAAAAAAAAAAAAAAAAAAAAACCAAATGGCCGACCGGCTCACCAGCCTATATGAAGGCCTCTTGTACATTTATAACAAGACTACAATGAGTTTGCGAGCACCAAGACGCAGACAGGTCACGCACAGGACCACAAATAGGAAGAGCAGAGAGAGGGGGGGGGGGATTGCTGTGTAGGCATAAACACAAGTAAAAATAGTTGTATCGGATTACCAGTTTATTTTATGGGAGGAAGAGTGTTATCGTGACTGGTGATTAACGGGTTTAATTTTTAACGGACTGTGATTTAAGACAATAAATATGTCAGTGAATCGTGAACAACCTTTTTGTCATGAAACGCCAAGCATATTTTTAAAAATCATGAACCATGAATTTGCAATTTAATCCATCTTAAAGTGTGAACGTCATATTTGGTCTCGTGAATCCTGAAAATATGATCGATTTGTAATCCGTAAAACCAAACATTTTTTTCTTCGTGAAGAATGCACAAGACCCCCCGCTCCTTTACCCCTTCTTTGTGCAACTAACAGGTGATCCCATATAAAATATGTTTATTATTTTCTAGTATCTAGATGGTGATAAGGTGTTACCCTGGAGTACATACGACCTGTACCGTGTAATGTTGACAAATTTATCAGTTTATGGTATCCGAATTCTTGTGGAGTACGTGTACTTTAGCTATTAAATTGTTGCAGTACAGGAAGTGTATGAAAATAACTTGTGTTCAAGCAAATATTACACACAGGGTCACATGCTCAATACAATGTATATTTCGCAGGTCGCCGCTCGATCAGTTTATTTAAGTGTCGTGTAACTCAAGTTAAGTCATACATACTAACAATCCTATACATTACAAGTGAGCATATGCCTTTGTGGTATTTTTACGTTCCATATTTCTCCTCAGTGTAGCTGTTCATATCTGAAAGTTTATATACTTGCCCTCAGTAAAAATTTGAAGTCCTTGAGCAGTCAACCGACCTCTCAATCGGGTTCCAAATTTAAGAAATAGACGCTACGCTTTCTGATTAAAGTAGGTACCTACGCATTAATATCATCGCTTGTATGTTTTATAATGGAGCGGTTGGCAGTTTTAAACTTATCATGTTTTTCAGATAACAATTCAGGCTTTCCAGGGAGACTTCAGATAAATAATTTCAAGCTGAGACCAACAGTCACTATCAATTTAAACTCATGCTGTTGATAGCAGCAGATCTTGCGCTACTGTTTTAGGCCTTTTGTTTATCACTGGTTCACATACTTTATAGCATGAAGATGAAAAGACTGCATATACATTTATTTTGTATGCTCTGTTAGAGGAAAACAATCGCCGCTTTGCCATGTCGCTACCAGCGGCCATGTTTAAAATGATAGCCTGGAACCATCCCTAATTCGAACATGATGTGCCTAAATGAACTGCAGCAAACAAGGGAACCAAAATATTCAAGAAGGGTCGTCGATCTGCAGCAATAGCTACACTGCAAGGTTGCATTATTCTGCATCACATCTGAGAGTTCACAGTTGATGTCCAGTTGTTTGCGTCTTATTGACACAGACGTGAATTTGTGTGTGGTACTTCGTATTATCCGGTCAACTTAGATAAAGAGCTTACCGAGCAGACTCTATTTATGCTTGCAATCCTTACTATAAATATCTAACGTATATTTTACAAAGTGACTTTGCGTATTTAATGAGAAAATCCCAGGGTAACCGCGTTTCAAGGAAACCAATTAGCGCCAGAGTTATAAAAGAAAAGAACTGCCCCCCCCACAAAAAAAAAAGAAAGAAACAGACCCTCCCCCCCCCATCTTAATGAACTAAGTTAATATGTTGGATAAATGCAGGCCAATCTACATATCGTGCAGACATATTTATTTTACCGAACTGTTCTGCTTGTTCTTATATCTGCATTTTCTTCCAAATAAATGTTTATGATAACCATTGTTTGCTTATGATGTCGTCAACCAAATTAATATCTTTTTCTGTTACTTATTCCATATACTGATCCTTGCCTGTGTACAAAGCCATATCGGGGTTAATTTTGATGGGACACAGGTTTGAATACACAACACCAAACCGCAGTTCAGTTAACATGCAACGCCCCGAGACTTTTCCGGCAACCAGTGTAGAAGTGCTTGGAAAAATATTCTGCCAATATCATATTGGAAAATGTCAAACAAAGCACACAGAACGTCGGAATCTGAAAAGATGAAAAACGCCAGCAAACCACATACAATATGAACATTTATAAATTAAATGAGGAAAATATATATTGAGCTGTATACGCTTAACAGAAATATGGCGACTTTATATAATTATGCAGTGTGTGACTGGTATCTACATATATAAGCATGAAATGATTTTGTGTGGCGTATGCTTGCAGTGATTGGTCAGTAATTGGGAAGAACGCCCCCCCCACCCACGAGAGACATAATTTTCAAAAGCAACCAATGATTGAATCCACTGATGACATGTGCGACCATTACAGACAGCGGCCAAACAGGTACGTGTGGTTAATGTTTGCACGCAACATGGACAAAAGCAGATCACTTAATTATGTACTATGTTCTTAAACAATTTTAGGATGCAATTTTTTATAACAGCAAATATTTCCCCGTAAAACCTGTTAGTGTTAAGAAATCATGCCACTTACCAGAGGTGAAGAAAACTAAAAATCCCCAGCTTGGAATTTCCACGGTATGCTCGCAAGGTATTACGAGATACCATGTCGTACCTGAACACGTATATTCAGTGCTGTGATTTTAATAGAGTTAACAACAAGCAAAACCAAAACCAGTTAGCCACAACAACGTCATAGTGTTACACAAACTACATTGTTTTCTAATTGTGCTTTATATAATTTGCATTGTTTTGTAAGGAATAGCCAAGAGGAATAACCATCACTGGGCGAATGAAAAGCATATGGCACCATTTGGAACAAAACAAGAAGCCTGTAATGTTAATCATATTTTATGTAATTTATACCATACTCATTAAACGCGAAGAAATAATGTATCCAGGCATACAATATCGTATTTGAAGGGTGAAAAGAAGACAAATAAAGTGACTTTTATTTTTAAAAAATGCCAATTAAAATGAAGTTGTCAGAAATAGGTGTGGTACTGCTTCTCATTCCAAGTTTGAAGAGAATTTACCTCCATGACAAAGAATTGTAATAAAATATATCCAGAGTGAAATACGTAAAACACAATGGTGTTAGGTCTCATCTCGATGAAATTACACCTCAGGCAACCTTTGTTGTGACGCAAGCTGTATTATTAAAATTCGCGTGTCGCGGGATGTGTTATCTAAAAGTTGCATAAACAAATTTAACCACAGGTCTGGTGTAAATTAAGATCCGTATCCACGGAGTTGTTGAAGTCGTGGACTATTCTTAGACACAATCGACATCAACTCCGTTTGAAAACAGTATACCACACATTTCCCACTTCGATGCCAAGTATACAGCTCCAAAGTTGCGAGGATCGTTCAAAAAATGTTAATGATATTGTACATCTGCCATATTTGCAATGAGGAAAAATGTAATTGTGTATTTTTTTGACACACTTAACCAAGAAGTCCCGCCAATATTAGTCGCCAAAGAAGGAAAGTAAGAGAGAGAAAGTGAGAGTGGTAGTACAAGAGAGAAGTAGAAAAAGAAGAGAAAGAAGAAGGAGGAGGAGGAGAGGAGGAGGAGGAGAAGAAGAAAAAGAAGAAGAAGAAGAAGAAGAAGAAGAAGAAGAAGAAGAAGAAGAAGAAGAAGAAGAAGAAGAAGAAGAAGAAGAAGAAGAAGAAGAAGAAAATGACGATTATATATCATGGTCATTATTTGTGGTTCATAAATGCCCTGTTTTAGGGGCAGGCTTGGTAGAATTTAAAAAATCGAAAGTTTGAAATAAAAGGTGAAGCATATGTACAAAGTAGGTAGATCACGCTGTCCTTGTTCAGAATTTCCACCAAAATCTACGATAAACCGTGTTTCTTACAAGAAACTGAAACTGTTTGGAAACAGAATAATCACAACTTCCATATAGAATGCTTAAGAAACACTTAGGTGAATTTTTGTCTTGCTTGAGTAAAATTTTATTTCTGCTGGCAAAAAATGTAAGTTATCTTTGCGCGATTATATACAACCAAATAGCCCTTCATTTTATTATGTAATTATTGATTTGTCTGTTTGTGTCTCTTCGTTTGTTCATTTCCTTAGTTTAAGCCAGTCACTTGTTTGTGTTCAAACTAGAAATACATTGCCGACAATTCTTTATATCCACATACGTCGTTGTACATGTCAGTGCTTTTGCCATAATCTAACACATATCTTCGGTTCAAATTGGATGTATGATTGGTCTTTATTGTATTTGATAAATGAGCTAAGCATGGATGGGGATGGCGGTGCTTTGCGCCAGGTAATCACCCCGGGGCGTTCAGGTGTATAGAATAGTACAAGGATAGCTATATTTTCAAATAATGTCTCACCTGCGTTACAAAACAAGTATATTATTTACAACAAGCGTTTAAAATGGTCGGTGTAGCTACTACACAGCGACTTATGAGAAACTTAAAGTGAAAGTGTCCAACAATTTTCTTTCAGACTAAAAAAGTCTTTGTCAGATGAGGTGAATTCATATTCCACAATTATCATTGTATACTTTGGACATGGAGAAAATTAACAAGCCGATGATTTGTACAGGTGGCTGAACATCTATTGCATACCGCCATGTGCTTTAGCTTCGGCGAAAAGCACACCCAGTTCCTTATGGATGGTTTTGTCTATCCACTTTGTCATTATGTTGTAATCCATAAATTATGTCAACCAAAGGCCTAAGTATTTATGTTTATCCATCGCTACTAATGCGTTGACTCCACAAGTGAAAGTGATGTCACTTTTTTGTTTTTGTTGGGCGTCGAAAATGAACTATCTTCGTTTCATCGGCGTTCATTTGCATTTTCCATGTTTTGGACCATTTTGTTTGCACGTTGAAACTATCTAAGAGGTCTTCCTCTTTCTCAGCTATGAGAATTGTATCATCCGCGAATAGCAGAATCCTAAGGGTGTTCTCGACGATTTAGACTCCCTTGTTGCTATGCATTATTTGCATTGCCAGGTCATTTATAAATAAGTTTTAAAGTGGGCGATATGTTACGGCCTTGCATCAAACCGCACTCTACCGGGGACCAGTCTGTCGTTTTCCGTCTTGACGTAACCAACACTATACATCTGAGTAGAGGAATTTGTCTGCTCTCATTTATAAGATCGCCCAAACAATACTGGTCCAATCTATACCACAGCTACGATCTATTTATTTGGTCGTAGGCCTTACTTAAGTCTTTAAAGCCATCAAATGCGTCCCTTGATTATTTCTTGCTTCTACCACAATCGTCAAAGTTGTTAGGCCTGCATGGTCGATGCAGTTTCTGTCTTCGCGGACGCCTTTTGCTTGCCCACTGGTATACCATTTGTCTCTGTCTAACCTAAGATGCGTGCATATAAAACAGATATATATATATATATATATATATATATATATATATATATATATATATATATATATATATATATATATGAGATGATCGGTGCAAGTGTAATTCCCCTGGTCTTAGATGATACAAGTAGGTCAGCCGTGTTGCTCTTTGATTTTGAGTTAGTTAGTTATACCCTTTTGCCACATGTTTGGTACCTGGCTGGCTCTAAAACACGCATTAAACACCGAATGCAGAAAGTCTATCGATGTTGTATTCCTTACAACTTCTAGCGACAATCCGTTAACTCCAGGCCCTTCCAAGTTTTGCTTTTTTTACGTGCAACGACAATATCATTTCCCTCCATTTTTACACTTTTAGTTCCTCCGAGTTCTGTACGTAAGCTCCCAGCTCGATTAACATTATGAGTCACATTAGGTATAATAGTTTCAATGTCTCTTTCGGCCACCGGAAACAACAGATAGCAGTAGTCACTTCTCCACTTTTCAAGGACTTGCTCTGGATCTCTCGTGACGGTATCTTGCAGCTTCATGATTCTGAAAGGTATTTTCTTGTTCCTTTCCTCACCGACTCCACTTCTCCCAGTTGTGTTCCAGAACTTCTTAGGGTCACGTGAGTGTTGATCACATAACCAAACTTTCTCTCAAGATTGCACTTTCTCGTCAAAGTCTCTCAGAAACCTTCTCATACTTTCTTTGTACACTTATTTTTCAGTCGGTCTTGCCTTTTTTCCATTTTTCTTCCACCTCACATAGTGCAATCCACGATATAGTTAGATCGTCCATCCACTATTGTTTCTTTGTCTTTTTTTTTCTGTTGGTATGGAGTCCTGTATTTATTATGATATACCTCTTTTGTAGCTTTTTCTCTATTTTGGTAAATAGTTTCACAAAAAGATACCATATATCAGATTTAATTCTACTGGTACCTCATTTTCTCTTCTAAAATTTTTATACTAGTGTTGATCTGTTGTTGTATATTTACTTGCCAGAAAATAATGAGGAATGTCAGGTGTGTTGTGTTTAGTTGGACTTTCCTCTCGTTCAACGTCCCGAATTCATTGTGTGCGACACGTTCTCTGACCTCATCCTAATAGGTCAGTAGTCTATTGTAACAAAGCATGATCAGGCATAGAATGTGTGGGATCAAAAAAAAAAAAAAAAAAAAAAACAAAAACCGGCATCACTGAACAATATTCTGGGTCTGGTTACTTGTAATCGTGACATTGCGCTCTGGGTCTCAGAGGGTACCATGAAAAATTCCAACGCTGACCGCACTCGATGATTAAATGACGTGAAGTAATTACTTAATTTGTTACATTTATTTCATACACAACAGTTTACCGACAGTATAAAATCATTCAACAACTTTCCCTGCACTTTCTCAGTTTTATCGATCACTTCACGTTGTACAATATCATCCACTCCTTCGACAAAGTCGCAGGTGAAACCTAATCTAGTATTAAAATCCCCGAATATGAAAAGGTCCATCATATAAAACGTATACACCTGTGCTAAAAGGGTTTCAAAGTATCCGGAGTAAAGGTCTGCGGGTGCAGGGAAATAATACAATCATTTTTGCACAGGTAACGTAAAAATGCAAAAAAGCACAACTTTATAACAAGAACATGCTGCACTTATGGCAGGATGGCATCGTGTACAGTATGTGACAGCACTATTTAGCCCTCTATTAATTTAACAATCATGTCTTTCATGACAAGCTACTCTTCATTGTACCTGTTAGGGCTCGTTATAGTCAATACTAACTTGTATGCGCAAAAGAGCAAGTAAACGGAAATTATGCGGTCGAGGATATAAAGTGCAAGAACCCACTCCTAACTTGACATGACTGCTTCGTGCGGTACTATTGACCAAGGTTATTAAATCATTTTGTTCATAAAGAACCTGTCTCACGGAAATGTTAAAGTAAATAAATACATCAATTTTCAAACAAACATATAAATAAACAAAACCAACCAATAAGCCAACCAGCCAACCAACCAACCAACCGACCGACCAACCAACCCATCCACCCACCCAACAACCAACCACTCAGCCAGACAGAGGCAAACAAGTAACTCGTATGCAAGTAAGTAAGCAAGCAAGCAAACAAGCAAGCAAATCAATAAATTATGCAATGGATGAATCAATCAATGAGTGAATAAAAAAATTAAAAATAATAAAATTTTAAATTGCCGCATGACATGACCTTGTGACACCATCTTCCTGCAGCCGATCAGTTTGATAGTGCAAGCGGAAATGCGCACCTTCTTGATTAAATAAAAGACAATTCAAAATTGTAAAATAAAACCCACCTTTTACCACTTAGATGATTCACACCATTCCCCAGGTTTTTTCCCAAAATACAAAGGCTGACACATTGGAAGCAGTTGGTGCCTGGGATGACTATTTTACTGGTACGGTTTATGTGGGCGTATACCTGTTGTAATGTCAGCCAAACCAATTCGACACTCGGCGTATTGTTTACACTCTTGAATTCGAAGTGAATTGTTCACCTGGCGGCCCAGTATGTTGGAGGGTGGTACCACCGTGATTTATTCTACTCCAGTTAACTCTTGAAAAGGCTTATTCCAGTGTCTGCAGATAAAATTTTATGAGGTTGATGCCATATTATCCAATACCCGCTTCAGGCGACATTATGATCTAAAATTTCTTAGTGTAGCTGGATGACAACGTCGCTATTTTTAATATAGGGGTCTTAACCAGGTGTTTCAAACAATTGGAATGCACCAAGATGTTGGTGATATGCCTGATGTGTCGAAAGAGAAGGCAGACTAGAATTTACATTTTCCGTCCATTTGGAGAAGAAGTATGTGCTCATTTGCCGTATCACATTTGTGACGTCATGGAACATAAGATACAGCACCAACATTATGTTATGTGTCGTTTCACGCACATTTACTGTTAACATAAGCTAACATTAATTATTTACTGAAATGCAACCACTTGTCATGTAGCTATATTATATTTCCCAATTAATCCTCCTTTAAGATTGTTTTTTCTCTTTCAATACCACATTTTGGACAAAGTCACCTGCTTTCCTCGGCGCGCTTTGGGTCCATTGCGCCCAAGCGCGCCAAGGGAAGCTGTTGTCAAGGGCTGTTATATTCTATGTAGCTGCAGGCATGCTGGTACTTGAATGAAAAGTCTTATTGCAATGAACATGTATATGGTACCATTATTATAATTCAGAGCAATCAGTTTCAAGTACATTGACTTTAGTCGCAGTTGGCACTGAACAAGTTAAAGCATTAAATATTCTAAACTGTAAATTTCTTGTTGTGAACAGCAGGTCCAGCTCTGAATGTATCCAAGCTGTTTCTCGCGCAAAATTGTTTACAAGTCCAATGGAAATGACACTCGGTTCACAAAAGTTCAACCAAGGTGAGGCATTCCAACTTTGATCTCATTGCCGTCGCCGTCTGTGATTTGGCATTATATATCTGTGAATTGTAACGTCGGATCATCGGACTCCTGGGTTACTCTGTTCGAAGACTGCACACACTATATGTAAAGTGATTTTAGTCATGCGCTCAGAAATTGGATGTATATATAATTCAATTAAATTAGAAAATAAAATTGAAGTATTTACATAATGTAGAGCGGCTTCCATCGAGTGCTATTTTAACCTAGATCCTGGCTATGGTGTTTTACTGTGATATATCGTGTAGAAACGTTACAAAACATTCATCAAGTTGATAATTGGTATCAAATAAAAATTATGAAAAGCAAAAGCACTTTAATCCTTCCTACAGTTAAAATCAGCAAAATACAGTCTGACAATGTACCTCATTTGCTTGTAGATGGGCTCGAATGTGGAATTAAATAGATGATACTCTGCGGTCTGCGGGTCTCTTTGCGACTTTCTGCACTTGGCGTAGCTGTATTGACCTTTAACAAACTGTCAGTATTTTATCCTAACCCTTTCAGCGTCAACTGCGACTAAAGTCGAACTACTCAAAAAAACCCAACTCTAAATAATAATAAGGGTGCTAGATTCATGCTCTTTGTAAACAGACCTTTCATTCAAGTGGCAGCATGCGTATAGTTACATAGAATAAAATAGTCAAGATAAAAGACACGCCGGGGAAAGCTGTTTGTGGGTAATGTATCACTGAAAGAGTTAAATATAGCCCCCCCCGTCGTTAATTGTTTCTATTATAGTGTATAATCATTCGGCCTTCCTATGACCCATTTTGATAAGTTGTATTCAATAGTTCATAAATCAACATGCATTGAAAAGAAAAACAGAGAACAAAAACTTTGCCCGAAATTTTGTTTTAATGTTTTGAAGTTCAACCAAGATCCAGAAACAAAAAATTGAAGAAGTATTAAACCACCAAAGAAAAATTGACAAAAGATAGGACCAAGATAAACCACAAGTTTAGTACAAGTTTATACTACAACGCGGAGAAAAAGAGCAAAACTTCACTCTAATTTGCCGCGTATTATTATGGTTAACATAATGTGGCCTGGCTGATCAGGACCACATCAGTGCTGGCGGCCTGGTGAAATCACAAAAGCATTGTTGGCAAGAACATTTCCTAGCACGTTTCTACAACGTTCGGGCATTTTGGGAGAGTTGAAATGGGAGGGCAGGCTGAGATCACCAGCTAAACTTGCTCCACAGCAAACGCTGTGATTGGTCAGTATTTGTTTAGAAACACTGTGGAGCGAACTGCTATCCTGGAGATGCTTTGGTCTCTCAAACTGTAGGAAGTGAAAGATTTCTGGTTTCCAAACGCATATTAGAATAATGTGTGTAATTTAGATCACTATACAGCTATATTTACAAGTTTTAGCACAAATTATAAAGAATAAATATATTAAGAAGGAAAGAAGTCAAATTCAGTGCAAATTTTCAGTATTTTGTTCTAGACATTTCTTTTTCTACAAGAAAACGTGGGGAAACCATCATATGATTTTTAGTGTGGTAGCAACACTGTAGAGGGTGCTAAACATGAACTAATCAAAATAACCGTATTTAGTGAGGTTTAATCGTGAGTACAAATAAAAAGCAAATACACGACTTAGACACAAATAACTGGGTATTTTGATTTTGTGTTCAAAGTTAAATTTATATAATGCGTGCTTTATTAGATACTTTATAGATTCTATATTCTGTGACTTTTATCGTCATATACACGTATTATAGCTCCAACAATAGGGGTGATCTGGGTAGGTTTAAGTTCTTGAAATACAGCCTTTTGTTCCCATGATGCATGGATGAATCTTTATTGAGTGCGCTGTTACATAAAATACAGCAATATATCAAATATACAACATGTACACATGTAGAGTATGAAAGAAAAAAAAAAGAAAATCACATTAAAGTATGCACACAATCAAAAGAAAAATGTATTAAAAACAGTACAGATACGTACAGCACAGTACAGTACAATAAATATAAAGAATTTACATAAATCACTAATCACCTGGAATGAAGATAGACTGCAATCATCAAATTGGCACGGTGCTACATGATGAGAGTGGTTTATCTCTTAGGGCAATAGCTTTGTCCATGAAATTTTCAAATAGGTATACGAGTTCTGTGTCAGGCAGTACCATAATAAATTTAAACATACTCTGATCATCATAAGCATCCGAATTACAAAATATTTTGCGTATACTCTTAAGCAGATTTTCTCTCGGATTTTGAAATTTGGTGCATGTCATAACAAAATGAAATTCATTATCAAGTTCTTGGCAAGTGTCACAAACTCTCTGGCTAACAGGAACTTTGGTAGGACGCTTATGTTTTCTTGTTTCGATATGTAAATGCATGTTTGTAACACCTAGCAACCCATGCCATTTGAGGTCAGGTGGGTCAGCAAAGCTCATTACATTACAGTGAACCTGAAAGTTTCCCCCAGCATATGAGGACGATTTTTGGAATTATCATCTTCTAATCTACCTGAAGTACATATTATCTTTCAAATAAACCAAGATATAATAAAACGATTGTTTAATGTTTATTTGGCAACATATACAGAGGTTAAATTTATATCTGCTCATTCCCCATGGTAATCGATGGAGAAAAAGTGAGGGTCATGGAAAGTGACCACAAGAAGTGGGCGGTCAACCATGAACTGGATGCACATCTTAAGGCAAATTTAGAACTAACCCAGATATTGACTATTGACATAGGTTAATTTGGCTGTATTGATTTTTTTGAAGTTAATTGCAATATTGACTTGCATTATGGCATAAGATATTTGAGATACACGGTTAACACTTGTTCTTTTTTAGATTTTCAAAATTTTTGTGAAAATATGGAAAATCCGAAGGTTTTAAAACTTAACAGTACATTTTCAACATTGAATATTTACACAAAATCAAGGGTTTCCAAATAGATTTGAAATATATGTTATGATTTGAGATATGGCACTTAAATTCACAGGGGACCAGAGCTCCCCTGATCACCAGGCGACTGGTTTCAAGTCCACTACGAGTGGACGACCAAGGTGAAATTAGAAAAGATTTCCTTTAAAGGAACTCTGTCTGTGTGTCTACAAAGGAACGGTGTTGCCTTGTACATTCAAATTGGAATTTGAATAGCTACATGAGAGATTACAGGAAATATTAGAAAAAAAGCCAGTAACAAAGTGAAGCTCTTGGCATGAAAATGTCTGGTGGAAAGAGAAAGGCTAAAAAAGAAATGAAGGAACGAGGGATGCAAGAAAGAGGAGAAAGAGTGAATTTGGGATAAGACAGAATGTCAAGTTTCATGTAATTAGAGACTCTAGGTAATTCTAGTACTTTACACTTTTCATTGCAATTTTGGTTCATCTAAGGATCCCTGTTGTCATAGCGTAGAATGTTGACAAAAAGTTACCATATGGCAGCATGAAAGTGTATGGCTAACGTAAGTATAAACACGATAAACACCAAATCTTTGTGGCATGCATGTACATGTAATTGACTGCTGATGGCAGATCATGGCCTGTTGTGTGTCTGGTCTATCACAAATATGTACATGTCTCCTATTGTTGCTCCTAATTTCCACTAAGTGAACATCATTGATAGGGCCACACACTCTTCAGAGATTCTAGTTTTAGTGGCATCTGGGTGACTGGCTTTGGGCAAAATTGATGGCAGATAAACCTGGACTGTGATTTCATAATGGCCTATGTACGCAAAATTGTTTTGACGCTGCCTTCACTTGAAGGTAGATATTGAACATTTATTTTTTAAAGGCCCCTAATAGGTATAAATCAAATTCTACAAATTTTCTTTGCGCGACTACAACACAAATCTATGAATTGACCTTGGAATGACACCCCTTCTTATGATTAACTTGAAGATGTTCCACATTTAAACTTTTCCAGTGCCCCTAATTAGCATTATTTAAATTCTACAACTTTTGTTTGTGGTTCATTGGATGCGCCTACAGCATAAACCTCTGAATTGAAGTTGGAGTGATACATCTACCTGTAACAGTTTTGAAGATATGGAAGGTTTACATTTTCGAATGGCCCTAATTTTCATAATTTTCAAAACCGTCACCCTTTATAATACAATCTAGCTTATTTATGGAACTATGATTAAGCCAGGTTTTGAGTTTCTACGTATAATCATCTTCAAATAAAATTCCATATAAACTTGCTGGTGAAAAAAGACAGAAGGAAAGAAAAAAGGAAAGAAAGAAGGAAAGGAAGAAAGAAAGAAAGAATGAAAGAAAGAAAGAAAGAAAGAAAGAAAGAAAGAAAGAAAGAAAGAAAGAAAGAAAGAAAGAAAGAAAGAAAGGAAGGATGAGCAGTTTTGAGCAGCACACAATAGACGAACTTTTCTCATTATGCGAGAACATCAGCGCAACAACTGGTTCTCGAGACCCTGAAGGTGGATTAGCAGTGGTAGCGTACCTGACCACCAGGTGTAAAAATCTAAACTTGATTGAAGTTTTTTACTTCTCACGCCAAAAGGACACCCACTTGATTGTTTCTGGTGCCCTTTCCGCACACTACAGGACAACCTGTTGCTCCAGCACGGCGGTAGGACCTGCCGGAGGTGCTACAACAAGTGCAGCTGTATTACAGTAGATAAGCTAAGCCCAACTATAATTTACTAGGCTAGCTCACTCTCAAATTTTGCCACGTTTTCTTTCTTGTTCACAGACTTGGTAATTATAGGGGGATTTTTGCAGAAATATTTTGCCAAAATTACCCTTTTTTTAGCATGGGTACATGTCTTGCTATGCTTACCACTAACGACCAGCTTTAGTACGTGTTTCTCCCACGATCCCATTCAAGCAGAGTTTAATTTCATCCTCGCCAACCTTATTGGTTATGGTATCATTACTGCTAATTATTACGAATTTGGGAAAATAATTAATGTGCTCATAACATCATAAACCTCCCACATGGGAACAGGTGGCTCGTATCTCAGCAGTAGACGTGAGCTATAAGTCCTTCTTTACCTTATTTTAGCTCTTTCCAGTGCCATCAATTTGGGACAAAAAAGCTTGTAAAATGTGACAAATTGCAGTCAAGTTCCGATTGAGACCCAGAACCCTAGCAGAATTTTTTTTCAGGCGGTGACCCAAGAATTTTTCAAAACATATCCAATATGAAATTACATCTGGATGCTAACTTTTAAAGAGTGTATGAATGGTACTCTTGGTGGGGTAGGGGTTGGTGGTGGTGAAATATTTGTCCTTCCTCATCAACTAATTCCCTCCTCACTAGGAAAACCACGAACCTACATGAACAATGGTTGAGTAACTTTGTGCTTGAAGAAAAACATGGCATGGCTGTCTTTATCCAGATATATGTCACCTCAACCTGAAAACACTGCATATGTCAATTTATGAACTATCTCTCCTGGGATGCTCAATAAGCCAATGACAACTGTGGTTTGCTGTCTTCCACTGGCTTCACTGTAGCATCCATTGTCTTGTGCTTACCCAGTGAAAGAGTACTATACTTGATATTGTGCACTATTTGTATGTTATGTTGCTTGAATGGTTCACTGCAATTGAAGTTAAGACACCAGTGTGAGTCACATAAAACACTTTTTAAGTATATGTGTGGAACAAACTTTACAAGGGAATTGATGAAGAATACGTTCAAGCTGCAGCAGATCTCTAAGATGCAAAGCACACCCCATTGGCCAAGCAGCAAAGGGGAAGTGAAACAGTTCAATCCAACTTTGTTCCAAATGATCTGGTGGTATATAAACCAGTGTGAGCAGGACTGGGATATTTACTTTCCACTACTCACTGCAGCCAATCATAGCACCCCACATGCCACTACTGGCCTAACTCCCAACTGGGAGGGCCACTTATAGAAAGTGACAAAGCAGGGATCTCAGCCTGCGGGCATTGTTACATTAAACCCCGGGCATTCGGAATGGTAGGATCATAGATAGGTAGATTATTTTCTTTTTACAGATACCAGTCCAGGATGTATGTAGATTAGGATTTTCCTCATCTAACCATGATTTTCCCCAATTATATACTAGTATAAGAAGGAAGTGTCTCCACTAAAAGACCCCCAAAATAGGTAATCTCAAGTGCTCCTCCCCCTCCCACTACCTATGGGTCAGATAGCAACTAGAACACAAGTTGGGCAAGAAGGGAATGGTGTTCTGAGAGTAAGTGACAGGGCCACCCCAAAGATTGATGGCACTAACGGCCAGTTCCTTCCCCCCATATTTGGTGAAAATGCATCTTGTACCAAAAAGCAGACTGACACTACCGATACAAGCGCTAAGAGCTCCCTTGTCTCCTGAAAATCAGCAGATAACCAAGGTTAAAGAAATTTTGATTAGCACCCAGGCAACACACTTTTCTCATTACACAGGGAAATCACCAACAGCAACATTACACTTGTGCCATGATGATCACAAGGCTATGTCTTTACATGGAGGTAATAGATCCATGGTTTCCACCTGGAGACACATAAAGAATCCATATGAAAGGTGTGTAGTATTTTGTTCTCACTGCACACTAATTCCAGTGATTTATTAGACTCATTTTGTTGCTAGCAAACTTTGCCTACCTCCAGCGTAATAGATGGGGTGTCAAAACCCAAGTGCTGTACACACATCGGCTACAATAGATTTTTTTGGGAGCGTTGACTTTGTATCTATGGTATTTTTATTTGATGAGAAGGGCACCATTTTTGATAATGTAAGTGTGACACTGAATTCTGCCCTGTAATCATCTAAATATTTGGGTTTGTAAGGGTGCTCTTTTCTTGCACAACATAGAGTCAATATATTTTTATACCATTCTGGCTCCCCAAACATATGTCTGTCAGATATTTATGCTTGAGTCTTGTAGTCTAGACCCACTTCCTAGTCGTTATTACCCGATTCTGTAGTCTAAACTCTACACTCTCCATAAGCCAACCAGTCACTGTTCAACCCACATGTACACAAATGATATATAACAATTTTATTCCCATTTTGCACTTGACATTGAATTGCTTGTGTAATAAAACTGGACACATATATGCATATATTTTTTTGATAATTCTTTATTTCATTTTTTTTACACTATACACGTTATACATGGTATTGACAACTAAATTAAACATACATACATACATGTAATAAAGTAACTGAATATAATTTACTTTGAGTCAGGAACATTTCAAAATTGTTCTTACAATTTATATTAAACTATTACAAATGACTGACCACCTTTTAACAAACAAATCATATTTCCCTTGACAGTTTAAAACTTGTTGCTCTACTGATATTTTGAGCTTCAAATATGAAAGAAAACCATCAAATGACACCTGTCGTTTGTTACATAATTGTTTGTGAATAAAATATTTGGCTTGTAGAATACAATTATTTAGGGAATAGTTACCTTTAGTCAAATAAGAACCTAGAATAATGAATTCAGCAGATACATTTATAATATTATCAGGATACAATGTGTTCCACCATTCTTCAACTTCATTCCAGAATAATTTAATATCATGAGATTCCTAAAATCTATGTAAAATTGTATCTTTTTCTAAACAATTGTCACATATTTCTGATTCTACAAGTTGCATTTTGAATAATCTTGTTTTAGGGACTACAAATTAATGTAGAATTGCAAATTGAAAGGCTTGTATTTTACTTTCCATAGTGCATTTGAAAGATAAAGTAAATATTTTAGGCCAGTTAATTACAGCTATATTAAAGGCCACAGACCACAGTTATAAATCCTTTTATTTTTCATATTAGCATTTTTCGGTCTAAAAATCAGCATTTTGGTATTTTGAAATTCCGTGAACGGCATTTAACAGATGAAAATGTTAGAAAAATATGGACGGATTTTTGTCATACAATTCCCAGCTCGTTAATTTGTGATAATTGAAATACGAAACAACACCTGGATGTCAGCTTTATACAGGTGTATGAACTGTGCTCTTGCAAGGGTCACATCATTGTCCCTCCCCACTATGAAGTTCCCACCTGGCCTGGAAGACAGTGCACCTATATGACCTCCAATGAAGCAACTCTGCAATGCAGCAAACCTGACTTAGCTAACTTTATTCAAACAGAAGCTACAGCATGCTGAAAACACAGTATTTTCACAATTACGGACTATCTCCGTTGGGATGCGCAACCAGCCAATCACAACTGTAGTCTGTGACCTAATAGACTTGTCAAATTTTTTAAAACTTGTTTAACTGGAGCCACAGCTTGTTTTCTGCAACCTAAACATGGGTGTCCAAGTTTCTAAACAAGTAGGAGAATCAGATATTTCATTATCAACAATGCACCAATAAATTTCCTTACAAGTAATGTCAGATATGAATTTTAGTTAACCATTTAGTCTGAATCTAGGTATTAAAGATGGTTCAAATGTCCTTATGACTTTACTACATAGTAACTGTTTGCATTGTCCAGGAATTGATAATCTAAGTGATTAATACTCCCAAGAAATTGATCCTTATACTAAATTTTCTTTCTAAAACTTCTTGATCCAAAAATACGCCATTCCCATCAACAATGTCATTTATGAATTTAACACCTTTCAAATACCAATGTTTATGAAATACAGTATTTTTGTCAATAGTGATAAAAGGATTAAACCATAAAAATTCATTTCGAACTTCTTTTACGGTTTTTGGATGAATATACTTTTGAAATGATTTCCAAGTATCTAGCAATTCTTTGTAAAATAAAGGACAATCTAAATTCTTAAAATCAAAATTACATCTGCTCAGAAATAAATGTTCTATCTTAATAAAAGGTATAAATTCTTGAAATACTGATATCCACTTAGCGTCACTGAAACCATACAACCCTTTAACCCAACTCAATTTTAGAGAATATACCTGAGTCTTAAAATGTATAACTTTCAATCCTCCTTTATCCAAATTCTGATGCATAACAGAGCTCTTTACTTTTGTAGTTGACTTATTCCATAAAAAAATCATATATCATAGATTGAACATCTTTAATGAAATTATCTTCAATGAATATCAGTGAAGCAGGAAACATAAGTTTGGAGATTGCAAGATTTTTAACAACTACATTTTTACCTATTAAAAGCAAGTCACGCATTCTCCATACTTTTAAAACTTCTTTAAAAGCATGTAATTTCCCCTCAAAATTAAGTTTACTCATTTCCAATTCATTTCCGGCAAACGTGATGCCTAAAGTATGAAAATTTCCTTCTTCCCAGAAAACTGGGAGATCCCAATCTTGTGAAAACTTTGTTGCTCCAAGCCAAAACACTGCAGTTTTCTCTATAATGCATTTTAAACATGAACATATCTTGAAATCTTCAAAAACATTAAACAGCATTTTTACAGATTCTCTGTCTGCAACAAAACAAGTGGTGTCATCTGCCAACTGACTTATTTTAACAACTTTTTCACCAAAAATTAAACCTGTAATATCTTCCTTTGACCTAATCAGTTCTGCTAAGGGCTCTACTGCTAAAACAAATAAAAAGGGGGCGAGAGGGCAACCCTGTCTTACACCACGGGATAGATGAAAGAACTCTGATGCATAACCATTATCAATGACACAACTACTGACTTCTGAGTAAATTATCTGAATCCACTTTCTAAAGTATGTACCAAAATTAAACGATAATAATACTTTATCTATGTAACTCCATTCTATAGTATCAAAAGCTTTTTCAAAGTCAACTAAAAGTAACAGTCCAGTTAAATTTCGATCCTTGTAATACTGTATTTTGTCAGAAATTAATCTGATGTTTTCCCCAATGTATCTTCCTTTAACATATCCAGTCTGATCTTCACTAATCAAAATAGGCAGAAACTTCTGTAATCGTAGGGCTAGAACTTTAGCTAACATTTTATAGTCTATATTTAATAATGAAAGAGGTCGCCAATTTTTCAAATATATTTGAGGTTTACTTTTCTTTGGTATTAATGAAATTACTCCTCTACGTTGATCTATTGATAACTTACCATATTGAAATGCATAATTCAAACTTTCAAAAACTAATTTCTTTATGTCTGGCCAGAAAAATTTATAAAAGTTAGCAGTAAAACCATCAACACCTGAACTTTTTTCATTTTTAAACAATTTCAAGGCATTAACGCATTCTTCTATATTGTCAATAGACTTTCACAACTATGTTTTTGTTCTTCTGTCAATTTTGTTAAATTAGGATTTTCCAAAAAATGTTGAACTTTTTCATCATCACTCAATATTTCCCACTGTAAATTGCAAGAGGTATATAATTTCTCATAAAATCTTCTCTCTTCAGTTAAAATTTCTTTGGGGTCTGTAATTTCTACATCATTCACTGATAAATTTGTAATACACTAATTTTTGAAATTTCTTTTTTCTAAACCTAAAAAATATTTATTACTTTTTTCCCCAAGTTCCATCCATCTTGCGCGGGATCGTAGCATAACACCTTTAGTTTGTTTGTCATTTATTTCATTCAACTCTTTTTCTATTTCTCTTAATCTACTTTCTTCATTTTCACTTAATATTGGATTTCTGCATATATTCTCTAACTCTTCACGTAAATTTTGCTCTTGTTGTCTTTGAGTTCTGGCTTTTAATTTTGAAAATTTTCTTGACATTCCTCTAATTTTGCTTTTTACTGTGTCCCAAATAAGACCTTTATTTTCTAAATCTTTATATTTTACTTTGCATACTTGTATCAAATCTTTAACTTTTCCAACATATTCTTCATCATTTAACAGAGTAGAGTTAAATTTCCAGAAACCAGGTCCTCTTTTTTCAAAAAGATTCCCTTGGATTTGTAAAGATATAAGGCTATGATCTGTCTTTATAGATGGAAGAATTCTATCATCAGTAACATTTGGAAATAAGAAATAGGAGATTAACCAAAAATCCAATCTGCCCTGTATTAAAGGGTTACGTTGCTGCCATGTAAAAACAAAATCGTCTGGATTTCTTGATCGCCAAACATGAATCAAATCTAGTTCTTCTATCAACAAATTATGAATACTGTGTGCATATTTAGAAATAGGTGATATATTTCGCCCCTTTTATCTTTCAAATCTAATATTGTATTAAAATCTCCCCCAATAATAATGTTTTCTCCAGAAAATTCAACTATTTTTTCATACAGTGACTCCAAAACGGTTAATTGTTCTTTTTCATAATTTTTTGTGGGTCCATAGATATTTACCAAAATGAACCTGGTACTATTTATAACAATATCAAAACTGGACATATATGTTAAGGTTAGGTTTTTTGGTATTCCAGTATATATGTGTAAAAAGGCAGGTTCTGGACAGGAAAGTGTTTTGGAAGCAATGAAATTAGAAAAGGTAACAGAAAACAACTGTAGTAGGATATATAAACAGGTATCTACCTATGTTATATTATGTCCCGTAGACGAACAGTCAAGGTAAATAGGTAGAAACTAAAACCTGTGTTAAGTCTCATTTTAAAGTGGCAAAAATAAAATAAAATAAAATAAAATAAATAAACCGCATGTCACGGTTAAGTAGTATTTTATTTAAAGTTCTCATACATGAAATTTATGCGATATTAGAGTTCAAAATATTTTTTGTTTTGTATTTTATTTTTCTTTGTTAATTTTGGTCTGAAAATCTCTGTAATGTTTTTATACACTCTGTCAGTTTTTGTGCCTTTCGTTTTGCAACATTCGAATATTTGCTCTGCAAGTAGATGAAAAAAGTGGCCATGATACATGCTTGGCATTTCCCTCGATTAAAATTACTACATGAGACAAACATTCTGCATTAACATAACAGTCTAGTGAAAAGATATTGAAGTGTCTGTTCTGTACACTTTTAAGACAGATAAAGGTGTCTGTGTAAGATTTCGACAGTGTATATATCATGAAGGAATAATAACACCAAAAAACAATCCTAAAATAAAACAAAAGAAAGAGACAGACAAACCAATCCAACCAATATCATACAAAACAAAAGCTAAAATAGAATAGAATAGAATACAATGAAACAAAATAAAACAAAAACCAAACCTACAAACAACCATACCAAACCAAACCAGAACAAAAAATAAAATAAAACAAAACCTACAAACAACGTTACCAAACCAAACCAAAACACAAAATGAAATGAAATAACATAAAATAAAATGAAAAGAAAGAGAAACTAAATAAACCCAATGAAGCAAAAATAAAGGAAAGTGAGTATGCACGCCTACTCTTTAGAGAAGACAAATATATCCCCCCTTCGATAGAAAAATAAAAACAAAAAACAAAAGCACAAAACAAAACAAAACAAATAGACATGAAAGTGACAAAGCGAAGTGGGTATGCTTACTTACAAATCAAGGAAAGGTATTTCATACAGACCATCGTGGTCAACGGGACATATGAACCTATGACCCTTGAAAGCTGATTATATACAGATCTCTAAATCACTTTGATACATCTCTGGTACAAGTTGAAGTGTTTTGGCCAAACAAGGAACCTCTTTGACCACTAATTTCTTGTGCACCTTTAAGCGTCTAAGTGATCTCAACTTTTTATTAATTGATGCGTTTAAAGTCAGCAAAATGGAAAGACTAAATGTTTTGGAACCGCCTAAACGTGGGCAATTTTTACTATTGTGGCATGAAAATTGTGAAAAATAAAACTATTTCCCAAGCATATGTATTACAATCATACAGGCAGACTAAGATAATGTTTGAAAATGTATATGAGCATAGTTGAATATACATGTTCTTAAGAGAACAGGTTGACTTTATATACTTATTAGGTCATCCTTTTGGGTCCGTAACATGGTTACGGAGTTATGGGGTTATATGGAGTTGTGCTTATGTTTATCAATTTTTTGATATTTTGAACAACGATGGCTTTGAACGTAAGCAACGTTTATATCCTTCACACTGTCGATACACTAAACGACACGTTTAGAGCAAATAACTTATATAGCCGCTGACTGACATTTCTGATACGTCGATGGATGCTTTAAAAGCCTTACGGAAGGTAACATACGACAGAATGTAAAACATTGATGTTGCATTATCACATGCTGATAGTAACTGCATGTAATATGCTGACCTATGCGCCGTGTATAGTACAATAAAAAAATATTACTGCCGTGACACTATTATTCGGAGATGATCAAAATTAAAAGAATGTAAAAAAAAATCTACAGATCAAGATGAAATATACATAACTTGTGAGGACGATTAAAATGGAAAGAATGCAAAAAGGAAGAATTCATTACACAGATCAGGATAAAATATATACTAATGATTAAAACTGAAAAAAAAGAAAAGAATTTACATTGTTCAGATCAGCATAAAATAAATGCAACGAGTTCATTAAAAGCTGTTCTGTGTTCATTAATATGCACGTGACGAGTTTCAGGTCCTGGAAAACGAGGCAAAATATGTAACATTGAAATTTTAGCTTTGCATAAAATAATGTAAAAAAAAAAACAACCCCCCGAATCTTTGCTTTCATAGACTGGCAACAACAGGAGTCTGGTATTGGTATGATGGACGCACGTCGAATTTTTATGAGGAAGACCAATGGACGTGATGGTAGTGATTGTGAGATTGTTTGAAGGGTTTGGAAAAGACAAGATGCGAAAGCCTCGTGAAATGTCATCCATGGTTTAAGTATGTCACATGACTCCTCACGTAGCCCGGGGACTATTTTCCTGTTGGCTGTTGGGGAGGCTGTGGGTGATCACATGTAATATGCCTTTCATGTTGTAGGAACAAACATTGTGTTCATGTAAACACGGCAAGTACTACCGGGAACGCATAAGCAAACATGTTGTAGGTGACGACCAACTGAAGAATAAAGTTCTATCTCAACGGAGAAAGCTTCCCAGGGATCAATCGAATTGCTTTAACCACAATCATGTCTTTGCATTTGGTGTAACATAAATTTTTTTATTTCCGGCGTAAAATAACAAACGAAATGCTTTGGCCCAAATAATTAAAAATATTCGAATAGTGGGCCTGGTAAGCATCCCTGACATCAAACCAACAGATCTAATATGCCTGTCTATGGCTTCATGCACAGGTTATCCTACTGTAACAATGCTATTTCCTGCAGATTATAATTTCACAAAAAGTCCCCATTTACAATAAAATTGGCCAGATGACGTGGCATTGTAATTCTCTCTCTCTCTCTCTCTCTCTCTCTCTCTCTCTCTCTCTCTCTCTCTCTCTCTCTCTCTCTCTCTCTCTCTCTCTCTCTCTCTCTCTCTCTCTCTCTCTCTCTCTCTCGAGCTCTCGAGCTCTACTAGCATGACATGGATTTATACTAGAGTGGTATGGACTAAGTTATTATTTAGTCCACATTTTCCTGTTTTATTTGGACTTATACATCTATAATTACTGGATAAAAAGTAGGATGATACCATTTTTACCATACTGCTAAAGAAGTGCTCACGCAAACATGACAGAACCACTTCTCTACGAACATGTAACGACAGAATTAATGTATTCGGACAGCAATATCTTGTCATGAGCATGAAATCTATGTTTAAAGTGATGTTGCAGATTATAAATCTTTTTGTTCCCGGAGGAAAATGATGATCCGTGGGCCTGCTGCAGGTGTAATTAGTCCTAAAATTTAATCCCAGAATATTTGACAGGATCGGATTATATTCCTAAAAAAGCAGATAAAGTTCTATGCATTCTGTATTTTTGATTCCACAGAGGCGTAGTGTATTAGGGGTGGATGTCGAAGATGTTCACATGAACCCCATTTTTCTCATGTAGGCCTAGCTAGGGTTCCTTGGGGTATAAAATGTATTGTTTTGAAGGGCAAGAGGCGACGTAGTAGGCCTAGAACCAATTTTCAGCTTAAGATAGACATTGATAGAAGGTGCAATGATTCTGCAAACACAACACCATAACGTGTTCAATCGTGTAATTAATTGGCCACGCCATAACGTTTCATATTAGGATATAGATTTGATATTTACCTTAACCCTTTCCAATTCTTAAAACGCATTGTAAACATGTACATGTCTAATAAACTTTCATCTGCGGTTATATCTGGTGATCAAGATGAACATTTCCTTTACCATGATAATGATGCTAAGTCATGAAGAAGCTAATGTCGATGTCAGGAACAATAACGATGATGATGACGATGATGATGATGACAGGGAATCTCCCAGCAACATGGCTTCACTCAATAATTACACCCATACCTAAACCAGATAAGCCAACAGATAAAGCAAGCTCATACCGACCCATAGCGCCAACATCATGCCTGTGCAAAACAATGGAGAAAATAGCAACAAACAGACTGACATGGTACCTAGAAAAACATAAAAAAAACTCTCACACTTACAAAGGGCTTTCAGGCGAAATAGATCATTAAATGACCACATTCTAAGAAGGCAAGATAGGATATGCAGAGCCGTCAATGTACAGAAGAGCGTCCTAGCGGTGTTCTTTGATGTAGAAAAAGCATACGACACACTATGGAGGAACGGAGTAATTTATAAATTACATAAATTTGGGGTAAGGGGAAACATGCTAAATTTGATAAGAGCATTCCTAAACAACAGAACATTCCAGGTACTAGTAGGCGATGATCTCTCAGACGTCCACAATACACAGAACGGCCAAAACGGAAGTCTACGCACAAATAAATAAACAAATGCTAAAGAAACGGCAAACCCTGTGGGACAACTCACAAACAGGTGTCCTTTGCAGACACTACGAGCCAACTGTAAATGACAGCATAAAATATGCAAGGAAGAGCAGACGAGAAGAAGCGTTAATCCTCCGCCTGAGAACAGGGCACTGCAAGCTTAATTGGCATTCCACCAGAGTAAACATGGCCGAAAGCGGTCTATGTGACACATGTAATGAATGGGAAAACACAACACATTTCTTCCTAACATGCAGCAAAACAGCTCATGCTAGAGTTAGGCTAACTGCAAACATGAATAGAGACCAAATACCCCTTGACATAAAGAACCTATTTTCCAAACCAAAAGCAACAAACCACACCCTAACCTTCATTAAAGATACAAAGAGACCCATATAAATGATTAAATACTTACATTGGGGTGAGTTTCCGGGCAGTTCAATTGCCACTGAAATGGTGTGCCACACTGCCATGTTGCTATCCTCACATGTGTGTATTTATTTTTTTTTTTGTATCTGTAGTATAGTGTACATACAGATAATAATAATAATAATAATAATAATAATAATAATAATAATAATAATAATAATAATAATAATAATAATAATCCAGATATCGGCTAGTAGCTCTAGTTTCCATTATGGGTGATCGTAAATTAAAATAAGCACCCAGGCGGAGAAAGATGGGTCACCTATGTACGGCTTGCTGAACGGAGGACCACCACCTGAGGATGGCACCGGAATTCATCCCCAACAGCAAGAACGATTGATACAGTCACATTGGATTAAAAGAAACCACATACCTTGTGTATTTGTTAAAAGAAGGAAACTAGACATATCAAACATTTACATTGGGATGAGGGTCCGGACAGTTCAATTGGCATTGAAATAAAATGCCACACTGCCATGTTGCCCTCTTCCCATGTGACTATTAAATAATCATAAAACAGTGTAAATAACATTAATATGAAAACTTGACTTAAGGGGGCTGACGGACCCAAACCGGCCAGAAAAAGAGATAAATAGAGGCATTATCAGTGACAACGACGGAATAGCGAGGCTGTAGCAAAGGGCCGACATAGTATGGGAGCATGTGTACCCCTGTGTGAACTTTCTGATGAAAGCATATTGAGGTGGCTTTACAGTATCCCAAATAGCAATAAAAATCATGTTGGCACTTTGCCAACTTGCTCATATGAGATCTACGAACCAATCAAAATTACCTCTATTTGCAACAAAATGCCGTTTCTGTAAGATGAGAAATAATGCAAAGATGTCAAATAAAACTCAATATTAAGTGCTTTATCATGCCAAAGCAGGAGAAATTTATTCATTTCTAACTGTGTATGAATGCTGAATGTTTGACTTAAGTTTAAAAGCATAATATGATATTATTCCTCCAAACTTAAGTTTTTTGGCATAAAGATTCTCTGGTAGTTCTGTTCTCAAAATGGAGTTTAGGCAATATTGCATTCCTTGCAAAGGTAAGTAACTATATATATGTATATATATATATATATATATATATATATATAATATATACATCAATTATATCCCAAAACTGGAGAGTCACCTCAAGGTAGGTTGTGGCTGAAGGTCCTCTGCCAAAGCAATGGAAGTTTTGCAATGATAAGCACATCAATGCATATTTGATCGCACACGAAAGCGACCAAAATGAGTCAAAGAAACAGGTAATGATATTTAATGTCATGGCTAGAGACATATAGTACTATTTTATCATAAAGTTAAGAATCATTACTTTGATAGAATACACCTATCATCCGTGTAAAAAAGGTAAGTGATGCACAAAGTCTCTTGGAGGATGCATTTTGCCTATTCATTTTTTGTTGGATCAAGAAGTGAAAGAACAAAATGTTGCCATCTCATAATCCCTTCATCATAATTATACTTTGTATCCATGTCAAAGTTTGAAATATATGCATCCGTAATTTATTATGCAGCCAGGAAAACTAAAAATCCAATCTGTCATCATCATCACCATAGTCTCACCTTCCTGGCCATCATTTTTGATCATCATATTCATCATCATCCACAGGATTCATATGCTGTAAATTAACACATTCTTCCTCACTTTCTGCACAGCTACACAGTTCAGTGCAACAAAGACCAGCCCTTTGACAAGCACATTGATTTGTGGAACAAATTTTCTTTATACATCCACATTTGACCAGGTGAATCACTGCATCTGGTGGTGGTGGTGGTGGTGGTGGTTGTGTAGTCATAACTGGGCACTATTCATTATTCTCCAGATTCCATCCATAGCCCTGTGGAGATGGTGACTGGGGATTAGCCACCTTGTCATTGTTCCATACCATCAGCTGGTAATGAGCCCGCGATATGGCTTCTTTTGGTGCACACTGTGTAGGTGGTAACTTTCTGACTGGGCCTGCTTCTTCTTGAAAGGCCACCACCTCAAGTCCTCTACTTTGGCTATTTGTGACATAGCGGGTAAACAAATCACTCTATAGCATTCATTGTTTCCTGCGTTGGCATTTGTCAGTCCAGTGCTTATCTCTTGGCTGGCATTCTGGAAAACCTTTCAACAAGTTATTTTTCCTTTCCCTCCAAAACTACCTGTATTGTCAGCTCCAATCATTGCATGGAATGCGGGTAGGGCAGCAATTTTGTCTCTGTCAAGAGCTTTACAAATAGGCAACCGAGGAAAAATGTGTCTTCTTTGGCCTGTTCCTGTGACAAATGATGTATTGACACACAATTCTGCATACATCCTGAGAGCCAAGACAAACACATCAGCGTCTGGTGAGTATATTTCAATACGGGTAGCACCAGTAACAGTTGCATCAATTGCATGGGGCGGTATTATCTGCTTCTTCATAGTTTCTGTCCAGGTATGTCATATCCTCGTGGGTTGCTCTGCATTGGCATCCCAAGCTACCATCATGTGTCTTCCACATTGTTGTGAGCTCTCTAATGTTTTTCACCCAAGAAAGCTGTCAATTCCATTTTTGTCTTTGGGTGAGATAGCAGCTCCTTTCATGGGAATTTTAGAGATATTTGTTGATTCAGTGACATGATAGGACACTGGTTGCTGACTTGTCTCCTATTACGAGTTGCTGTCTTCAAGGACATTGGTACATCATACCTATCAATTACTAGACGTATCTCATCACTTTTCTCATAGAATGGGAAGATGTGACTAATGAAGTAGGAAGCCAGCTGATCACAATTCTTAATGCAGCCAGGTTTGTCCATTGCCTGCAACTCTGCCATAGCATCTACAATTGCTACATTCATGTGTGGAGTAGTGGAACCACCTGGGTCTGCAATGTCAGTTGCTGGACTGCTCTCTTTTGGAAGCTTCTCAAATATTGTCATCAATGTGCTCTTTGTTGAACAATGCAGCATGGTACCATCCGCAGCAAACATAGATACAAGAACCACTGAAAACTCATATTTTCCAATAGAGTCTGTCAGATTGATATCAGGTCTTGATTTACAAACAAGCAATAAGGGAGCAAATAATGATCTGTCCTGTCGCAACTCTACTAGCTTTTCCCCTGTTTTGACTTATGTCTTTTTTACCACACTTCTCCATGTGGTGAGGTTTTGCTTTGTCATTGGCGACCACAAATTTATTGTCCCTGACTGAATGCGTTCAGCAACAAATGTTTCAAAAACGTTACTGCCTATTTCAGACTGTCTGCATAAATCATGTTTAACCTCTACTGGCATGACTACTTTGGTAACCAAGTTGAAAGGATCTTCACCCTCTTCTGTGAAGGGATTTGTGAAGCCTCTGACTTTTTTCTTGGCGCTGATACACACTAGTGGAGAGCTCATGGTGGTGAACTGGTTTAATGGGTGAAAGTCCTGCCATTCTCTTCTTAAGCAAGTAGTGCAAGCTCTGGAGAGATTAAAAAAAAACTTGGACCGAGCACCTTCATTCAAAGTAATGCATGCAAATCCTCCAGAAACCTTCATTGAGCGATTGATTTGTTTCAGAGCATGGTCAGAACCGATTGCACTAAATGGAACCTGTTGGTTTTTGTTCACTATCCAGTTACCAAGCATAAATTCGTCATATATTTCAGGATCAGGGTCTTTGAGACATTTCATGTCTGAGAGGTAGATGGGAATCATGCGTGCATAATTGAGTCTGTTATGGGCAAAGAAGTACTTAGTAAATGCTTCCAGATCCATGAGATGTAGTTCCCAGTTTCCGGTTCTGACTGCTCTGATAAATAAGAGCATTTCCATTATCGTCTTTATGTACTGACAAGTCACAACAAATATTGGCTGGTTCTTCTTTGAGTTATCAATTTTTTTTCATTTTCTCCATGATCTGCAAAGAGTCTATTTTTTGTGAAGCAGGTTTTCATGTGCAACTTCAATTTTCTCTGTATCAAAATCTCTATACTCTCGATCAAGATTTTCAGCAACTGCTTCAAAGTCACTTTTCAACTGTGGGTTTAGGCTGAAAAAAGCTTCCTGATACAATGTAGACAGTGCGTGTAGGGTGTTCAAATGAGCTGTTACTGCTCTCTTGATGTGACTGCCATCAATAATCTGTTTCGCAGTTGCAGATCCATCCATAAAGATCAGCGTCAGTCCAACACAGGTCAATTCCGCTGTTTTCCATCTAGGATCCAATGGAGCGCAGTTCAGCCATAACAATATGTAGTTCACCTGGTCGAAGTATCAAGTGACTCACATCTTCATGGCTGATTTGTAGTTGTTTTGCAGGCTTATATAGGCCCATGTCTAGTGAAATGACTGTCTTTTTATCTGGACCTATCCCTTTTGTTTTAATATTTTGAGCCTGCTTTAGAACTGTCAGCAATGTCTGCCACTCATGTGGAGGAGCAGGAATAAGTGGTGGTGACCCAACACGTGTCAAGGGCAAGGGCTGATTTATCATTGAATGATACCCACACCATATAGGGATACCCATACAACTTTGCTCTTCAAAGCAATCTTTGTGTTTTCTACAGTTCTTGGGGATATTTCCATTCCTTTCACCGTCCCTGCTGTTTTATTTGTTCCACATGTCATTATGGTACGAAATGAGAAATAGAAAATGTGATGTTTACTATGTCTACCTCTTTTTTTTGGGGGGGGGTGCATTGGATTCGGATACGTGGGAGGGGGGAATAAACACTGCAGTGTTTGTCACTGTATTAAACATCATTCAATACAAATGCCGTAGCTCTACAATTTGCAGTTCTTTTGTGTATTAAAGCACTTTTTATGACACCCTAAGGGTACAGCGGATATATAAAGTGTATTCGTTTGGTTTATATCTTAACTATTAGCTTATAAGCTCTGCAATTTACTTGTTTATGGAGAAAATGTAACATATATAGACCAAGAATGCCAGAACACACCATTTTCGTGAATAAATAATAATGTTTGGTTTAGCAGAAGTTTAAAAATACTACAGATTACATGTAGGAAACAGGTAAGTATACATTAAAAAAGGTGATGAAAAATGGTGGTATTTTTGAGACCTCCTAAAATCCCTTGGAGCAAATTACCAGAGTGCCAACATGGTTTTTCTGGTTATTTAGACCCTTTTCAACATTTCTAGGCAGGTGGTATACTTTCATCAAAGAATTCACACAGGGGTCCATTTCATACCACATGTGACCTGACTAACACATCTCAGTCGAGATGCAAAGGCCTGAGCTCCAGTACTCATAAATAAGTAAATATTACATAAATAAACAAATACAATTCTTAAGACAACTGACAGGCAGGCCCGCGGTATTGGTGGGTATGCATAACTGTACCCTGGCATATGCATGGGCAAATGTCGCCTTATGAAATGAGTAATGAACATGGGTATTGTATGTTGTTTATATGAGTACAAGTTCAGTTTGTTAGATATCCAACAGTATAATGTCATGTTTTATGTCTGACAGTGTAAAATAATTTGTTAAAACAATCAGTATTGCCCTAAAGGGAGGCTAAGGGTATGCGTTGTTGCAATGCATGGTCTCTTATGACAGGTGGGCTCTGTAGCTAGCACAAGATACATATGTATGTATATAACCGAGTAAATTCTCTAAATGTCAACTGGTATTCATAAAAGAACTACCCGCATTGAAAAGCCACTCATTGGCCACAAAAGACAGGTACAACTAGAAAAGAAGATTTGCTTCGAAACAAATCTGTCTGTGTGCCTTCAAAAGTTGTAAATATTAAAAGCTACAACTTTTATCCTTTGGTACCTCACGTTACATTAATCTTATGGCTTATGCACATTTCAAAAACCAGATTACCTTGACCTTTGACCTTTACAGATCACAGGTAAATTGCACAGTGTTACAATACCAACAATTTAAGCCCAACATGAATCGAATCGGATGAAAATTGACCAAGTTATGGCAAGATGAAACTTTCAAATGGCCAAATGAACTTGACCTTTGCCCTTTTGAGGTTACATGTTCTTACAAAAATGTGTAGTGTTGCAATACCTTCAATTTGAGTCCAACATGATTAGAATTGGATGGAAATTGGCCGAGTAATGGCTGGACAAAACTTTCAAAGTTCCAAATGACCTTGACTTTTGAACTTTGGAGGTCACATGTAAATTACAAAAATGTAAAATGTTACCATAGCTACAATTTGAGCCCATCAAAATTGGATGAAAATTGACCGAGTTATGGCTACAAGAAAGCCACCATCAAAGTGGCCTTTGACCTTGAAATGACCTTTGACCTTGAGATGACTTCTACCTGAAGTGAACCTTGACCTCACAAATGCCATTTTGGCCTAAAATTGACATTTGACCTTGACATGACCTTTGACCTTGACATGACCTTGACATTTGAGATGACCTTTACCTTGCTATGATCAAAATCCTATACACTCAGAACCACATCTATTATAGTATATAGGATATTGAAGAATTAAAAATTTAATTAGCTCTCAGTTGCATAATTTTGAAAAACATGACCTCTCATTATACCAAGGCCAGACTTCATCTATAGAAGTATAATTGTGCGACGTTTGTAGTTTCTACGTGTAAAACTTTTCAAATGAAATGTCGGACAAATTTGCCTGTAAAGAAAGAAAGAAAGAAAGAAAGAAAGAAAGAAAGAAAGAAAGAAAAAAAAAATTTCTGTCTTGGCACACAGACATAACTACAATATAATATGCACACATTATCTACCACACAAGACCTGCCTCTCTTGTCCTGCTCCAACTCTTGTTACTTCACCTGCTATTAGAGATTATAGTTTTGAGATACGCTGGCCCCTGTTTTGAAAGATCATCCCTGGTGTAAGTGGTCAAGTCAAAAAGTTAAAGCAGTAAATTTACCTGTTATGGGAGACAACCTGTTTTATAAAACCATTGAACTTGGCAATGAGGGTGATCTCTCGAGGCAAAGACTAATATTGTTTAACATCTGCAATAAGAGACCTCCCTTTCTTGAGAGACCACTTTACTGTTCTTACCATGATCATTTACCTGTCACGAGAGACCACCTGTCATGAGAGACCACCTGTCTCAAAAGACCACTGTCACCTTGGTAATACGGGTGGTCGCTCTAGCAAGGATAAGTGTATATTAGTATTTGCATAAGAAACCTCCTACTCCACCTGAGCCCAAACCCAATTCCTGTTATGTGTTAATGTACCTGTGATGTGAGACCATCTATAAATAAGACCATTTTTTATTTGGTAATAAGAAAGGTCTCTCCGGGCAGGAACCACTGTATAGGTGACATCCCCAGTAAGACACTTCTATCTCTTCAGAGACCACTTTGTGGGATCCCAAACAATATTTTCACCATGTGAATTGACCCGTCATGATAGACTACCTGTCTTATAAGACCACTGTAACTTGGTGATAAGGGAGATCTGTCTAGATATGAACTACATGTACTGTACTGCTGTTGACACAAAAAAATAGTGAAACAAAGGCAACCATTATTGGTGACCAGATTGCAGTTTCCGAGTTGAGGTTGCCTTTCGTAATCATAGAAGGCATTGGAAAGTACACATGAATTCACAGAATTTCAAGACAGGTGGTCTTGCTTTGGTGTGATTTCTTAAGACAGGAACTCTGTATGGATTCTGGTATGCAAGATCATCCCTTCTATTCATCACAAGTTCTACAGAGTACTTAATATGCACGCTAGTTAACAATAAAATCTATTGGAAGGGTGGTCTCAAAAATTGAGCTGGTCTTTCACGACAATTGGTCTCTATAGCAGGTACCAAAAATTATTAAAAAACATTTGAAAGTGGTTAGTTGTCTCATGAGTTTTGACAAGGGTATGATCACAATACAATACTTTCTGCCACAAGGGTGTACCCTATTACCACTAAAAGTGGCCTTATAAGACAGATGACCACTCATGACAGGTAGATTAACATGTAAAGACTATGATTTGGTAATCTTCCATGTGCTCTTTCAAGAAATAGTTGTATCTTATACCAGGGTCAAGAAAAGAATCACTTCAACCTTTTACCTGTATTATAATCAGCTAGGCATCTTGGGCTATAACCTGCATTAAGTCAATATTCATCTCTGTTTTGTGGAATATTCACTATTTTGCACATAAGACTTCATCTCCAAGAAAAGTTTTTTTTTCTTCTGGTGTATTGTTGTGGGGAAAAATGTATAACTAGGAGCTTTATGATCCCGAAACAACTATTTGTACCTAATTAATCTGAGGGCTAAATCATTGTAGAGTCATGGACTCCTGTCACATGATTCTCCTTGTAACAGTGATGCCACCAGTGGTGACCAACACTATTGTACATACGTATTCCTGAATTGAACGCAACCAAATATAAGTGCGTGTAAAAATAGCCTAAGAGTCTCAGCTGCTACACAAGCACTATAATACCCATACACACACAGATACCCATACACACACAGGGTGCTTATTTGAGTGCTCGGACCAGTATGGTACGAGGTGAGTGCGATGTGCAATATGCTTGCTACCAGATGGCATTTCTATGCCGTCTTACGGCATGATTTTGTTTTATATCTGGAACGGCGGTCTTTTTGAAATTCAAATGAAAGAATATATCTATTTGAAAACTCGACATAAATTGCACTCCTGGTTTACAGCATTTTGTGGCAACATCATCAAATTAGTCTATATATAATCATGAACTGCCTTTGATCACGAAAGTAGGTACAATGGCAGTAACCAAAATAAATTATAATGCACACTTTTATTTGCAATGTCAGTGCCTTTTCCAACTGCACATTTCGTTTATTCTGAGATAAGCGCCGACTTTGTTCATTTTCTTCATGAAAATTTGGTAGGACGACGCGGGCCATGCCATTAATTTTTGATGACAAATAGATGACACGGTCAGATATCACACAATGGGCTCAGGCACAACCCAGACAAACGACAACATCGGCTGAGCACTTGCTCTTTCTTTCTGTGTCGCTGAAGGTACATCAACCGATTATAAATAGTGTCGGCGCTACCGGAGATGGGCTTTCATGTTAACAAAAAGTATATTAAGGAGATCACGTAACATCGTATTGGTGGATAAAGCTGACACAGATATCAAAGCAAAGCTTTATATACCTACACGTACAAATCTGATACACACCGAGGCACTTTTCATCATATCGGTATCCTGGCGGAAAGTTCGTTTTATATGCACATTATGTTATGATGGATTGCATTTCTCATTTTAGGGTCAATTAGGGAAGTTGAAGATAAAGCCTCGCTTTCGGTTGTCAAATGCATAGCCGTGCAATCAGGGGACAGTGTGACGCTGCATCAACTCTTTTGGGCATATTCGATCACGGTTTTCAGCCTTAGCACTTTGAGACGACCAGGGCGATTAGAAGTAATTCAATTAAAAACAAAGCGAGAAAAGGGTCAATACATTTGAATTTGTTCCTATTCGACATTCTTTGTTGTGAAAGTAACGGGTAACATCAAGTTATTATTTTATTGACAGATCCATTCATAAATTATTGGAAAAGATACAATTAATTCTTATAGTGCCAAGTCAGATTTCTTAGCTTCCCTCAGCCCGCTTTTGGCGCCTTGTGCCCAGTGAGTGCCAAGGAAAGTTGCTGACTTGGGCCATTCTCATGGTGTTTACAAGCATGCAGGAACTTGAATGGAAGCCCGGGTTTACAGCAAGTATGAATCTGGTATTCCTGTGTTAATTCAGTGCGCGCGGACTTCAGTCGAAATTGGCAATAGAATGGTAAACTGTTGTACGATATTTGCTTCATAGACATGGTCACCTAACAATGCTCTCCATGTTACATTATTTTGATAATTTATTATGAAGTTTCCTTTCAAAATGTTTGACAAACCCGCCAGAAAAGGGGAGTGGAGCAAATACATTTCCGCACTAGTGGTGTCTGTGCTGGTTTGTTCAGGAGAGGGCTCGTAAAAATGGGATGTTCCTGATGTTCTAGATTGCAAGTACTTTTGCTCTTTCACTCTAATTCCTAACAAAGAATACCATGTATAATTACTCTGAAGATTATGTTTAGACTATTAAACACAACATTAACTTTAATAGAAAAAAGAAAAATATAAAGACGCCAGTTTTCTGTCATTGTCACTATTGTCTAACTTAAGTTAAAAACACGGGTATTGTGAACATTTGCTGACTGAAGATACGGGTCTACCACAAAAACAAAAGTGTGCAAGAAAGGGAAGCCTTTTTTCATACATTGAATTAGCATTATGTTCACACACAGTGTTAATATATAACCAAGACATGATCCGAATTTTCTTTGAAAAAAGTATAGTTGTCATTTCATAAGCAAAGGAATGAAATGTTTTAAAACCTTAAAGTTAATTCTTACAAAAGAAAGTCGCAAAAACCGTTTTGTAAGGACGAAGGCAACATGTAAAATGTGTAGTCCCGCTGTTGTGTGTGATTGGTTTTATCGTTGAAAAATTGGAGTCATAATCTCAAAAATATACGCTTTGACAATAATTTACTTTCTTGAGTATGTTTTCCGGCGTATGACACCAGAAACCAGAGACACGCGGACCATCAAAAACAAGTCTTATATCCAGTGTGAACAGATTAGTTACTGCTGCAATCAAAATATCATTTTGTTAATGTTTAATTTAATTTCTTCGCTTTCCCGTATATCAGTTGACGTCTCATCTATTTCACATCTCATTTAAAAGAATAATTTATGTAGAATAATTTAACAAGTTAGGTGTTATCTGAAAGAATTCTAACGTTTTGTACCACACCTTAAACATAGCTTTGCCTTTCGAATAATTGGCTCATTGATGTTCAATAAATACATGATGATGATGATGATGATGATGATGATGATGATGATGAAGATGATGATGATGATCTTTATGGTGTTTCATTTTATACTTTACGCCAGGTAATGATTACTTACACGCCGCCGCCATTGCACTATTTCAAGGCAATAAACTTGCAACTCGTATGTTGAATTCTGCCCCTTCTTTTTCTGTATGCCAATCATCCAAGCATTAGTGTTAACAATTAAGTATCAAAATAGATAATATTGCTGGAAAACTATAACCACGATACAAGAATATTAATATGGGGCTCAGTATTGTTCCCAAACTCCATCAAAATGTTCATTAAAAATCCAAACTCTGTCAGGTGAGTGGGAAAGGTAAGAGTATGGCTTCCATATTAATTTCTATTTATACCTTAGACATTAACATGTAATATTGGATAATCGTACAATAAGTTGTTATATGTACCGATGTACTTTAGCGTAACGTGATAAAATTGTAACTCAGACTGCACATAAAAATATAATAAACAACAATTTAAAAAGTCGTAAAAATTAAACGTTAGCCACTTTTAAAAATACCTTTTATCAATCAAATGGAATCCATTATGCTTTTTAACAGATCGATCTAGATTTTAAAAAGTGGCATAACAAGACACACACATTCAGAAACTAATAATTGTATTATACATAATTTGTCTATTGGATCTGTAGATTTGTCACAAAATACTATTTGTGAAATAGCATATTCGTCTAGTACTATGTACAATTGTTCAGTTGTGCCTCACCCTAACCTACTGTACAAAATTAGGCACTAAAATTTAAGACAACAACAACAACAAAACCAAATAAAAAACAAAAACAAAACAAAACAAAGAAAAAAAAACGCAAAAAACCTATTCGATTAAAAATCAATAAATTTCTTGACCGGGAAAAATTTGACCATTTCATCTCGTTTAGTTTCATGTGGCATCAAGTGTGAATGTCGAACATGTGTTTATTTTTTCGTTATGCTTGTTTGTTTTTGCAATATGTGGCATCAGATTTTACTTATTGTCGCAATGGAGCTTTGGCTAGAGAAAGCCTTTATACTTTGTCCATTTTCACTTTGCTCACTGAAAGAAAAGTTACCCTGAGGAGGTTCGCTTGCCAAATAACGATGGGGCGATGGAAACGAAAGGACAACTTTAGCAGAACCTCGACAGAACAAGGATTTAACTGCTTTGCGAAACTCAGAGGCGCTGACACAATACAGCCAGAAGTTAATTGCGTTGTTTGTGAATTCTAACCAGGTCACAAAAATCCAGATACATTTCCGCAGAGGCGTATGTAAGGTACTGTCTTTCTTGTCCAGGAAGTTTAATGGAACGATTATACCAGCTATTGATGCTGGTGTCGTCGTGATAAGAAATGCAGCCGTTACTATGAAAAGGACCAAAATTCCCCTTTTGAGCTTCTTGTATGACGCAGTTTTTGCAATACCCATCTGTTGTCGTTCTTTTCTCATCATAAGTAATTTTCCAACGATGATTAAATTACAGGTTACAATAACAGTAAACGGTATTGCAGAGAACATAATCAATATCATAATTTCACGTACGTGTGCGTTGAAGTACAATTTATTTCCACTGAAGTCGGGACCACAATGTGAAACTAGTACTGTTCTGTTGTCAGTTTGCTCATACACAGGTCCGTATGCCCAGAGCATTACCGTGTTACATCCTGCAACAAATACCCATATACAGGCAATGATTCTCTTTGCAGTTTTTATGCTGGAAAATTCCTTGTGTGCCAGTGGAATACAAACTGCCATACACCTTTCGATAGTGAGGGCTGAGAGAGTCCAACCAGATACTTCCATGAAAGTGAACAAAAGGAAATAGTTGATTTTGCATAGTGTGCCATCCGTATTAGGCCAATCAATGTTGGTAGCAAATCGTATAAGGTGACGAGAAAATGGTTCCATAAAGATTGTACCCAAGTCGGCGCATGCTAAAGCAATAAAGTACAACCTGTTTGGAATCCTATGTAGGTACGTCGTAGTATACACGACAATTGTCAACGTGTTTCCCGGGACTCCAAGTATGACTGTAAAAAGTGATCCGTAGAGGTAAAACCAGACCTGGAATTTTTCGACAAGATCTTGCAAATGCTCCTCCTGAGAACAGCAGGGCATTGTATTGTTGCTTGTGTTGCATATTTGCACGTAGTCATTATCCGTCTTCATAGTGTCCGATGCAGTCTAGAAACAGAAAAATTAGCATAACAAAACCCATATACCATATATGGTGGAGCAAAGGACCAAACAACGGAAAGCAGAGATAGATAAAGCAAAAATTGACAATACGAGGTTTCCAATATGAATGTAAGACCCGTAAGTAATTGGGGAAAGTAAACACTAAATGATATGGTTTAAACTTGGCGTTGCAAACTGTTCTTAATGTCAGCAGGCACATATATATATATCCAATTAACTATAAATCATAAATATAACGATTGGTCTGATTATCAATATCAGGTGAGTAACGTATGTTAATTTTGAGGATGTTCAAACTTAGCACGGCTGATGTTATTGTTTAAGAAGCCATGGCTGTACCCGATAATTCATAAGCTACAAGCGTGATGGGCTGTCACATATCCTTTATCATTTATCATATATGGCGTGCATATTAGATGCAGTAAATGGTGTGACATAGCAGGTATTTATGACAAGAAAGTGAACATTTTCACATTTACTGCCACGTTTTATCTTGTGACGGCAAAGGAAAAGTGTTGTTGTTTCAATGTGGTATAAGTCTTCCGACAGGGTTATCTTGGCTTGGGTGACCACCAGATACAAGCAACTGTGCTTTCCCTGTAACCAGGAAATCATAACGTCGAAACCAACAAAAACACTCAATTCGATGTACAAGGATCAATATTCTTTCAAACACGCCGGTCTCCGTAGCAGTTATGTCTCAGTCCGTTCATATCAATCATTATGAAATGTACCGCATTCAAATGGGACACAGACTGTAACGGACAGCAGCGTAAATAAGAACGCCACATCATGGAGACTTTCAATCGAAGCTTTCCCCTAAACTGAAAGCGCAACAAAAACACTCAATTCGATGTACAAGGATCAATATTCTTTCAAACACGCCGGTCTCCGAAGCAGTAATGTCTCAGTCCGTTCATATCAATCATTATGAAATGTACCGCATTCAAGTGGAGCACAGACTGTAACGGATAGCAGCGTAAATAAGAACGCCACATCATGGAGACTTTCAATCGAAGCTTTCCCCTAAACTGAAAGCGCATTAACATTTCCTATGCTCATCACATTTTTTTCGGTTATAAGTGACCCGCGTTTTAACGTTAATATACATAAAAATTATTTCCTTTCATTTTCTTTCACCCTTCGCCTCTTGGTAGTTCTCGTTCTCTTTCTCTAAATCGATGTAATTATCCTCATAGCTTGTCTGCATAAACATATGGTTATAACTATGTGCTGTTGTGACATGATACAGCAAGATACTGTCGTTATGTCGAGGTATTCTTGATACAGAAGTGCAGTTGGAATGGAATTTCTTCATTGATAACTTTACCATTTTGCATATAACCAGTTCCAGGAAATTAAGCAAGCCACCTGTTTAAAAAAAAAAAAAAAAAAAAAAAAAAAAAAGGAAGGCTTAACAGCTTTTTATTATGCAAAAGTCTAGTCCTCATAACGCAGAAGGTTTGACAGTTCCATACAAACGCTACCATTTTAACTTGTGAGATTTAGCCGCCCCGGCGGTTTTAAATACAAAAACCTACATAAAAAACAAAACAAAACAAACACCCCCCCCAACCCCAACCCCCCAAAAATCCAAAAACCCCAAAACAAAAATTGAGTAAAAAGGCCCCCACAAAAACAGCGTCATGTTTTATCGTAGCTGGGATGTAACAACCAAAATGTATTGCAAATAACCAGTCGAGCAAGCCCACAAGATTCAAAGTTCGCTTTTTTCTGTGTTTCATGTTTTGCTTAATTTGTTCAAACGCTTTCCTGTGTTCAGTGACGAAGGACTTTCAGAGATTAGTGCGATCGTGGATAGTATGTGTTCCCTTGGTTTTACAGTTTACATCTGAATGGGGAGGGTGTGTTAATAAGCCACAACCGCAATAGCTAGCAAAACCTTTATTTTCGCCCATTTGTTATTACGACCACTCCAATATCTTTAACACATCTATAACACACGTTGTCGGTCATCCCCACCCAACAGCTCCGTTCGATGCTTGGAGACCAGCCGTAGTTACCAACCAAACAAAAATTATCACAGATTTCCGAATTGGTAGAGTTGCAGTTGACATACATGTTTGCACAAGAATTACGTATATAACACAATGTTTTATATAGTCCATATTCGCCTTGTTTCCTTCTTGTTTTAACAAGAACGATGCGACGTACTTTGTTTTCATAGTGCTACAAGTTTACATTGCTTGTTTGCGAAACACTGGTGCATGGGCAGTTGTAATTTCTAAATCTTCCATCCAGGAAATTGGTTGTATTGGGATCATGGTTGTGATGGCCACCTCTCCTTAAGAGTCATTTCTCTTTGGGAACATTTCTTAGCATTTCGTTTGCGTGTGTGCTTCAGGCATATGTGAATTTTTTGCAAATTTAGACCACTACTTAAAGAGGCCATTTTCCACCAGAGCCACCATTCCAGGAAGGAAAACACGTTTGCAAAAGTCTGCAGAGAAAGTCCCGATCTTTGCGGCGGGAATAGGAAACATATTCCAGTGTGGAGTCAGAGACGCAATGTCATTTGTGACTGAATAAAGAACACTCTCTATATGAATAAAGCGTCGTAATTATGGTCAATTACGTTAAATCAATTTTGCATAAATTATTAATGTTTTTTGTGGACACTAACAACTTTTTGGAGAGACCAAATAAATGTTGGTACAAGTAAATTTTGTGACCTTGAGAATGGGGTCAAGGTCGTTCATGCACTCTGTAAGTCTGGTATTAAATGGTATTAACAGACGACCACCACAATGAGCATCATCAAGGTTATAGCTCAAAAGGTTCTCAAGTTATCAGTTGAACATTAAAATTCAGAAAAGTGACCCTGTGACCTCGGAAATCAGTTCAAGATCATTCGTGTGCTGGGTAATTCTGGCTTGCAAACAGGACCACCGCCATACGCAATATTAAAGTCACAGATCAAGTTATCACGTTAACAGTAAAATTCATGTAAGTAGACTTGTGACCTTGAGAGTGAGGTTGAAGTTAATGATATACCATTTAAGTCTTACCCTTATAGCCACAAGTGTCCCTATGCAATTTCGAAGCAAATCATAAGGTGCCTTTGGAGAAGAAAATTTTGAATTGGTCCAAAAATAGGAAGAAACTGAGGGAAAAATACAAAAATCACTGGACCGTAATCATTTGAGCAAACTTGGCCGAGAATCACCCAAGATATATCCCCAGCAAGTTTGATGTGAATCTGGATCACGGTTTTGGAGAAGCGCAAGCCGAAAAATGTGAATTAACATTGCATCCACATTGATGCTAAAAATGCGCAAAGAAATTCATAGACAACCCTAAATCCATTAAGTCGTAACCTATTGAACATATCTTGTAGAGACCCACCCAAGGTAAATCCCCAACAGGTGTGAAGTGAATCTGGCAATCGGTTTCGGAGAAGTAGAAAAAGGAAATTACCATTGCATTCACCATCGACTTCCATAGTGAACAATGGGAATACATGCATTAACCAAAGAGTACCCAAATAATAGTAAAAAATAATAAATAAAGCTAAAACTCAGGGATCCACTGAAATGCCAACTAGTGAATATGTTTGTGTGGCCCCTCCACAAGGTACATTAACGACAAGTTTCAGCTTAATCTCAGTGACAGTTTTAGAGAAGTCGAAAAACACAAAAACACACACAAATTCATAAATAATAGAAAAAAAATGTAGTGCCACCTGTTGAAGGGGTATGGTATAGGAGTACCCAGAAGTATCCTTATGCATTAGGAAAAAACAACAACAAAACATAGAGAATCTAGAAATAAAGCGTGATCATTTGAACAAAGTTGATACACCCACCCAATGCACATCCCAAACAAGTTTGAAGTGAATCTGGCTAAAGGTTTTGAATGGGAAGTCGAAAATATGATTTATCATTGCATTCCCCATTGCCTTACATTTTAATCAATAGGAACGTATGCAGAGACCGACAAGTACCTAAACTGAAAAAAAAATGTTTAAAATCAGGGATGTATAGCAACGCCATCGAGTGGACAACTTTATATGACCATTTCACTAAGAACATTAACACCAAGTTTCACACAATCTGAATGACAGTATTCGAGAACCTAGAAATAACTAAAACACAAGTTTCACAAAAACACCGAGAAAACCCCATCACCACTCAGTGAACAAATAAAGGTTTAGGAGTCCCCAGAAGGGGACCGAAAAAATTTCCAAGCAATCGGCCAAGCGGTTTCTTAGAAGATATTTTGAGATTTTGCAAACAAAAAAAAAAACAAAAACAAAAACAAAAAAAACTGGACCATAACCATTTGAACAAACTTGGTAGAGAACCACGCAAGGTAAATTCTTACCAAATTTGAAGTGAATGTGGCTAACAATTTTGGAGTGGAAGTCGAAAGTGGGAATTAACATTGCATTCCCATGTAACTGACATAGTAATCAATAGGAATGTATGCACAGACCGTTAAGTACCCAAATTGAAAAAAAAAAGTTTGGAATCAGGAAATCCAGAGCAACGCCACCAAGTGGATTACTTTTTATGACCCTTCTAAAAGGAACAATACCACCAAGTTTCGGCACAATCTGAGTGACGGTTTTGGAGAAGTAAAAATGGTTAAAAAACACAAAAATTATTCATGAAATTATACATATAAAACAAAAACAAAACAAAAAAACATAAAAAATGAAAATGAACAAAACAAAACGTAACAAACAAAAAAAAACAAAACAAAAAAAAAAAAAAAAAAAAAAAAAAAAAAAAAAAAAAAAAAAAAAAAAAAAAGAAACCCTCAGCCAAATTGAGAATGAAGACACCAAAACCTACAAAACTCTAGGAAATGCATCTTAGCAACAAATCAGCTTGATGACAAAAATGCAGAGTGACAGAAATTAACAAACAAAATTGTAAGCCTTGCAAATGGAAATCTTTCATTAAAGGACCAAATATCTTAACTGAAATCAAGCCACACCAAAGGCAAGATAGATAGCAAGACCTACTCCGGCAATATGAAAGAAACAATCTACGTGTACGTCAGTAAGAATGTTGCTGTGGACAATTTGACGGCTGTAGTGACTTTCACTTTGTCAAAAACCAGCGAACAAATCATTAACTGATTTTCCAAACACAACAACATGTAGAATTGTCAGATAAATGACAATCCTGTCTAGGCAACCTGTGGCTAAAGTCCTTCTTGGAAACGAGCACATGACACTTAAATACGCCGGAACTTCGAAGGCCAAGTAACACTGGATTGAAGCATAGGTTGCTACAGAAGATCAAACATTGACAATAATTGGTCTCCAGAAAAGTGTTGGGTGTATAACAGATGGTCACACTAAGCCGATCAAGGACAAAATTGATTCTATCGGTAAGGGTAGCACAATATCTAGGCTAAGTGGCATTGTGAAATAATGATGATAAGGCTCGTAAAATTCATTATTATGAACATTATTGAAAATGTTACTTTGATCAGTTATCAAAGATTAAAAATTCTTTGGTTATATAAAATGTTATTTTCAAAATAATATTGATACATGCATGTTCAAAGTAGTTAATACTGTATGCATGTGTTACAGTTGACATTTTTGTGTTCAAGATAATAATACATATTATACAAAACTGAATACATAACTATAAACTTTAAATATGTATTTTATTTGAGTACCTTACATCTGTAGGGTAAAAGTAAAGCAATGTGTGTAATTACACATGGATTTAGTAAGAAGAAGCAACAGTAAGCAAGGGCGGTATTGTTGAGTTGGAGTGTGTGGAGTGGCATTTTACATCGGCAATGCTTTTAGTATAGAAGGAAAGTTTGCATTTTAGAGCTGGCTTTGTAGTTATGCAGTTAAGGCTCTGCTTCTTAAATTTCATGTATCGGGTCAGCCTCCCTTCTGACTTTGCATGGATCTGCATGCTAAAATGAACTATATAAAGAAGAGAAACCTGGTCTTGTTATAGATATTTTGTGTTGTGTCTGCTCCCTCCCTCATTAGATTTTAGTTTTTGTCTGACACGGAAAATACAATCAATTACGCATGGCCGAATTGTGGCACTCACACTGAGCATGGCTAGTTATTTCAAGCTACATTGACTTGAAGTACTGATGGATGTGCCTACTCGATACTTTTGGTCAGTCTGCATTGAAAGGCCTTAGAGAATATGAACAAGAACCAGGTTTGACAGCAGAGCAGAGCAAATCGTACAGCGATCACAGTAGTTCTCAGGCACATGCACTTATTTTTGCTATACCACAAAAGTTCCGTGACGAGAGGGCAGGTGTGCCTGGTGACATTCAACAATTTGTAAGGCTGATGGGAGTCTCTCCGAGTCTTATTTCGCCAATTCTTGGAGCGCGATTCCATGTCATATGCCACAATGCAGGTGTAGTATTCAATATCAGGGAGCACATTCACAGGTTCCTGGGAAAAGTATGGGGTCGGACAAACAGACTGGTCTATGCTTTCCACAATGATCTGTCCCTCCCTGTGGGTATAGATTTTTTACAGGTATTGAGCCTCGTGGGGAAAGTATGTGACAGTATGGGGTGCCAAGTGTAACATCAATTTTGTGGTTCTTTCAATTCATTCCATGGACAAATCGATCAACTCTAACAATTAGTCCACAGTATTGCTAAGTATATTATTTTTTACACAGCATCCATAAGTTTGTCAATTTTGCACAAAAAATCCATAAGTTGATGAATTACACAAAATAGAGTAAGTGTAGCAATTACGTCCAAGAAGATCGAGTAAAGCTACCAAGTTTGTCCACAAATGCTCGTAAGCCTACTAATTTTGTTCACAAAGCCTGTACGTCTATGGATTTTGTCCACGAAATTTAATTAACTTTGAATTCTGTATAAAATGGATGTCGATTTTGTCAACATAATTGTCCATCCAATTATCAGTTTTGTCCTTGAAATTCTAATATACACTTCACAGAATGGAACAAATTTCAACGAAATTGTAACCCTCATATACGATTCTGTGGACAAAATTGGGTAAGGAATTCACGAAATCCAATCGCTTTTATAGAATTCACTAAAGCCTGCTGTTTCATCCCTGTGCGCATAGTTTTGAGTTTCGTCCACCAAATGGAATAAGTTTTTACTTTTGAGTGTACGTTTGTTTTTCTGTCCGCGAATTCGAGTGATCTTTTAATTTTGTTGACATTATTATCACTTAACATCAATCACTGTATCAATTTTCTCGATGGAAACTGTATTTAGTTTACACAATTCTATAAGATGTATCCAGTTTCGTGCACAAATTTCGAAGAAATGAGAGACAAAATTATTCCCAATGGATTATGGACAGAATCGCAAATGAAATCACGAAATTGTATGAAGCCACAGACGTGTTATTGCGGTCATTTTGGTGAGTTCCTATATTGAATTGTAGAGGGCATTGGTCTCCACGTTTATGCAAGAAATCACGTGCAGTCATGACAATTCAGCAAGCTGTGGATTGACCGCCGGGCAGGAGATTTTCAGCGTTACACTTCGGACTGGCCAATATTGAATGAAATTCTGCCTGTTTGCTTTCTCCTTCGTGCATTTCTTATCTTTAGTCCCTTATTTTTTTCTATCAGGCCTATTATCCTTTTAAATTTATTGAGCACCCCAAACAGTCAAAATTAAAACATGTAGATGCATGTGCGAGATTTTTTAGTTTCTGATAACGTCGTCAAGGGTCTCTGATAGCACGAAATTCTAAGCTGTTACACTTGTCACCCTATGTTATAAAACGTCATATTGTACCAATTTCGTGGACTAAATCGATACATTTTTTTAATTGCGTGTGTTTTAGAATTTTGTGGACAAGACTGAGATAGAATGTCGACAAAAAGTCACCATATGGCAGCATAAACGTATGTGGCTGACGTGGGTGTAAACACCAAACCCTTGTGACTTGCATGTACATGTAATTGACTGCTGATGGCAAATCATGGCCTGCTGTATGTCTGGTTTATCAATATGAACAAGTCTACTATGCTCCTAATTTGCATTAATTGAACATCACTGAAAGAACCAAACACTGTTCCCAGATTCTAGCTTTGGTGGCATCTGAGTGCTTGACTCTGGGCAAACTTGATTATAAATAAACCTGGAATGTGATGTCAGAATAGCCTATGTATGCAGAATAGTTTTAAAGGCAGATATTCAACACTTATTTTTTAAAATTCCCCTTTATATGTAAAAATCCAAATTCTACAAATTTTCTTTGGACGACTGCAGCACAAAACCATGAACTGACCATAGAATGATACCTCGCCCATAATAAACTTGAAGACAATCAACATTTAAACATTCCAAATGTCCCTAACTAGCATCAATGTGAATTCCACAACATTTGTTTATGGTTCATTGGATGCGTGTACAGCATAAGCCTATGAATTGAAGTTGGAATGGTACTTCTACCTAAAATAGTTTTGAACATATTCAAGGATTAAATTGTCGAATGACCCTAATTTGCATATTTTCGAAAATATCAGCCATCTGTACAATACAATTCAGACTTATATATGGAAGTAGAATTAGGACAGGTTTGGAGTTTATAAGTATAACAGCCTTGAAACTCATTTCCAAACCAACTTGCTGGTAAAGAAAGAAAGAAAGAAAGAAAGAAAGAAAGAAAGAAAGAAAGAAAGAAGGAAAGAAAGAAAAGAAAGAAAGACAAAGAACAAAAGAAAGACAAAGAAAGAAATGAAGAATTCACATGATTAAAGAATGTCTGTGTTGGCACAGAGACAAGAAGTTTTGAGCAGCACGCACCCGAGGAACTTTTCTCATTATGTGAGAACATCAACGCAACAACTGGTTCTCAAGACCCTGAAGGTGAATCTGCAGTGGTAACGTACCTGACCACTAGGTGTAAAAATATATACTTAATTGAAGTTATTTCTCACGCCAGAAGGACACCCACTTAATTGTTTCTGGTGCCCTTCCCGCACACTACAGGACAACTTGTGGCTTCAGCACGGCGGTAGTACCTGCCTTAGGTGCTTCAAGTACTGCTGTATTGCAGTAGATAAGCAAAGACCTACTGTAATTTATTAGGCTAGCCCACTCTCAGTTTATTGCTGGACCGGTTTTTTGACACGTTTTCTGTCTTCTTCACAGACTCGGTAATTACAGGGTGATTTTTGCAGGAATATTTTGTCAAAATTACCCTTTTTAGCATGGTGACATGTCTTACTTTTCTAGGCACTAGTGACAAGCTTTAGTATATGTTTCTCCCACGATCCCATTCAAGCAGATTTGAATTTCATCCTAGCCAACCTTATTGGTTATACTATGATTACTGCTAATTGTCACGAATTTGGGAAAATGATTAATGTGCTCACAAGATCATAAACCTCCCACACGGGAACAGCCGGCTTGTGTCTCAGCACTAGACGTAAGCTATAAATCCTTCTATACCTTATTGTAGCTCTTTTCAGTGCCATCAATTTGGGTAAAAAAAGCTTTTAAAATGTGACAAATTGCAGCCAAGTCCCAATTGAGACTCACAAACCTAGAATTTTTTTCACTTGGTGGCCCAAGAACTGTTGAGAACATATAGAATATGAAACTACATCTGGATGCTAGCTTTTAAAAGGTGTATGAATTGTACTCTTGTGGGGGTGGGGGTGGGGGTGGGGGACATATTTGTCCTTTGTCATCAACTAGTTCCCTCCTAACCTGGTAAACCATGAATCTACATGAACAATGGCAGAGTAACTTTGTGATTGAAGAAAAAAATGGCATGGTTGTCTCTTTCCAGGTATATGTTACCTCAACTGCATTTGTGAATTTATGAACTGTCTCCACTGGGATGCTCTATAAGCCCGTGACAACTGTGGTTTGCTGCCTTCCACTGGCTGCACTGCAGCATCCATTGCTCTTGTGCATACCCGGTGAAAGTGTACAATACTTGATATTGTGCAATATTTGTATGTTATGTTGCTTGAATGGTCCACTGCAATTGAAGTTAAGGCACCAGTGCCAGTCACTCCTGGCCGACAGCTTTACCTGGTGATGGCATGGCAGTGGGGCAGTGTCCTTCTCAGTGATACTGACTTGTCCCTGTGCTTCGCCCAGACAACACAATTGCCAGTTAATGTGCAATTGTTTTGTCTCTGCTGGGCTTGCTACTGATCAAATTGGTTGGATATGCATGGTATGTAGTGGACAGGGGGCTTTTTCCTGAGAGGAGTTTCACTGTGGCAGATACCTCAGTGGAGAAGCAGTTGTACGCAGTGAGGATCACATATATTAACTGCTAAAGAACTCCCAAAGGAATCACCCTATTTGGCTCATATCTAGTTAGAGCAGAGTAGCTTGGGATAGAAACAGTTAAACCTAGCTTGACTGGTAAGGATTTCCCATTTGGCAACACCAGGGAGCCATCAGTAATCCCAAGATTGAGAGTGCTAATTTTCATTTTGTTGGTCTTGGAGGACATTGTTTACGTAAATAAGCAAGTACATGTGTCAGAGAGCAGAGTGGAATAGTCAATCAATTATCAACTCTGCATATGCTTTCTGGCTAGCTGTCGAGTGTGTTCATGTTTTTCTAAACTATTTTATTTCACTGACTGACTTAATGATTGCCTGCTGTTATAAAAGTAAAAGGTAAAATGTGCATGGAACTTTGCATGGAATAAGTGGCAACTTGTGTGTTGAATCAAATAAATATAAAGACTGTGACTTTATTTCTGCTGAACACTATTCCCTGGGGCTGGGAAAATTAGTGTATTGACCGTACTGCAGGCTTGTTTCCAATCCCTATCCTTTGGACCTTGCTCAATGACATGCCTGCCTTGCAAACTGTGTATTTCTTTCCACAACCACCAGAGGGAGTTCTGTCCATCTCTTTCTTTTCTGAATGCTAGACAGTTGCTCGGGTGATTACATCAGTTTTGGATAGCTGTACAGCTGGAGGTGTTTGAGGTTCACATTGACATATTTTGTTAAGTGCTTAACAGCAGTTGCTCCAATAATTTTTTGCCAGTGGTTTTTTGGCAGCTGTCCAGTTGGAAGTGTGTAAGTGTTTGCACTGGCATTTCTCTTAATTGCTTAACTGCAGTTCATTGCTCAAATGATTTCACCAGTGTTTTTGATAGCTTCCCAGCTGGAGATGTTTCAATGTTTTCCCTTGTGCTTTTATGGACTGTCCAACTACTGTCCTCAAATAGTTCCATTAGTGTTTTTAACACTGTGTGGCTTATGTTGCGTGTGTAATTTGGCTTATGTTATTCACAACTGTTCAGCTGTGGTTGTCTGGGCAATTTAACCAGTGTTTTTGACCACTGTACAACTTTGGTTATGCATATGAATATAGTGGTGACCTTTCCAGCTGTTCAGCTCTGGTCATGCAGGTATATTCACTGGTGGGTGTGCTGAGGATTCAGCTGTTTTGTTCAAATAACAGTAATGACATTTACAGCAGTTGTGTAGCCAATTTTAGGCTTCATTATGGGTCTGTACTCCAGCAATTTTCCCATTCATTCACAATTTGCTGCACTTCATTCTTTATTTTTCAGTATGGCAGCATGCGCATGCTCTGCTACTGTGATCCAGTTTATCAACTTTTTTACATTCATGATCACCTGCTTGGAGGCATATTTGCCATGCACCCCCATGGTTTTTAGGAATGAAATGGGCAGCAACTTGTGTGTAGCATCCCCCAAGTTTTTAGGGTGATAGTAGGCCTACCTACAACCCATATATTGCATGGGGATTTTCTGTGTATACCATGTGCTTAGGTGTTCAGCTGATTGGTTCACAGCTCCAACAGCAGGGCATCCTCCCCACCAGTGCATGGAAGCACAGAGGGTCCTCTTTGGCTGTTGAGATAACATGGTTAAAAGGAATAAGGAAGCTTCATTGCAATGGTGTGGGGGACCTTCTGCCTTCCCACCACTTAGGCATTCACTTAACACTTGTCAATCAGACAGTTTTATGGAAATTCTACATTTTTCCCATGAAGAAAAAGGTGCTTTTGGGGCTTGATTTGATGCTGTTATCCATATCTAGGAATGTCTATGGATGAGAAGCAAGACAGTGCCACATGGTTTAGCAGTGGAATGGAGTATAAAGCAAGACAGACCCTCATGAGGAAGAACTTAGCCAGAGTCCTCCAGTATACATGAAACCTAAAATTTGCACAAAATGATGAATCTCCAAACTCACAAGGTGATACTGTGGGCTGGAATTGGTATCAGCTACCTTGTGAGGCTGACGTGAAGGAGAATTTATCATATCCCTAACTGGAGTCTCACAGAGGGGTAGGCCTCTATGGGAACTTGGGCATGAGGGTGGCCCATCAAGATGGGACTGATGACCAGTCCCCTTCAACTGGTGGGAAAACTAATCCGGATTCTGCATCTCAGAAGAAGGTCAATGCATTACAGGACTCCAATGTCCAGACAGTTGTTGGGTTTTGACTATCAGACTCATGTCCTAGGAACATCCCAGAAAACCCTAGGTCTTTGTTTGTGCAGGCTTTTGACATGCCTGATCTGGCCCAGCTGGGACAGCTGGCTGCCCTTTTGCATGAATATGAAGACATATTCTGCAAGGATGACATGGATCTTGGATGCTGTACTGAGTCAAATATCAAATTAACACTGATAATGGACCCTCTTTCTGGGATCATGTGCATCAAACCGGACCCCCTTTGGTTTTCGCAAGTAGGAGGACTACCAACATAAGCTGCTTGAAGGTGCAATCGTTGAGCTATTTCAGAGTGAATGGCTTTCTGGCATGGCCTGTGTCTGGAAACATGATGGTGGCATCCAGCAGTGGGTCGACTACCAGCATCTTAATGACATGACAATCAAGGACAGTTATCCTGGAAGAGCGCCTCGGCACACTAGGGGGCAGCACCTGGTTCAGTGCCCATAATTTGAATGTCCGACATTGCCAGGTCGTGGTTGACAAGTGTGACCATGAGAAAATTGCCTTAATCACCAAAAATGGTCTTTTTCATTACCATTCCTTGAGCTTTGGTCTGTGCAATACCTGTGCAATGCCGCAGCCAGATTCCAATTTTCACTGGAAGTGGTGTTGCATAGGCTACAGTGGCAGATGCTCCTAATTTTACTTGATGATGTAACAGGTACATACTGGCATTTGGAACTGAAACCCAAGACATACTAACTCTTTTGAGACCAGGTGTTGTTCCCAGGCCATGTTATTAATCAAGGTAATATGAAGTCTAATCTGTTCTGATCTGGGATAACCTGGAGTCAAAGCCCCACATGCAAGACTATCCAATAAGTCCAGGTATTTTAAGGCTTAACAGCGTACTACCAATGTTAGTGGAGAATTATGTTGAGATAGCAGGGCCCCTGAAGCTCCTGTTAAACCGGGGGCACCTTCCCACTTGGGGCCCTTACAAGAGGCGATGTTTTTAGAAATTCAAAGACAGCCTCACGCATATGCCCATCCTGGACTACCCTAACACCAATGGCCACCTCGTTTTGGACACCTATAAAGGATTTTTTTTGGACTGAACACAGACCATGGCAGCCTTTCCTGGCTGTTTTCCATCACCAGAAGGCCAGATGGCCAGGTGGCTCAAGCAGATAAGCCAGTATGACTTTGTCATGAGGCACAGAGCATGGAAGCAACATGAACATTGTATATGGAATGCCCTGCAGGGAGGTGGACACATCCACCTCTGCAGTTGTTACTAGGGTAGACAAAATGTACAGGAACTGCCCTGGAATGTGTGTAAGTACTGTACCCATACTCAGGACAGCTGGGCTCTTTTTGAGGAGGATGTGGATGATGTGAATAATGAGGTGTGCCCTGGGTGCTTAGGTAGATGAGCCACAGGATGGCACCCGCCCTCCCTTGAGTGCCAAAGAAGAGGACCCACCAATTGATTAGCTCAAACCAGTAATTCAGAACTCCAAAGGATGCAACTTGAAGATCCAATCGTAGCACTTCTGCATGAGAAGGCTGAAAAGGGCCTTCTTCCTACGGGAAGAAACCCTGTTAAAGTTCTGCCTGTGCTGCCCTCAAGTGTGTAACAGAGAGAGAGTTTTCTTTCATGCGTTGAAAGAAGATGGTTAAACCAGCCGGCTCTCACTCATGCCTAAGATACTCCAGCAGTGAGTCTTGCAAAGAAGTCATGGGCCCTGCACAGCCAGCCATCTAGGAATACTTAGAACTCTTCAACAGCTATGCCTTCAGTTCTATTGATATGGTATGGCATAGGATGCTCAGGACTATGTATGGGATTGCCATTAGTGTGCTTCCTCCAAGAAATCCAATTACCAGTCCCCCCCCAACCCCCTTTCCAGCCATACTAGCCTGGTGCCCCAATCAGTTGGGCCCATATGGACATCTTGTGACGCTGCCCAAGACAAAGTTGTAGAACAGATATATACTGGTAATTATTGATCAATTGACCACTATGTACACACCTATTCTCTCAGGGAGCAAACTGCACTTGCGGTGGCAAAGAGATTAGTTTATGAGTTTGTGGCCAGACTTGGGAACCCCCCCTCCCCAGATCAAGGAACAAACTTTACAAATGAATTGATGAAAATTGTGTTCAAGCTGCTACAGATCTCTACGATGCAAATCACACCCCATTGGCAGGAACAGGGAAGTGAAACACTTCAATCAAACTTTGTTCCAAATGATCTGGTGCTATGTAAAACATTGTGAGTAGGACTGGGATACTTACCTCCCACTGTACAAGGCAGCCTATCATAGCACTCCACATGCCATTACTGGCCTAACTCCCAACTGGGAGAGCCACTTATAGAAAGGTACAAACCAGGAATCTCAGCCTGCGGGCATTGTTAGCTTAAACCCCAGGCATTCTTGGCATTTGCCAGGTTTATTATATTCTAGTATAAGAAGGACGTGTCTCCACCAGAGGAGCCCCCCAAAATATGTAATCTCATAGTGCTCCTTCCCCTCCCACTACCTATGGGTCAGATAGCAACAGGCAAACCAGTTGGGCAGGAAGGGGATGGTGTTGCGAGAGTAAGTCGCAGTGTCACCCCATAGATTGATGGCACTAATAGTCAGTTACCTTCCCCCCATATTTGGTCAAAATGCATTCTGCACCATAAGGCAGACTGACACTACAGATACAAGCTTTAAGAGCTCCCTGGTCTCCTGCAAATGAGTAGATAACCAAGGCTGAAGAAAGTTTGATTACCACACAGCCAACACACTTTTCTCATTACACAGAGAAGTCACCAGCAGCAAAATTACACTGGTGCCATGATGATCACAAGGCTAGGTCTTTACATGGAGGTAATCAATCCATGGTTTCTAACAGGACACACCCATATTGAAGGATAGGACAAATCATTGTACTATACAACCGTATGAGTGTCTGGCGGCAGAGTTTGTATTTGAGTCTGCGTAAAAGAGCAAGCCATTGGCTGGTTTGATTAACAATGCGTGTTATATGCTGGTGCCATGACAAAAATACTTGAAAGTGTAACTGCAAGATGTGTATGTACAGTAGCCTCAGGTATCGGTGTGTTTCCAATAAGTAGTTGAGGATAATTTGGCTTGTGTCGTTTAGCTGAGAAGGTTATTGAGATGGATTTTGTGGCATTAAGATTAAGACGTGAGATAGAAGGGGGCCCAGTATTTAAAAAGGGTGTTGCCTATACCGTCAGGACCACAAGCAGATCTATTTTGAGAGACTTTAAAATCTTTTCCACATCATTTACTTGCACTTGAATCATTGACAGGCAGGCCTCAGTCCGGAAGGCAATGTCGGGCAAGGGCAACGGATTGTCATCATGTGGGGTCTTGCACTGATCAGCAAAATACTTGTTGAATGTCACACACTTCTCTCTGTCGGAAGTAACATTCCTTCCATCGTCAATAAGAGTTGGAATGTTTTGATAAAGTTTATGACCAAGAATAGATTTGCTAAGGTTCCACCATCTTTTAGGGTTTATCTCTCTTGAGTGTAGTTCAGATCGGAGTTTGGTGAAGTATAAAGACGAAGGGCGTTTTCAATAGCGTTGACTGTAAAGTTACGTTTCCGTTTGCATAACTGGAAGAGGCATTCAATATTTTGAGTAGTGAAGAACGTGTGAGGCCGAAGCTTTTGTGTCTGGCATTTATACCTGTTCCATGCGTGATTGCGCTGCCTTATGAGCCGCTTGTCCCAAGGCTTGTCCCTGGGTCGAATGGTGACTGCGCGGTATGGAATAAATTGTTTACACGTGTCAATTTAATAGGTCTGACCAGTATGACTCACTGTCACTTATGGAGTCAAAAACTGTAAAACCAGTTTCCCAGGGAGCATGGTGGAGTATATTGTTCAAGTTGACAAAATCAGCCCTCTTAAAGTTCCAGACAGAGCGTTTTAAGGGGCGATCCTTGTGATGATTCACAGAGGAGGAGCAAAAGACAACAGAATGATCAGACGAGGGGATAGGAGGGAATATGCCGGAGTCAAGGAAACTTTGAGTCAGTTATCATGAGGTGCAGTAGGTTTACAGAGTACTCCGACACACGAGTAGGTTCGGACATGAGCCGATGCAGGTTGTTTTGAGCCAACAGATCAAAGAGGTGCTGTCAGAGCTCCCTGTCAATGTTGGGATCCCAATCCCAACTTACACAGCGATAGATCACCTGTTAAGAGTATTTTTGTATTCAGTTCGAAAGCAGACGAAATGGAGTGAGATAAATTGTCCAGAAATAGGTCTCTCTTTGCGGCAGGTTGGCCTAGTGCACGATAATAAACACCTGGGATCAGTTTACCAGAAGGGACAATAATTTCAGCCAAGATACATTCACTACTGGGAGTCTCCAGCTCCGCACATCTTCTAACAGGTAGATTGTCTTTTACATACAGGGCAACCACTCCCCCCCCCCGCCAAACCAGTTTCACGATCCTTACGTAACGGGGTTTGAAAGCCTTCAATTTCCAATAAAGCATCAGGGTGGGTATTATTGAGCCATGTTTCAGGTATGTACAAATGTAATGATGTTCATATGAAAATGATTATAAATCGGGATGTAAGTTAAATCGCAGATTGACAAATCTAAGCTGCTGTTATACCGAATATCATATCTGTAAATGTATGAGGCATTCTGCTAAGTTTGCATGAGGCATGGAGATGTAGAGTGGCAAGAATAATGACAGCTAATATGACATTGTAGCAAATTGTACACTCGTCTAAAAAGTCTTGCAGTTGTCATATGACATGAATGCACTATTCTGTACACATCAAATACAAATTAAATGGGTAAAAGTATGAATAAGTGGCATATAAAACAGAGTGACAGCAAATATGAATATTGCAATGGGTCGTGACCAGATACAGCATATTAAATGACCCATAGCATGACACGTGCACGGTTGTAAGGCTTGACTAGCAGAGCAGATACAGAGACAGTCACTAGTTACAAGGCTTGGCCATCAAAGTAAGCAGTCACAAGTACATGGCATGTAGCGAATACAGCATTTATCAACATGGCAAAAAGTTAAAGTTATGACGGCAATCGACAAAGTGAAAGTCAATAAATGCCAGATCGACTTTGTACTTGCTGTTGCATTTCGTTTGTTGTAACAAGTTATGTAACGTGGACAGCACAGCTGAGTTGGATGACAGGGGTAAAACACTGCTGATGGTACACAATTATACTAATACTAATGATGCATATCACCCAGCAAGAGTTACCTAAAGTATGAGTCAGAAATTCAGTGACTGCACATCATGTTAGAGCTGTTCCAGAAAATGTTCTGGGGGGGGGGGGGGAGGCAAAAAATTTCAACCACCCCCATAACCAGGATAGAAGGAACATTCTGAACCCCTTACCCCTAGGACAGACATAAGTTTTGAAACCCCCAATACCCAGGACATTTTAATAGTATTTCAACCCTCATACCCTGGACAGATCTTAAAACCTACACCCCCCCCCTTCCAGGACATACATGTACATGATGGTTCTGAAAAAAGCTCTATCAAAGATTTGTATATTCACAGATATGTATGTAATAATGCACAGCATTTTCAATATCAGTACGAGTATCAGCACTGAGTACTGATGTAAATGTACGAAGTGCTGATGCGAGTATATGCGATATGGAACAAGAAATGCATTATTATTTTTGTCATGTATCTACAGTATTACAGTTTCGCTGCCACAGGAGCTGCTTCCACTGTCCAGATACATCCAAATCCATATTGGACAGAAAAGCAGTTCATTACAGAAATGCAGCCAGATACAACCCTCTGTCTTGCTTGCATATTGTGTATACAATTCCATCCATAATAATAATTATTCTACTGCAAGTACATGATAATTTACAATAATATATATTTCCAATTTGAAAATAAAGATATGTCAATAAAATGAAGTCTTTTGTTTTAATATTCTGAACTTTTCAATGATAAAAGAAAACTAAATTTTGAGATTTGGTCCACACGAGAATGGCCAGTGGGTAAGAGCTTAAATGCAACTCCTCCAGGAGGCAGGCCTGGACATAATTATAAGAAAAATATGGACCACCTACACCTTCACTTTTAAATTTACAAATCTTCTAAAGAGCTGCAGATTACTCGAATGTAAAAGATATTACAACTTTTGTATACAGGGCCTGATATTTAGACATCAGGCTTTCCTGTTATCTGGGACAAGTAAATTTTCACGCAGCACTAGCAAAAAATTGAGTTGAGATTTAACTCCTTACTTGTGTAAAATTGGAACAAAAGGGGTAATGGAACAAGTAACAAATCCTTAATTTCGTACTCTGGTATATTTTGTATCTACATCCCTGTTGGGGTGGACTTCAGGCAAATGTCTGCATCTCAACTGATTTTCTTGTAACCACGCATGGGTGGTATGCTCCCCTGGAAAGTATGGACCTATGGGAGGTGCACTGGTAGTTGTGCTTTCACTACATGTCAGGGCTTGACATTAAGGATTTCCATTACTTGTCCCACATGACTTTCTCTCCAATTTTCAGTTAAGTAATGGGTTAAATTTCTATTCAGCTCAAAATTTTTCTTGACCTGGCTAAAAAATTTACTTGTCCTGGACAACAGGGCTTGATCAAAGTCAAGCCCTGCATGTACTCCATCACACATGAGAAGCAATAATTAAACAGTTTCTCAAGTTCCCATTTTTAAATCTAAACCTGTTCTTGAGATGGGTGTTCTGGAGGACTTACAGCTCAAAAGGCAGAAAGACTCCATCTGTAAAGGGCAAGATTAAAGTAAGACACAAAGGTGATAGGTTACTAAAATGAAATTATGTCAAATGGCCCTCACACTCCGGACATGTGTGTAAGGCTGATACCCCAATGTCCCGGACATGATAGGTTTTCTCCTACCTCAACCTCCCGGACATGATTAGAGACATATACCCCCGACCCCCCGGATATCGAAGTCGTTGCCGCCCACCCCCCTGGAGGACATTTTTTGGAACAGCCATTAAAGTAAATGGGTAAAAAGTCAATATGTGCCCAACCTGATTTACATCACCCACAACACGGAGAATAACTATCTTCTTTCATCATGGATGGCGAAAATATATGCCTCTGGTCATATTTTTTCTTACCACCAGTGACCGGTACAGGGGTCAAACTGTGTGACAAGAGATACCTGCATGTCAACAATTTCTGGTTGAAAAAATACACTCACCCATGTTAAAAATATAAAGCTATACAGAATAATTTAGGGCAAATAAAAGAAAAATGAAAAATAGTAAAAGTTGTAACATTTTATTTGTTAATCAGTCTTTGAGTAAATTATGTTCTTTAATTATTCGAAGAATTACAAATTGAAAGAAAATGTCCCTCACAAATTTAATATAATTGTGGAAAATACACAGATATGAATAAGGAAGTAATGGATATGGCTGTTTTAGTTTTGGGATATGGGTTATAAAAGTAAGTGAGACATTAGTGATATTTGGTTTTTCATTAATAATCATGAAATGAGTGCATGGCACGAAATTATTGACTTCAAATTAATGTAGGCCTATACTGCTGTAAAAGCTTCTTAATTTTAATTCAAAACAGTGTGTGAAAAATCAATTGGGGACTATTATTTGCATTATTTTAGTTTGGCAAAAGTGAAAACAAAATAACCACAGAATGTTAGGTGTTCAGCAACCGTTCTCCTGTAATTGAGACAAGTACACTTTGTATTGAGATTTTAAATGGGGTATAGGCCTTCTATGGAAGGCATATATAAACACTCGCTTCTTACATTTCACGAAAAGTGTGAAGTGCGACCACAATTAATAAACTTAAGCGTTAGATTGGAATATAATGGTCGTGAATGTAATTTGTAGGCATAATTTGTTAAAAATGGAAATTGGACAATTAAGTCAAGCATCGATTTCCTTTTCCTTAAAATCGTGATGAAGACCTCTGACACCCCCTACAAATAATGACGCCTGTCAAGAGACACACCAATTTTTAGCATTAATTATCATCGAATCTGAGCAAAAAGACGGGCTATTAATATAGCACCGCCACACCCCGTAAATCAACTACACTCTTTTTTTTTCGTGTATTGTCTGCGGCGTGTATGTGAAGAAATTCGCAGGGAACCCCCAGCCTGGCCGGGCGGTCGTTCCTCCAGCCGTCCAGGCAGACATGTCCTAGGCCAAGGTTCCTCTGAAATCTATCCTAGCAAATTAATTTTATTGAGAAGACACAGAGTACAGAGTTTACTGTTTGCTCTTGTGGTATACTAGATGTTGGCATCTTATATGCAGTGAATTTTGTATTTGTAAGCAACTTTGGAATCGTGCGTAGCTGTGAGTGTGGATCGACGATCCGCTGACACCAAATCTGAGCTGGCAACATGTCGTTTTGGCGCCGCTAAAGGATATAATGTGAGTTGCGATCTGGAAGGCCTCCAAAAGTGACTTGATGAGTGCACTGTCTGAAGACATTAGTTAAGGTAAGACGCAACACACGGAACAAATGTTAAATACTTTGCGATGTTTATTCACGTTACAATCACGCCTGTAAACTTTTTATTGCTCGCGAAAAACCCATTTGCAGCCCAAGAACCGTGTCTGATAGGCGAGGTTTCAACAATGCGAGTTCGTGAATCGTTATCAATTATCACACTTTATCGACAAAGTTTTCTGAATAGACATGTACGTATTATTGACATAATTTCCATAATGCGCGGTAAGTTTGAGGCTTTGGTGTGAATAAAACTGTGGACATTTCCCAGCATGCACAAAAATGCGTTATACGCAATGGTGCTCTGCACGGCAAAAATCTCGTTCACTGCTTAGCCGCGAGAGGTAGTCCGTGACATGAAATCAACATTATACAATCTACACCATGATAGGAACACAGATCATACACGTACGTAACCATGAGAGCTCGCTTGCACTCGCTATAAACATAATACAATTATAGTCTTTGGATGAGGTCCATACCTGGGGCTCTCCACCTGGCCTCACCAATATACACCAGGGCCTATGACCAAGGTGTATATTGGTGTGTACAGGTCGATAGACCGATATATAAACCGAATTTTAAAGACTATAACTGTTTTGTCATATATATCTTTGCAATTATTAGTGTCAAAGATTCAAGATCAACACATCAGGCTGATCCAAAAGGGCATGTCTGCCTTGTTCTCAGTGAATCAAGGTGTGCGCTACCCAGCAGTGTATTTAATCCTCAGATGTGATTGGCTGAAAGTTGCTGATGACACATCACTTCACGCTCGCATCGTTCAAGAGATCAACACTGGCCGCACGCGAGGTATAGACCGAGTCTAATGACTCGGAGACTGTAAAAGTGGCGGATCCACGTGTTTAGATCATGACATTCAATGGTGCCTCCCACAATAGGAAAAATATAAATAATCTGCTCATATTGTCAATATACAATTATAGAATTTGCACGAGGTCTATACATGGGTCTGTCCACTTGTTCTCACCGATATACACCGAGGCGGAAGGCCGAGGTATATATTGGTGCTGACAGGTTATTAGACCCATGTCTAACTCAGAGACGCAAGTGGTCCAAAAAAGTACGTAATTTTTTTCAGTGGCCTACATGAGACATATGTGGCCCAAAGGGCTAAAGCAAGCGCCCAAAGGCATATTAGGGGGCTCTGGGGGCACCCCCTTCCACGAAATATTTAGAATTTGAGCATGCAAAATGGTGCGTTCTGGGGAGTTTCGAGTGGAAATTTTGCCTTGACATGATTAACGAAATCACAAGATATTAGTCATTACTGCACTGATCTTAACGAACTGTCATTTTATATCAGGTGACACGTTGAGCAGTGTTTCAATCTTCATGCTTTTCATCGCAACCATGGTCATAGATGTGCATACAGAGGGAGCCTGCGAGCAGCTATGCAACATTGCAAACGTAGGTCACAAGCACAGATGATTTAATCCCAACCGAGCTTCACTTGTGTGCTCCAAGTGCATGTTCGACACAGGCCGCTTTACATACTTTATTTGCTTGTGTATGTTATCTTCGTTCTTTTGTTACAAACGTTGCACACATTCACCCTCCCTCCCCCCCCCCCCCCGCCTACACACACAAAAATGTTAACATATTCATCGTGTGGTCCTCATTTGCTTTTTCGCACTCTGCTATGTTTGAAACGGGGCAATGTCTGCCATTTCTGTTTTGCTAATTGGTTCAAAATGCAATTCTGTGGATCTGTGCCAAAATAAAGCGCATGACATTTAACCATGAAGTTCGGATTCCTGTCAGGGACCTGGGTTATTGTAGAAACAAAGCCATGTGTTTGCCTAATCGAAGAGTAGATCAAACGATCAAGTTATTTCAACAGCTATCGGAAATGTTTGTTAATAGCAGGGAACAGCAGATTTGCATAGCTCTACACACACACACACACACACACACACACACACACACACACACACACACACACATATATATATATATATATATATATATATATATATATATATATATATATATATATATATATATTTATATATATAATCACGTTTGGGTCGATTTTTGAGCTATAGAGCAAGTGTATAAATTTCATATAGGCAAGAGTACTATGGACTGTATAATAAATTTATTAGAAAGTGCTATGATAGGCCTACTGCTCGGCAGAGTACCTATAACCGGACGTGCCTATGTACGATGTACTATAATGGGATAAGCTACTTCACGGGTAACGATGGCGTCATGTACTGTCAGCGAGAACGCCGAATCTCTGCTGGAACATTCGGCATTTGGAGCGGCACTACTAAATGAAGTGGACATACATGAGATAAACAGATCATACCATGGTTTGTTGTCGATACGAAGAATATCAATTAGCACCAGATACCATATAGCAGAACTCGTTTGCTTCTCTCACTCGTTCTGCATATATGGCACCCAGTGCTCGTTGATATTCTTCGCATTGACAACAAACCATGCTCTAATATATACATATCTGAGACCTCTTCACTGCTAGGTTTAATGCTTCGAAATGGCACTTAGGAAATATGTTGTCTTGGACTAACTCTAGAAACGCTTATACCAGCTATGCGTGCAGGTATGGGAATATAACTTCATTTTCTTCATAAGTTTGTACTTGGATCATATTAACAATTTCGATTAGCAGAACTTTTTCCGTGAAAAGCATACAGTTGTCGGAAATACTTATATTGTAAACAGAATTGAAATATACACTGCAGGCTGATGTATTAAAACTTAAGAGTATTCAGGTGGATGCTGCTCACCTTATCTCTGGTGCCATGTATACCACACCAAATGTTACCTTGTATGAAGAAACAAGTCTTACGCCATTTGCTAAGGGCTTGCCTCCTTACCAGACTTTCTCTGGTCCCCGACGCCGGGGGTCTAGTCTATCTCCCTCCAGAAAATCTGTTTAGCAGGCAAGCTAACCACGCAGAAATATGTAAACTGATACAAACGTATAAAGTTAAAAACAATTTAGTTCCAGGTTATCTTAGTGATATTACCCCCAATTCCAATGATTCACATTTAATTAAAAGAAATAATACGAGGCAGACCACTAACCTACCAAATTTCAGAGCAAGAAAGGACTTGTTTGATAATTCATTCTTTCCTGCCACAACAAGACTTTGGAACCAACTGCCATTTGACACGAGAAATTTCAAGTAGCTTTTGGAATTAAGAAAATAATAATAAATAAATACCACAACTGTGCCTCGATTAGTCAGACAGACAAAATCATACTATGTGCCTAAACGTTTTCCGGCAGTTATCCACCCAAGATTACGTATGGGGTGTGGCCAGCAAAGCCCACCTATCCGATTTTTCTTTGGCCATGGTCTCAAATTCGGCTAATGCTATGCTCTACTTTGTTTCAACCTACTTTTGATTATGGCTGTAACTCAGGGTAAAGGGACCTAACATATGGCTTAAAACGTAAATTACAAACGGCCCAAAAACAACGTCATTCGTCTAGTTCTTGGTGTCCACCCTCATTATCATCCTGATTTTCAACTTTTTAAGCAACGGGGATGGCTTAATAGTCAGAGGCAAGTGGGCCTCTTTGCCTTCACACATAATATTATGTACAATATTTTTCACGGGGAGCCGCCAGCATATTTACAAAATTTCAGTCGAGTATCCGTCTCTCATCACGATCAAACTCGAGACAGCTCTCTGAATTTTGTCGCGCCACGTGTTAGATCCCGAGAGCATAAAGGATTCTTGTTTAATGCTGTATGTTTATAGCCTGTAAGTCTTTAAGTATTTCCAAATACAAAACCAAGCAGTTTATATATGGTGAGGATGGGTACACTAAAAGGTGGGGGTTTCACAACATTATTGACTCTTGCTACTTTATGCCGTTTTTTTATTCTCTTATAATTTATGGTGCAGATTATTAAGTTCATATATTTACCTGATTATACATTTCCGCAGAAGTCATATTTTCTAGTTTTCCTTATTCCCATTTGGTGCTTTATTTTATCTTCTTTTCCATTCATTGCTGTATTGTATCCGTGGTGTTCCACTGTGGAAATAAGCGATTGGTTATATGCCTTCCACTTTGTAGTTCCCACTTGGAGGCAGTGTTTATGGTTCAATAGTGGAGTCATCTGGTCGTTTTACATCTTTATTGTAATGCGCCTTTTGTGTTCTCTCAGGTGCAATATGCTATTTTAGTGCATATATGAATGTAGATTGTATTTTATGAACTATGTATGTATAAAATAAAATCAATCAATCAAAATCAACCGATATGGGTATTTCCGATACCAAATATGTTGTTGCGAGCACTGCAACGAAGACTTTTTGATTGTTTTGTCTGTTCCTGTTGTGCTATTTAGAGAGAGAGTTTCCACAGTATCCTAATAAATAATGCTTCCTTCAGCCTCGAGACAATTCTATACGGTGCTTCAGGTTGCAGTTTCGAAAATGGCAAAAAGCAATATTCTTGGTTGTAAACGACTTAATTAAAAAAAATAACAACAACCGTTTTCAGTTCCGTGCCATCCACGATTGAAACTGCTAGCAACGTTGTAACCTTAAGCATGTTCTATTTATTTTCACACAATCAACTTATCGTTGCTATTTTGTAATAGCCCCACTGTCCGTCTTGTGACGTTGTGAAGCCTATCGTCTAGCCATCTTTGCTGTCTTCATCAGTTTATATAGTGGACCAGTTCCAACTCCAGCACACTTGCCTCAGAGAACATGCCACTGGGCCCTGTGTTGATCCGTCTGTCCTGTGCAAGCGTCCTTTCCCTGCAAGAGGGGTTGATATATTTCTTTGAATAAAACATGTTTAAGAAAATTAAAGTATGCATCTTGCACACTGGTATGTCTCTCATTGCACAATCATAAACAAGCGTGGGCCATTTTTAGGCCCCCGTAACAGACACGTCGCTCAGCAAAGTGCAAAATATTGATGTACAAATAATGATTTGAAACATTGATCAATATATGTGCAAGCCATGGAGTCATCATGATATCATATTCGACTCTACTAAAACAGGCTGCCTCTTGTTTTACAATTCACGTTAGGAAGTGTACCAGGTGAAGTCTGTATAATGTTTGTTGAGTCTCAGATGTATTTGGATGCAAAAGTGTCAAATGAAGCATAGTGAAGATGTGATGCCTCAAAAAAGGTCTTTTACATTCATGCAAATATGTTAAGATAACTTTCCAAGTGTGGCTTTGATGTAAAGATCAAATTGTTCCATTACTATTGCTCAGCCACGTGTTGTGCTGATCTTTAGACAAATGCTATTCCATGCTTTCAGGAAATTCATCGGTAAAACACAAGGTTGTTGTGCCTGTGGCGCGTGTGTGTAAGCAATAAGGTTAGCATTTATATGAAACCTGGCGTAATCAGACACATAAACTTTATAAATGAATGATCTTGCAAATAATATTTTGGTGCAAGCGATCCTTTCTTCAGTTTTGTTCCTGTATTCTTCCAATAGGACCAGACGGTGCAAACTTTTTGTACATACGTTGCGTGGGTAACGATACACGTAACATATATATTTTGTATTCATATACATGTATATTATATTGTGTGCACAGATATGGACGCGTGTCTGAAATAAACAGTTTTCATTCATTCAATGTGACAGATAGTTCTTGAGTGCTTTTCACTGATAAACACCGTACTTATGAATGACCAGCAGCACACCAAATTTCAAAATCCGCCGGCTAAATGTACCCGCGAAAGACACAGCATGCTGTGCAAAGAAAAGTTACCTTGCACGGCTTGCCTGCCGAGCGTGCCACGATCCAGGCATTGTGACAGAAATCCCCATTGAGCTCAGACGGAAACCAGCAGTGCAGCAATCACGGCTATAAATAATACACTTTGTTGTGTTTTCGAAGGCAAGCCGAGGCGGGTTAGCATACCTATCATAGTAAATTACGTATCCTCATTTACATAGAAATTACCCGTGTTAGTGCCCTGAAAATCAGTGGAATTAAGAGGCGAGAAAAATAAAAATAGATTATGGGTGTGGTTGGAGGGGATGGTAGTTCTAAACAGATTAGAGAGAAATATTAACCACACTATATAACTTTTTTCATAAACTATTTTTAGTTCCTTTGCTGTGTTGTTCGAGAAGACAATGATTTGCATATATTTTATTCACAGATCGTGTTGGCAATTTCATCATTCACACTTTCTAGCATAATATGATAAAAACCAGCTCTGTACCACAGACATGTGGTTCCCCCACCATGATGTATTGTAAGCTGTTTATTTGCTTATGTTGTAAACGTATATTTAAGAGGCGCCTTTGTCAGAAGGGGGGTAAGGGGGGGGGGTGGTACGCTGGTACAGGTAATTATTTTTCTAGAGTACGCAGTACGGAAAATAAAAATCTTTCAAAATTTTGGATATTACGAAGTACGTAAAACAAGAGGGCTTCCAGTACGCCAGTACGGTAAATAAAAAGCCTCAGTTCGCCAGTACGGGAAACCCCTTACCCACCCTCTTGTCATGCTTCCTGGTTCAAAGTATTTCCATTATATTTATGTTTTATTATAATTTTTGCATCATTCATCACTAAATGTTAGCTACACATAGGTGCAACATTTGAGCATATGTAGGTAATATCTTTATGAAAACCACTCAGGGTAATGACAAAAAAGAACGTCTTAATAGGGGAGTTAAAATTTATAACTAGAAAACAAGAGCTGCTTCATAGCATATTTGTCTGTGTCTTTACAAAAGGGTTATGTCTCAATAAATTGTGTGACCCGTACATGCTATCTGAAAGTATCTGTCGGAGTTAAAATACGTTTAATAAATGGTCATAATACAATGATAACAGTAATTGGCAACCAGCTATACTGTACTAATTAACCTTGGTTTGCGTGCAAGGATGCCAATAAAACACAAAAGATTAAAACACTGCATATTGATAAAAATAGTATGTCACTTTTACACAAAACAAATCATGGTCCTAAAGACTCACTGGAAAGGTCAATAAGATAAGAAGGTTCACCTAGAAAGCAGAAATTCGGGAAAGTAACCTGCAGCAAGGTATGAAACAAACACTGTGGCTCTCTACACAGTGCTTTGCGCTAGGTATGGCTGGTTTGTCTCCAAACACTGTCGCATGATATTTTGGGATAATCACAGACACTTATATTCATTTTGATTAGGTGATATGTGTTTGCCCACAACTGTGTATTGTGGCTATGTTGCAAGATCGACACCCTGCATACTGCCGCAGTTTCAGTTACTCTCATGCTCACTTACATCTCCGTTGTAAGACTGGTAATATACCTATTTCTTGAGCATTCAGAAGGATGATTAGTACGTCCGTTCGTGGTGACCAAACAGTGATCAATTTAGGGGTACCGTGAGGGTTGAAGGTGAGTATTGGTGGAACTTTGCACGGAAGGATATCTGCAACCAATAGTGCCGCCTAAATCCCACCTTCAACTCTCGTGCGATCCCATTCTATCAGAGGAACATTTCTTAATATACACAGAATTTTACCATCCGAAGTTCAAATATTGTTGTGTAGTTGGCGGAAGATCTCCACAACGATTTCAATCGTGATAAGGCCATGAATAAATTACTGCGCCACCATCGCATCAGTGCAGATGGCATAACTGTATAATATGCTAGTAGGAAAGTAGTGCAAACATACTTCCGCTTTGATAAGTAAACTCACCACGGCAAAACCGTGGTGAGGTGTGAAACTATGCAGGTCTTGGACCAGTAAATACGCTGCGGGTGCAGCTGTGTCAGAACTTTTAGTCAACGCAATGAATACAGGACCTCAGGTAACAGGCTATTAAAATTGGGGAGCAGAGAAAATCTTATCCATTTCTTGTCATATAAAGGGAATAAATATGCCCGATTATCTGTGGATTTGGGAAGGGTGTCACTTCAACATTTAATCTTTGAACTCGAAATCTTTTTGGATTATTATTTCACTAAGGTTTGCTTCGGAACTGTAGCTGTGGGGGTGAGCATAAACAAATGCGCTACTAGCAAAAAAGTTAATCGGTTTTGACCCCATTTTCTATTGATAATGTAAGTGTCATTGAAGTAAACTTTCAGAAAAATAACAGGTATAGTGTCAACGTAACTTTTAAATGTCAGAGACAAGCGGTCTGCAACAATGCCACAACATGGAAATTACCAAACTACCATGATAGAGTGAACAATACAACGCAGTGTACTCTTTCAGTGTTGTTATCCTGGGCCCTAAAATGTGGTCTCCATGGCAACATGGCTGAAAAGTTGCACCATATGTACGTTTTCACGAACAAAACAACACAAACAACTTTCCTCCTTTGAATACATCACAGCCTGTAACATATGATATGTAAATAAAGATGGTAATTCTATATTTATTCACAACGAATTTGTAGATATTCAAAGTTTTCAAATTTGAAATCCTCCTAATCAGCACAATGTCAAGTGGTGTCGTTTTGAGCATCTTGTACTTGATCCATCTCGATCACAGTCAGCGTATAAGAATCAGATGGAATTATAAATTTACTTTAGGTTTTACAAATTAATGGTCTAAAGTAGCATATTTTAAATGATGCAACCTTTGTCTTTCTTTCCTATGATGCACAGTATTCAGTAATACAGAACTAGCATTTGTAACTGCGTCTATATCTGCAATAGTTTTGAACATCTCCAAAGTTTAAAATGTTTTATTTTTGTAATCATATCCCCATTTTTGATAATTTTAAAGGTATATAGATTTGGAACTTTAACCGCTACTATTTAAAATATTTTATGAATGATACAAGTCTGGGCGTGGTTCCATTAGACCCTCAGTCCTCACAAATGCACACGCAGCAATCGGAGTATTGACTTTATCTATCGTAATTTTAAAGATATTGAAAACATCAATGACAGTGATAATGATAATACAATGACAGTGGTAATGTAAATGGTAAAGACAATGACAATGACGATGATAATGACAACAACAACAGCAATAATAATAATAATAATAATAATAATAATAATAATAATAATAATAATAATAATAATAATAATAATAATAATAAATTAAAGAAAGAATGACCCTAATTTGCATAATTTTGAACACACTCGATATTCTAATCCAGGTGGACAGTTTCACTGCTAAGACTACAACCAGGCCCATTTTGAAGCTGTATTATCGCTGTTAGGAGATGCTCTGGGAGCAATTACAGAAGAAAGAAAGCATTTGTGAGAGTACAGAATGGCTATGTTTGCACCCAGACACATTTACTAAGATAAAATGAAACGGGGCTGCAAATGAGGAATAAGTGAGGGACATTACTGCGGGGACGTCGGGAAGTTGTGTCCAACGGAGCAAAGCGACTTTACTTCAGCACCAAATGTCACAGATATATGCATTCTCAACATGATGAATCTATATACTGAATGACTGCAAGGCTTGGCATAATCTGTCTACACTAAAGGCCAAACTCAAAAGTCAAAGTCGTTGTCTAAACACAGGCGTTTTGGGTAAACAAACAAACACACGGACAAACAAACAAACCAATACCAAACTAAAAATAAATATAGAATTGGCAAATAAACAATAATAGAATAAAATAAAAACTGTGTAAGTACACACGCAAGTAAGTAATTTAATGAACGAATGACTGATTGACTGAATGAATACATAGACAGATAAAAGATGTGGATGTCAGCTCTCTTGTTTCGGCTGTTATCTCCTGTGTTTGTGGTCGCTTGTAATCTGCAGATTTCTCCCGCCTTCACTCAAGGAAAAACAAAACAAATCAAACAAAAACCAAACAAAACACAGAAACTAAAAAGCAAACAAGTAAAAAAGAAGAAATACAAAAACTAGAAACAAAAAACAAACAGAAAGAACGCGCACACGCACAAAAGAGCAAAAAAAAAAAAAAAAAAAAAAAAGACAAAAAAAAAAAAAAAAAGGAAAAACAAAAAACTAAAACCAAAGACAAAACAAATAAGCGAAAAAAACATTGTCTTCTCGTTTAACAAGAAAAAATATGGTTTTAACAAGGAAAAAAAAGAATTAAAACACACACACACGAAAGTTCCTGTTTTTAAATCCCAGATTTTACTTTACAAGGCGCCAGATTTTTCATTTGTACAAGCCCAATATTTTCTATGTGGCGGGTGACCCTGCGTTTCGTCGCAAATTTTCCATGTGAGAATATCTCAGGGGTTGACAGTTGTTCCATAGATAGATAGATAGATAGATAGATAGATAGATAGATAGATAGATAGATAGATAGATAGATAGATAGATAGATAGATAGATAGATAGATAGATAGATAGATAGATAGATAGATAGATAGAAGAAATGAATAATTCCAAGTCACAAAGCCAAATACTTCTGCCCTTTGCATTGTACCTATGCAAATGCTATTCATTCCAGATCAACTTCCTGATTGCAACTTTGCATCGATGATGGGTGACAACGGCGGGCACTAGACGCAGAAATGTATTGAATGGATTTCTGAAAGATACTCTCAGGATGATAAATTACCCCTAGCTCCGGGTAAAGTTGGGTATAATGACCTTAACCTATGTAAAATCAATATTTGTTTGCCAAATGATTGTTTGTATAAGCAGCGTGGGCAACAAGGAACATGTGTCAAATGCTGTCAAAAAGGGACAAATTTATATCCTGCGGGTCTGCTTTGGGAGTTCTTAATGTCTTGTTTTATCACCAGGTGGCGCTATGTACTGAGGCATATATGCTAGGCACCATTATCATCGAGCAAAACGTTCCACATCCATGGCAGTGGGCATCACAATATAATATTCATTTTGCATGGCTTTATTTTTCATCGTTTTTAACTACAAAAACTATTTATTGTATTTGCTCCAAAATATCTCCATAGTTTGCATAAAATCCGAAACTTTTAAGCTACAAGGCCTTTATTTATTCTTTACGGAGGGTCGCTGGTTCAGTGCAGTCACAGTGATATCACCACAGGCCTTTCAGGGTGCAATGACGTGATACACGATGATCACAGCATGAAAAAATGTGTATTAATTAAACAATGAAGAGCAAAGACAAAAATACATAAATTTTACAGTATACAATGTCTTAATGTGTAGCTGTACAAAACCCACGGTGTAGGCCTACAAACTAAGAACATAGCATTTAAGACTATTTCATTGACTAAAATCATTGTATCACTTGAGAATGGGAGCATTGCGCCCAATGCGCGCCACGGAAAGCTGTCCTCCTAGACTCTTGTGTCTAAAGCTATGGTGATGCTGGTACTTGAAAGAAAGGTCTTTTTTTACAAAGGATATGGATCTGGTATCCTTTTTAATAATTCAGATAAGTTCGACATAAGTAGTTCGATTTGAGTAGCAGTTGGCGCTGAAAGAGTGAAAAGACACAGGTCTGCACCAAACAAATTTTACACACGGTTCCTTCTGACAGGGTAAGGGTGTCGCACTTACAACCTGACTATAAAACAAGACAAAAATAGTTAACACTATCATCAATAAAATTTATTTGTCTGGTGCAATAACACACGAGAAACCACATTTGCTCCTTATGACTTTAGGCGTCGGGAGAGACGACTTTTCGGTAAGCTTAACATGCTAATTTCAGGAATTTACAGACAGTAAATGGTGTGTTAAATTAACGCTATTTGATCTATGGTACTATTTTGATCAATTGCCCAAGCATAATAGATCAAGGGACCTCTGTATTTTATCACTTTACCAAGCCTGAATTTTGTTGTGGGTTCTCAGCTGCAAAATCGGTGATCAAAGCGCTGAATTAGAAGGTGCGTCACTCTTTGTCTCTCATTTTAAAACGAGGTCGTATATGGACTTTGCTGGTTTCCTATGAGTGCCTGAGGATATTTCAGGTCGGCTTGAGCATTTGATGCTGTCGTTAATCTTTCATGAGATTGTTATATTTAATAAAACCACAATAACAGTAGGGCGAAGCAGTCATTCAAAACTTTATGTAATATTCACGTTTGACCATTTTGATACCCAAATGTTAACCCATGTGTGCCGCATTAACGGATCACTTTCACTATAAAAAATGGTCGGTTTTTGTTAATTTTTTGTAGTCGTCTACATGATAATCATACTAGAAAAATACTGACCTGGATCATGTATCTTTGGAATTCCACATGGGCAATAATAATGATAATGATGATGATGATGATGATGATGATGATGATGATGATGATGATGATGATGATGATGATGATGATGATGATGATAATAATAATAATTATAATAATAATCTCTACAGGACACTTGTATGACAAATCAATAGGGAAATCTGATATTTCCACTGAACATTCTGCAATGGAAGACACTCCTCGATATGGATATACAAAGACACTGAACGGGAATCTTTGTCCATATTCACTTTGGAAAAGTCGTGACTTTTCCGCATCCTGTACTTTGGTATCTGCATAATGGTGAATATGTGATATCTTATGACGTCACATATTGCTGTTCCCTGTAAATCGTACCCGCGGTACGAGTCGCGACACTTGCATGCCGCATATATGTGGCAAACATGCCCCTTCGTCTGCCAAAAGGAAGAAAAAAATGCATTCGCGGTTAATGAAGAAAGCAAATGTATTCCCAGTAAATTTGTTTGCATAATGTCATTAAAGGGTCAAGTTCTCGTACGTGCCCTTACCTGCGTGCAGCTGCATGCTTGACGCAATTCATTCATGATCGTGATGATGATGATGATGATGATGATGATGATGATGATGATGATGATGATGATGATGATGATGATGATAGTACAACAGAGTGTAAAATCCCATGAATTGTGATTATTAATTTTGTTCATACGAATAGCTATAGTTGTTATGTAATGCATTCCATCGTTGATCCAGTTGAGAGCGTCGTCACGGAATTCGGGTGGACATTGAAGCGAGCATCTATCAAAATGTAAAGTGTATGCTATGCAGATTTTGGAAGTTAACGTGAAAGAAATGGGTGTTTCTTTTTAAGACTACGGCGTGGGGTCAGAGACAAAAAAAATGGCTCTCCTATTATTGTCCCTTCAAGTCAATAATGATTAATCAATCCCAAGCAACCCACAGTATAATGTACTAGTGTATGGGAATTACCGGAAGTTGATGACTCATAAAAAACCGGTTACGGCCAGCGAGATGACATTTGTCTGGACCATTCTAGTGTAGCTCCAACAAATATACTTGCTTCGAAATAAGAAAAAAAAAATCTAAAGACTTTTACCGTAATCAACAATTGCAACGGTGCATTCTGAAAAATGGCTGTCTGCTGAAATGAATGATATTCTGTTCATTTTATCGATTTCCCTAATGGAAATAAACCAGACATGCCAATTTATGGGTTTTCTAGGTGCATTCTCTTTACATGTACAAGAGAACCCCCCAGATTAGTTATATTATGTATTATTAGGTAATCCAGTGAAAATAAATATGTTTAAAAAAAATGAAATAAACTATACACGTGTTTCTAGTTATACATACATCTAAATGTGACAGATAGGTACACACGATTATTTATTTACAATTTTTTGCATAGTTTATATCACTTATGTTAATGTCCTGTGGATTTAATGGGAAACCGAATTGTGATGTTAGAGGGTTAATTACTTGTGGATAATTGTTATGCCTGGCACATACACGATATGATTAAGTATATAACTTGAAAAAAGTGATTAAAATTTAAACGCATCTTCACAGCAGTCTAATATTTAGATCTAAAGGGTTTGACTGAAACATAAAAACATGATGGTGAAAGGATGAAACAATCAGCCTATTTAGGGTTTGTGTGATAATGACGTTAAGTTGGCTTGTAATGTGCACAAAGTTGTATCTTTACTAAAAACGACTTATTGTCCAAAGGTGTTAACATTTGTTCCTTTACTGAAAACGACTAATTGTCCAAAGGTGTTAAAATTTGAAAACATTAAACAATTCTTACTGAATTATTGAATAAGAAAAGGACAAGAAATATCATTGAAAGTTAGCCATGTATAAGTTGAATATAACGATACATAGAATCAAATAAAGTCAACGCTCAACATAGCTATGTTCTTTATAAATAGCCATAGTTTCTAGAGTGCAGCTACTTGGAGTTTGGACTGCATAAATATCGAATCGCAACTATAACATACTCCATTCACTGGTTCCAAAACCAAATAATGGGACCTTCTTAGTTATTATACAGGATAGTGGGAGCTATAGTTAGTATAAAGGATTGCGGGGGCTATAGTTAGTATAAAGGATAGCGAGAGCTATAGTCAGTATAAAGGATAGCGTTAAGGTTAAGTACCTTATCCTTGTCCCGCTTTTCCTCTAAACATTTGTGGAATTGATCAGAAGTTAACTGCTAATAAATGAGCTAATACCAAATTTGGAGCTCGCCTAGATGGACCAAATAAAGCAATAAATACTTCTCTGCAAATTCGTCGTAGTATGTATGACCTCACCTGCGTGGCAGTTTATAAGAGCAAATACACAGCAAAAGACGTAAAATAATATATTTCCTCGATCTCAAAGTGCTTAAAATATTTACATCACGACACAAACACAAAATAAAATATAAACGCACACTTTATTCACAATAAATTACTTTTGTTTCATTTGACAGAAATGTCACAATGGTTTTGGCTCAACGCTGTAATGTTACGAGTCATGACGATAACGCCAAAACGGAATCTCTCGAACTGGCTGAGTTCTTCAACATACACATCAACAGCAGAGTATTTGTCGGGCTAGTTTGAAATTATCTAAAACATACTTCATACTCTTACTCTGTCACTCCTCAATTCGATCTTAAAACAAGTTCCGTAATTGTTCTATACACCATATTCATCCGCCGTTGCTCGTCAATGCGATCCAAGCAGAAGTCCTTTTTCTCTCGCAATTTTGCAGATCAATTTTCATTGTTAAAAAATACACTAAAAAGCTTATTGTTAATAGCTAACTGCCTACTGTCATGAACCATTCTAATTTCTAAAACGTTACTCTGATGTGGCATTATGCTCCAGAATCTGCAATGCTTGAAAATAAAGTATTTCAGTGGACAGAAAATTAAAAATACATCATATATTTGTTGACAGAAAATTACAAATAGTTTGATTGTAAGTAATATAGCTTGTCAAGGGAACTTTTTTTCTGCTGCACAATCCGGATATAAAGTGTAAATATCTTGTCATACTATGAGTCAACCCAGAACTCAGTGTACCGCATAGTAACATATTCATAGCATGATGAAAACACTATATAAAACCTAAAATTATTAACATCATAGACGGCTTCATTACATGAAAAAGAAAAAGAAACGGAGATTAAAGGTCATTTGAATGGAATAGTTTAATGCAAGTATCGAATACAGAGCTAAATGCTCTATAAAAATGACGGCTTCGAAAATACATAAATTAGGAATATCAGGTATTTGAACAGCATTGACAGAATATAAACTCACCGGGTCTTCAGACAAATGCGACTCTTTATCTATTTTACATACACATTGTAAAGAGGTCTTAATCAGCAACCAGAACTGATGTTTAATATTTGTAGTATATCACTGTCTTTATACATGCAAAAAAAGTGGGTTATCACATATTCAAAACCCTTGGTACAAGATAAATGTATCTAACAATCCGTTCAAAGTCCTGATTATACAGCAAAACGAACCGACAAAAAACAAAGTATGTATTTTTTAGAGTTTGGCTCTCACCCGATTATCAAAATTATCGCAATTTTTAACTTTAAGTTATTGCCCGTGAAAAAATAAACGCAAAGCGACAACTCATTAGATCTAATAATACACAGCAATGTATGTTCTAAATTTCATTGTCTTCCTGCCATGCATGCCAATAAGTTAGGTTATCTATCTATCTATCTATCTATCTATCTATCTATCTATCTATCTATCTATCTATCTATCTATCTATCTATCTATCTGTCTGTCTGTCTGTCTGTCTGTCTGTCTGTCTGTCTGTCTGTTTGCTTTCTGTCTATCCGCCCGTATGTTTTGCCTTCATTTATTTTAAAACTATCGGAGGCAGCATCATTTCTTTTAAAATCGAACCAAGAATGCTACTTAACAATTATCGTCCATTTAGCACCAACCGCGACACTTTGAGAGCAAGTGTGCGAACAGAGGACGGAAAACTCTTCATAGGAAACAATTATCTGTAAAATAACCAACCGCGCCTGAATTTTATCTATCATTGTTTGCTATGTAAATCGAAAGTGACACATTAATTGTACCTTTTCTTCGTTGATGTTGCAGTCTACATGTTTGAAGACACAACAAAATATTCACGGACATTTTTTTTTCCATGCCAGTATGAGTTCCGCACATCTCTCATAAATATGTGGTTTAGCATCCCTTGCATGCTGGGCAAAATGAAAAAAATTTCCTGATTATGCTTAAGATTTACACATATGACACTCTGACGTAAATAGGGGTATGCGTGAAGTGTTCGGGTACACACACTTTGCACATATTAATTTGTGTTGGGTAGTCTACTTGCAAAGTGACATTGACATGAAAACAAGGGTCAAAAAGAAGCCTCCATGAGGGCTTGTCAGATTTATGCTTATGGCCATAATTCGATAAAATACCCTAAAATTAAGGTTTTTTAATTCAATACTTTTTTGTAAATTCCGAAAAAAGTCCAAACTTGTTTGAAATTGTGAATATGAACCGTAACTATTTCCGAGCTTTTCACTTACAAAATAACACCCAGGGTATGCACTGAAAAATATTGACAGTCACACTAATAGTTACTCCTACTCAACTTGGTCATTCTGATCACGAAAATCACCTGCTTGTCTTGGATTTAGCACAATTTATGCTGATTGCAATATTTCAAATTGACCGACCAGGGATACACTATTTTCAAATTATGAAAATCAAAATGACACTCACTTTTAAAAACAGATTGACTAGGTAAAAAAACTTCATGAATTAAGATGCATATTTTCCCCCAGATCTCTACATTGGAAGTTGTATCCATTGGTGGGATGTTTCTATTTGCCATCACGGTTGCTTCAGCATGCCTAAACATTGTACAAGTCATACCCAGAACACTTCGAGGGCTACCTCCGGCGAAGTTAACATCTTCAATCTTCAAATCATGTTTATGGTGAAGGTAGCTTGCAGTAAAATTAACGTAAAAACACATCATAGGAACAGCATATTTAGGGACTATATAGCTTTCATTTATGAAGCCTTTCAGCACTGGTTGTAGAATTGAAAACTTTTATTGGTGCACTTTAAACCCAAAGAATGCCCAGGAAGGGACAGACTCTGAATTCATTAAATTAAGTCTAAGCAAGCCGTTACTTCATGGCAAGTCTTTTATGAAAAAAATGAATCTGAAATTATGATGATACACAACTGTGAAGGGCATTTCTCTGTGTAAGCTCACAAAGGATTAACAACACAGAAAGACTAGAAACGGGTTGACAGCATGGAGAAGTTCAAAATCTCTAGCCTTCGTATGATAATGAATCACTATAACGTCGAAGAGCAGCTTATAATCCTGTTATATTCACAAGCCATGCACACATGTATGTATGTATGTATGCATGCATGTATGTATGTATGTATGTAAGTATGTATGTATGTATGTATGTATGTATGAATTATGCATTTACGCCCGTATGCATATGTACATATTCAAGCCTGTAGAGATATCGGTCATTCGCTCTTGAAACATCGAAACACAAGTACAGACAATTATGTGTCCATATACATTTTGGTTTCTGCAAGAAAAAAACAAACAAAAACAAAAACGATACACTTGGCAACTAAGTGCGATGTCCAGAAATAACAGGTACCACATCTGAACCCCCCCCCCCCCCCCCGCGTGGATTTGCCTTAGTAAGGTTTCCAGAATCTTGTGTTGCGAAGTGAGTTTATCACAAAATCTCTCGTTGTAACGCGAGTTTACCACAAATTTTAACGTGACTACAACAATATCTCCAGTCCAAAACAAAATCTCGTTACCATCTATTTTCTGGGAAGTGACGGTGGAACAGCCATAATGGGACGTGCGTACTCCCCGTCCACACTAAACTTCCTACTGCACGTGTCTCTGGGTTCACAGAATGCTGAGCTGGTATCTGAATCAAGTCTCCTGGGACACATTTCAGCAGAAGTTTTTGAAGACCTTGTTATCTCATCATAAAACGGGCTGTCGTTTCCAGTCTTTTCACTGTCACTCTCAGTGAAATTTTCCACGAGAGGAGTTTCAAGGTTTTCAGGATCGTTGTGTTGATTACAGACTAAAGTTGAATTTGTTTCTATTACCTCATTTTGAACACAGAATTTCGTTTCCGTTTTCTGTGCTGATTGGTTATTTGGTCCTTTCTGAGCAGAGGAACCACCGGAAGTTGCTATTAATTGCTCCTTGCTGTTTGTAGGCGCTGAACGTTGTTCAGAGGAAACGATAGACTCATTGATAGAACTGCCGCGGGCAGACTTATTACTGTCCAATTCACTGTCATTACTATCGTCTATGTCCCTCTTTCTTGGCACTGGGGGCACGGGATATTCAACATCCTCACTGTAACTGAGACTAGGCCGAACATGCCTAAGAGGTTGGCCGTAAGTGGCACGAGTACTGATTGGCTTTATCGGCATAGAATACAAAGGGTCAATGTCGTGCCACAATGCTGCTTTTGCTGTATATGGTTTTAGTTCTCCAGTCTCACTGAGCTCTCTGATTGGCTGGTTTACCGCACCGCCGGACGCCTCCGCATAGATAGCGTCGAATTCTATGTGGACACTGTCGTCGTCTCCCTCCAAATTACCCTTCATAGCTTTACCAGATTTAGCAGAAACAACCTTCATATCCTCTGGCTTGTTCACCCAGTATCGCATATTAAATTTGCTTTTCCTGGAAGTATACAGTCAAGGGATGAAACATTCTTCTATACACTGATATACACATTACTTACGCATCATCAAACTTAACATGAAACCCCGACTACGTTCTTTGTATGCGCTTGACTAGACTTTTTCCAAGTAGCTCTTGAGCTGAATAAAAATTGATTTCATTATGATTTTGTTTGAAATGCATACTTTACAATTGTTGAATTCAGAGGTACAAAGTAGTTACACATTCGTCTAACATATGGTATACCGAAATATATAAACAGATGCTATATCAAAATCTGAAATGAATCACGAAATGAACGAATTACGATTATATATATATATATATATATATATATATATATATATATATATATGTGTGTGTGTGTGTGTGTGTGTGTGTGTGTGTGTGTGTGTGTGTAATATATGCAGGACTTTATTATCCATGCGTTTCTAGAGAGAATACCTATGGAGTGGGCGAGTGTCCTTTATACATTTCGTTGTGTAATGTTAACGAATAAGTGTACCAATTTTACAAAAAAGTGTAACTTACTCCTTATTGCTGCCACACATCCAGACAAAAAGACGAATGAAGGCCCCTATCAACAACAGACCGCCCAGGGCAAAACAACAATAAGCAACTGGAAGAGAAAAAATATCATCGTTACTGTTCCGTAGAAATACACATTAAGACCTGTTTTAACTCTTTAGTGCCAATCACGACTAACGTCGATCTACTTAAGTCAGACTAGTCTGAATTATCATAAGGATCCCAGATTCGTATTTGTCTCAAAAAATGCTTTTCATTAAAGTACCAGCATACCTATAGATCTAGAGAGAAAAGCTGTTGACTCTGTGAAAAAAATGGCACTGAAAGAGTTAATTTTCCCTGCTATGTTTCTGCGACCTCTTTTAATTCGCAGGATTTGTTTCTGTGACGTCATTTAATTTACTATATTGCTATAGGCGCATTATTCATGTTTCATTTGTTTTTTGTGTCCTCACTTTGTTTAGTAGGGATATTTATATGGATTGATTTGCTTTATTTAAAGCTTTGCATTTGTATGATATATTTCCTTGATATCTTATATTTTGGTCAATTTATTCATCCGAACAGTACATCTTTTAGTTGGTTGATCGGTTCTTTTAAATTCCTAATTTACTTAACCAAGTTCGCTGATGTTTTGAAGTTTCCCGAATCTTTTTTTTTCTGATATCTGTTTTTTTTGTGTGAGTCTATTGTAGGTATAAATCTATTTGTTTAATATAATCCTAACGTTGTTTACCTCTGGGCTCCTGAACCAGTGTGTATTTTCTAGCTAGGCGGCAACACAGTTGCTCAAGAAATATTTGGCTGGGTAGTAGATGCTAATAACTGTTCTTTGGGCATGATAAGGAAGTAAGCAATCAGAATTCTACTGCTATTACTATTCTGTGGTTTTACATCGTCTTTTACTGTAACAGTTGCTGTTGCTTAAATTCTGATCACTCAGTCATATTCTGCTCTGTCTCAGTCTCATACCAAAAAGACCACTCTTTCAAGAGAGGCGTATGGAACTTCAAAAAAGCCGATTTTCAAGGCCTTAGTATTACTTTATGCCCCGCTCCGTGGGACACTGCCTTCGACCTGTTCGAATCCATTTAAGACATAGTCTGTTATTGGTCTGACCTATTCTTAACTACAGCAAAGCAATTTATCCGATATAAAGAAGTAACCATTAGACCCAAGGACAAACCTTGGGTAACAGCAAACATTAAAAACTTATGCGCCAGCGCAACCGTGCCTGGAGAAGATTCAAGAAGCTATCTAAAATGTCCCGCCCTCTCAATCTAGATAATAAGTTTTGCCAGTTATATAAAAAGAAACGCAACAAAGTTGTCAATTCCCTAACAGGTTAGGCATACCCTCCATCGTTGAAGATGGGAAGATTAATTCAAATATTACTGAAAAGTGCGAAGTGTTTAATGCAAAGTTTGCCAGGCAGTGTGTTACTCACGCCGACATTGATGCAGTGCAAAATTTTATCGTTGAAACGAGGCGGTTCATCTCGTAACTGTGTATCTTCATTTGTCATATTATTGTTTATCATAAATTGCGCATCGCTGGTCTCTGCGAACCCGTTAAATCTTAGAAAGTGTGCCCTGCTAGCATGGTATTCATAGTGTCTCATTTACATACATGAGCCTGTATCTCTATTTGTATTTTAATGTTGGAAATATGCCTTGCGCTTCCATAGGACCACAGTGGTTGACATTTGCCAGGCAGGGAAGGAACACCCGAGCTGCTGGGTGCAATAGTGGCTCCACGGTGGCAGCGTGCGTATGTCGCCATACTGCTTCGGCCGCGCCCAGCGGTATGCATTCGTGTATCCGTGCGTCGCCTGACCCTCGGCGTGCCATGCCGTGGAACGCCGGAAGCGCGGACGGATAATGGTCGGGCCAGTATCTCCCTTTCCGTCACCACCTATTGTCATTGCATATATGTGCGTAAACATGTGCGTAAGTTTGTTTGTATGCATCTGTGTACACATATTGTTCAATTGTTGTATCACAATTCTAAGTCTATATTATCTATAGTCTAATTTATATCATGCACGGTCATCTCATAGTCATAATATCGTGATTTGTATTGTCCTGTAAGTCTTGTATACATTATTGTGCGTCTCCGTGTCTGGAGAACCCCTAGATAAGACAATGTTTTGTACTATTGGGAAATCCAGTATAAATAAATACGTTTAAACTAAACTGCTGTTGCTGACTGTTAATAAACATCCTGAGATTTCTGACTGGCATCGCACCTCATAGATCTTTTCAAATCTCTTAATATCTCTGAAACCATGTAAGATGAAAATATAAGAACACGCCTGTTTGATTCTATTTGTAAAGAATATTCAACGTAATAAATTTGATCATACATGCACAAACACTATCGTATCGGAAGAAAAACCCTGGCAAATTGATATACCGTTTTTAAATATAGCACTTGAGAATTTTGTGCGGGGTTAATTATGGTGTAATGGGACTATATACATATTCAGTCAAATATAACAACATAACCATAGCTTAATAGGACTGTATGCCCATGGTCTAATAAGACTACATCCGAATAGAATAACATAATATCAACCAATAGAACTACATACCTTTGGTTGAAATGGACTACATAACAGAATCGTATATCCATAGTCCAATAGAACAAAAGATACACACCTATAGGCCAATATAATTTTGTGTATCCAAATGCGTAGAGATTCGGTTAACGGGCATCCTATGCCCAAATATTTAGGAGAGGCAAGAAATGAAGGGGCGTCTGACCATGAATCACGAAGAAAAAATGCACTTTCACAGTTCACGGTGAAAGGTATATTTAAAAAATTAATAAAATTTAAATATATGAAATTTGGTGCGACCCCTTTGTCATGTATGTATGTATGTATGTATGTATGTACGTACGTATGTGTGTGTATGTTTGTGCGTACGTACGTATGTATGCATGTATATATATATATATATATATGTGTGTGTGTGTGTGTGTGTATGTGTGCGTGTATGTATATATATATGTACGCATTTTTCTGGATACATCGTACATCAAAATGGAGCCGCGTAGAATAATCTGGCATGATATTATGTTTTTCATCATAACAATGGGCAACATTAACATGAATCGATCGTTTATATAAGAAAAAGGGAAACTCCGAAAAATCTTAATGAATTTGCGATATTCCGGCCATGATCTGCATCATATCGTATCACAGGTCATGTTGATCATTATTGCATTGGGTTGCCTTCCATGTTTTTACATGTCAAATCACGTCCGATATTAAATGACATTACATCACACATCTACCATCACTAATTACTAATTAAAACCTTACCTATAACAACAGCTTCAATCATGTTGTTGAACTAACCAACTTCCCTGGTGCCCATCCAGTGACGTGTATATGGTGTATCACTTTAACCCCCTCCAGCTTGAAAGGAAAATGCAAAATATATTTACATGTAGCTCTTAGTGCTAATCAAAGCAAAGTCTTGGTTCAAATGTATCATCATAATGACTTCAGATCCGAATACCTCGTAAAAAAAAGCGTCCATTCAAGTACCAGCATTCCTGTGTTTCCAATGGAAAAAGGAAAGCTTTTAACTGATTCACAAAGTTGTGACTGAAAGAGTTAATATGCATAAGACCTTAAGTTCAAGTCTTATGATAAAACCTTCTGTGATACAATATGACAAGTGGAAGATCAAAGTCAATCACAGAGATGACCGTGCAGGTCCAAGTGGAAATGTGCATTCGTCTCTAGAAAAAAAGGCAAATCCGGTCAAGCAACCAATGATTCAAATCTGCAATTTATGTACATGTGGGAGAAAATTACCAACAGGCGTTCACTGCCTGCAGACTTGTTTACGATTTTTTACTCCGCAGGTATTCCTCGGGGCACAAACTGCTGTGACACTGATGTATCTTGGCGAAGAAAAGACGACCAGACGCCCACACTGATCAAACGAGGCTGAAGAGCACAATGAGCGATAATTCCTATGTCATACGTATACCAAAGCAGATTGTAGGTTTTCAACTGTCACAGCGACACGGATGACAAGAAACCCGCATCCAGGGTTCAATACCAATGAGCTCAAGCTTTTCGTGCAAAAGTTTAAAAAAGTGTAGACTCGTCTGACAAGTTTTATTTGATACCCAATGCAAAAATTGGAAAACTACATATATTCAATTTCCCCTGCACAAAAAAAGTCACTGTAAAGTTAACATCAGTAGACATACCACGTGATATTAATTTTATTTTGGATAAATTGTTACACATCTTTTTAGTTTTTTTAACAACCATATCGAAAATACGAACATATCGAGATTGGGAACATTGACTGTACGAAGCCGGGAATTCTTAAAACAAAGAGAGCTTGATGGTGGCATCGGTGTGTAATCAAATCTGTCCCAGTTCTCTTTCAGTTTGTCAACCATACAAATATCAAAAAAAAAAAAAAAAAAAAAAAAAAAAAAATGCAATCAGACAAAAATGTTAACAAGACACGTTTGCAAGAAATATAGATCCCCCCCTTCCTTCATTAAATTCGCCCTGATTACCCTGTTGACGGTACTTAATGGGGCACTCACGACCTTGGGAAGTGGATGTAGAAACCAAACTCACTAAAGTGGCCTTGTAACCTTGGAAATTAGGTCAAGGTCATCCTTCTTTGAAGCTGATCTATGCCCTAATAAAAATCTATAAACATTTACAAAATAAAAGCTATGGGTGACCTTGGCAATTTGGTCAAGGTCATTCATCTTCTAAGCTGACCAAGCCCTAATTGAGGACTATTATTATGTGTAATGATAAAATCATAACTTAAATTATGAGTTACAAAGCAGAGTCCAAGCTCCCTTAAGTGACCTCGTGACCTTTGAATTTAAATTAACATCAACCATCTTCAAGCTTGAAGTTTCTCTGGATAAGGACTGTAGTCTTGTGCAATATATAGGTCCTATCATAAAGACTTTTCTAGTTATCGAGCAGAAACCAAAACTTACAGCAGTACCTCCGTGACCTTGGAAATAGGATCAAGCTCAACTACCTTCATACTCTACCTAGCCCTTATAGAGGAATCTATGCCTGTGCACTATCAAAGTCCTATCTTAGAATTTCTTGAGTTACGGTGCGGAAACCACAGTATCTCTTCCGATCAACCGACCGACCTGGTAACCTTGGGAATTTGGTCAAGGTCATCCATCTTCTAAGCTGACAAGCCCTAATTGAGTACTGTTATCATGTGCATCTTTAAGCTTGACATGACCCTGGATAAGGATTATAATCCTGTGCAATATACAGGTTCTATCGTAAAGACTTTTCTAGTTATCGTGCCGAAACCAAAACTTACTACAGTACCTTTGTGACCTTGAGAATACGGCCAAGGTCAACCACCTTCATATTTCACCTAGCCCTTACACAGACTTATATACCTGGGCACTACCAAAGTCCTATCTTAAAAACTTCTTGAGTTATGGTGCGGGAACTAAAGTCTCTCTACCGACCAACAGGTATAAGCAAAGCTATATGCTCAGCATTCTTCCAAGGTGGGGGGGGGGGGGAGTGTCATAAAAATAAACTACTTCTTTTCATGTCATAAAAATCTTTGTTGTCAACTGCTCAATTTTTTCTTTAATCAAGGTTCCGTGTTACTAATAATGTTTCCATGTTAAATTACATTGCCAATCCCGTTTCCTTCAGTATGATTTTCATTGTTCGTGTACGCATCTAGTCAATACAAATAATAAACAATCTTAACTTGGCACCGCGTGGTGACACCTGCATTGACAGGTATGGCTGGAATAGCCGGGTGCCACATGTGCTCTGCACCACAATGCTTATTCCCTCGTGTTATTTTGCACATTAAAACTGGAACTGTCTCTTTTGTACTGGGGTTTGATGATGACGACAACGACATCAATACAGATATTAATGGTGCATGTCATGATGATGATAAAGGCACTAAGGTGATTTTGCTCGTAGTACTGCTGCCGATAATCATGATGGTAATGATATTTTTAACATGTATGCATGGCATTTTTTTCTCTCACAATCACGAACGTTCATGTTTGACAATTAAATGGATTGTGCAGCACCAAATTACCTACACTTCTAAAAGCATTATCTGAACAACTTAGGGAAAAGCCCAGTGTATTCCTCAACCAAACACGCTGGAGTCGACATAAAAGATAGAATGTTCATCACCAGCTATTCTTTATTTACACATGTAAGTGCAACTTGTGTCATCAATTTGTCAATCGTTTGTGTTTTTGCAACTACCGCTTCATCAGACCAGCGATGTGTCAGGTACACCCACTCGTCCACTCACGTGATCTGGTACCAGGGACAATCTGTGTGACAAATATTGCACCAAATGGGCTATTTGACTAGGATAAATCCTGTTTTTTGGGGGGAAAAGTGTGTGACAAAACTTCGCACCAAAGAAGATGTTTAACTTTAGACAATGTATAAAAATACAATTCCTGGGAGGGTTCCAGGGCATGGCTTAAACAGTTAAGTCCCATTTGTTTGCGTCCGTGTCAAGCGAGCATTTGAATGCACGGGCACAAGAATACAATATAACTTTAAAGCAGCAAAGACCGCCATGTTTACATGGACCAGTTTTCGCTTTCATACTAGCTTTTCACACAGACATGAGGTAGGACTAGGTGACTGGCAGAGGTGCATGATACGAGGGCCGCACCAGAATTATCTGCGACTGTCCAATTATTTAAAAATAATCATCGGTTACGTGAGCAGAGGTTCTATACGGAGCTTATGCATATAGGTCATTCTAAGATACGATCGCCACCATCATGTACCCAAAATCAACATAAAGTTGTCTTGCCGATTTTTTACGAATGTTCAGGAACATTTCGCCCAGTTATTGTCACATTTGACATTTTGATCATTTCAGTGTAATTATAGCATTTAGCGTAGAGTGAACAGGTTACTTTTTGCGTTATGTCAAATGTTCTTTCACCATCATATTGTTTGACAAGTTCGCGTGAACTGAGGGACTTTGGTGAAGAGAACAAGTCCAGATTTATAATGGTGAAACTGGGAAAATATACAGCGTTAGGGAGTCCTATGCAAATAAGTTTCATTCTTTATTCTCAATTTGTTATGTCTCACGGTTTTCACTCTTATTACTCTTCTTGTCATGCACATATCCTTTTTCGTTATGTGTTGATGACCTCTTTTTACATGAGTGAAGCTGTATTATTTCTGCGACCAAGTGATATTACATATGGGATAGTTATATAAAGATGTAACCAGCGTTGTTTGTAACTGTGTACATTTTATATGATACAACCATACTGTTTTGAAAGTAAAAGATCATGCAATAATATATTAACGTATAACTGTATGATAACCTTTTTTATCGTGGTAGTTGTATGAGGAACGCAGGTGAGCAACCCAGTTCAATCCAGCACCATCCGCCACAATATCTTCACTCTTTCAGTGCGAATTTCGACGTACTCTAGACTAGCATAACGATACCATATTCATATTCTTTTTAAGCCCACCTGTCATTCAAGTAGCAGCATGCCTTTATTTGCAGACACGATCAGAAAAGGCTAAGCCAAGTGCTTTCCTCGGGGAGTTTTGGCTAAGTTGCTAAGCCAACTGCTTTCCTCGGAGAGTTTTGGCTGAGTTGCTAAGCCAACTGCTTTCCTCGGAGAGTTTTGGCTGAGTTGCTAAGCCAACTGCTTTCCTCGGGGAGTTTTGGCTGAGTTGCTAAGCCAACTGCTTTCCTCGGAGAGTTTTGACTGAGTTGCTAAGCCAACTGCTTTCCTCGGAGAGTTTTAACTGAGTTGCTAAGCCAACTGCTTTCCTCGCGGTGTTTTGGCTGAGTTGCGTGCAAATAGCACACAGGAAAGTTGCAGACTAAAATCAAAACTTGGGACTGAAGGAGTTAATCTAGGCTTGTATACTTCTTGAAATGTAGCAATTAAGCAGTGCTGTCCACCTGAAAATGCATGTAGCATTTTTTTTTTTACTTGTAGCATATTTTTCCAATTCTTTTTATAAGAAACATTTACCTTGGAGAAAATATGTAGCAGCTTTGAAGAGCTTTGTAGCAAAATTTGCTACAATGCTCCAGTTGGAGAGCCCTGCTGGTGCTAATTGTTCACCCCCTCCTGACGCAACATGACGACGATTATCGTAGCATGCGGTGAATAAAGCATCATATTTGGTAATTAAATTCTTGCGCAGAGAAATTTTATGTCAAACGTACAGTACTTCTGTTATTTTTAGGAGCACGGTGCAATAAGGGGAATATGTTTTGCAAATCATCAGAGACTAAAGTGACAATCAATACTTTTTTCAACCGGTCCCCATTTCTTCATTTTCTTCCCCTGCGCATGCGTACGATGCCAGGTCTCAAACTGTTCACTGTTGGCTATATTTAGCTTTTATCGGTGTAAAGCTTGAGCCGTCCAGGGTTACTCGTATAAAAACGTATTAAACTGGTGGGAGCCATGCACATAGCAAGTGAAATATTTGATCATGTCACGTATGTGTATGTTTTGAACTAGTGAGCAACTAGGTGAGCATGTAACTTGCCTTAAATAATCAATATAGCCATTAGCTTCAAAGTTGCCAGGGACGCTCTGCTTGGTAATGCCAATGAAAATAAAATGGACCAGTGTACATTAACACAAAATATTTAAAGTGTTTATATACAATAGAGTATTCGATTTTTCTCATATTGCAAAGTTGACCTCGCAATTGGGATATGTGGTTGCTTGCATTTTCCAGTGTAGATTTCGGAAGTATCCATGACTCAAGTTTAACACTGCCCCGATAATTGGTAGCTATGCACCTAGACATTTTGTTTTCCACGAATCTTTCTTTCTTTCTTTCTTTCTTTCTTTCTTTCTTTCTTTCTTTCTTTCTTTCTTTCTTTCTTTCTTTCTTTCTTTCTTTCTTTCTTTCTTTCTTTCTTTCTTCCTTCTTTCTTTCTTTCTTTCTTTCTCTCTTTCTTTCTTTCTTTCTTTCTTTCTTTCTTTCCTTCCTTTATTCTTTACGAATAAGTTATCCTGTAGATTTTCTCAAGCACTATTTTTCCGAAAGCCACCAAACTTGCTATGGTGACTGACCTAACCTGTGAAATTGTGCGTCTCATTTGGAATAGTCATGATGTTTAAAAGTATGCAAATTTAGGGGCAATTAAAAGTTTAAAAGCTCCATATCTTCCAAAATATTGCAGATACTCAAACTTTCAATGTGCATATAGGTTTGTGACACCTCCCAATATAATGGACAGTATAAGTTGAATGGAATTAATCTAATAAAGGGCTTTGGAAAATTTCAAAGTTGAATATCTCCAAAACTATTATACATATTGCACATTCAAACTTCCTTTTATAAGTTTATGACATGGCCACATCCAATGAATCAAGAACCAAAGTTGTAGCATTTCACTTTATAAAAATTAGGCTATTACACGAAATATAGATTATGTTGAACAATGGCAAAGTGTAACATTTCACACTGTTCCTATTTTGAAGGCACCTAGACAGATTTGCTGTGAAGCAAATTTTCCTTTCTAGTTTTACATTACACTTCAGTAAATATACTGGCTATACATGCACATAATGTGAGAAACCCCGATCATTATGGATTTTTAATAGTACCATAACACAGCAGTATAGTCATTTTGAAGCAATGATATTATAATAGGCATTTTAGTGGCTAGGCATAGTCCTTGCTGTTTTTTCGGTGTCTCCATAAGGCTGTGTGAAAGTCACCGTCAGAGCTATTATAGGGTTGGACAGTTTTGTTAATATTATAGTACGCGCAAACAACTTCTTAACCTGGTCAAAACAGCCTAATTATCCCAATGTCGTTTTAGCACGCAGGATATTCCGCTTTATTCATTTAGGACCTGCTGGAGCGGAGCCTTTACATTCGAAGGACAGGATGTACACATAAATCGGTTTACTCACATTGAGTCTGATTTAAAAAGGGTCCGATAAGCTTTTAGGTTACTCCTCAATGTCCTTTTCATTCACATTTATAAATGGTCCAAACCCAGGCCAAATATTATACTTTGAAATGCTTTCCTAAAATAAAACACCATAAACGGGAAATCATCGAAAGCATCGACAATTTACTCTCCATACGCAGGACCCTAAATATAGTGCCCTAATTGGGTGTATTATATACGTGGTTACAGTTTCGATGGTCAGTAAAAGTTCTGCTATGCGCTAATGAAGACCTTTTAAAGGGTCCCCTTTACGTTATGTTCATACATACAATGAGATACATAGATCTGCTATATCCATGTTCTGGGCACGAATCAATATGTTAAAGCCTGTGGTAAGTGCATCTATGGTATATACCATGTTGTTGCCAGCCAACCGTTCCCAGTTTTCCATAGGTTAATGTTGTTCTCCTTCAACGTTCTGTGTGGCTGTTTTACTTAACACCTACGTGAAAACTAAATACCTTCTCGCAGCCTGTAATACTTCGTCGCCACGTTCTCCCCATTCCCTGACGCGTGGTCCCATGCTTGGCAATATAGTGCTCACATACCTATGTGAATTTTAAATCGTGCAAATGATCTACATTATGGGTTACACGCCACGTGCAGCATAAAAAACCATGAGCATGCGCAGTGCTGGATATCTGCGCATGAATGCTACCAAAACTAAAGATTTATCGTTAGTTTAATAAGTGTGTGTGGGTATATGGGTGAGTGCGGTTTTATACCTTCCACATTATTCCCGACATGGATAGTTATTCCAACAATGCCATGTGATGGGGAAATTGTACCTAACATTTACATGAAAGAAGCTTTACTGCATTCAGCAAATGGCACAAAACGCAGATAGCCTAAGATTCGGGAAAGTGTGACATATATTGCCCCAGGTAATCACATGCGACCTTTGAGCTAACCAGCATGTACAGAACCGCGAGGAGTACAACATTCTATATGTACAGATTACGGCAAAAATAATGTAATTTTTTTTAATCAAAATGGATACAAAGTCTGATAAAATATATTGCAACCTCAAAGGACAAGTCAATTCTGAGTGAATACAAAAATTAAAACTTTAAACATAGTATGATTATACATTAGTATCATTTATCGCTTCCAAATTATCCAGTGACGGTGTTGTTTAATGACCCAAAGGTTCATCTCAAACGTGTATGTCACAGAAACAGGGACACTGATTCTAATTGTACAACTCTATTGCTATAACATTAGTTAATGTAACAAAAGACAAAAAAGGAAACATATGCCGAAACTTGCAAGTGGAGGAATGGATCTTCAAGCAAACCTAGTTGTCCCTTTCCAAAAAGTTATTATCTATGACATATTAATCAATGCCAGTCTAAACATTCACTAAAGTACCAGGTTTATCTGCATTGGTGGGGACTGAGAGTGTTAAGAATTAAAGTTATTTTATTCCCACGGTTTTTGGAAAGAGTATAAATTGTCATTGGAAATAAAAGTTATTGGCCATCAGGCCGGACCATTCGTTATATTGAAAATTGTATTATGACTGGTTTATTGACTTTGCAAGCACAGGCACGCAAAAAATGAAAGTAGGTGTTTTATAAAAGTAATTGTATTTGTGTCTTTTTGCCCAGAACCACTTCCTAGTAGTCAATATCCTATTCCGCAGTTCGAACTCTTTACTCTCCATAAGCTAACCTGTCCCTGTCTAACCTGTATATATATGGAATTACTATTGTCTATATTGCACACGTTCCTCTGTAAAATTTTGACATAGGCTGTATCAGCCCAAATAAATTAAAGGGTCTTCAGCGGGTAACTACTCAACATGTTTCGGAGCCTTTTACCCGTAATATTTCTCGTGAAGTCCCGACTGCACATACCTCGTCTTTTAGAAAATACTTAAATTATTGTCGAGTGACGTTAACCCACTATAGTAGCCACAACTATGCGCGTAGGGGCTAATATACTTCTGTCTGGTTACTTATTTATTCACTAGTATTATTCATTGCTTAATTAGCAGATAAATCAAGAAGATGGAATATTGACAAAGCGCATGAAAATATATAAAATATGTAAAATATGCAATGCTGCTGTTTAAGAAGAGCCAAACAGGTCTGGACAAATATGTAAGTTTGCTGTCCCATAAAATGCTGGTGAGAGGAAGGGCCTGAAATGTCTGTCAGGTTCTGTTGAAAGTGAGCAACATTTCCGCATAAATTGTGCAAAGCACAACCAAGAGAGACGAGATTCATTTGAAGTAGTTAAGAAACATTTTAACGACTTTGACGCCCTGGATAATGGTGGGAAATTTGTACTTTTGATGAAGGCAAAGTAAGAAGACATTTTGCTTGCTTTAGGTCTAAACCTAACCAAATATTTCAGGAAACCAATGCCGCCCGAATAATTAAGCTTCCGGGTGCAGCTATTATAATTAACACTGTTGGCTATAACTGTCTGTATTATCACTGATGACATGACTGAACATTGCACTATTTAGGTAATCATCATGCACCTCATCTTTATATTTCAGCAGGTTTCACCGTACACGTACTCTATGTATGCACTTATTTATGGGTGACAAATAAGCCTAACCAGACTCTGTTATGTCAATAAAATTATACTGCTACTTTATTGCTAGGCAAATGGTGAGCCGCATAACGAAAGACAGCATGACATTTGAGCTAAAGCCCTGATTATCACACTATTGGTTCTCAACTTTACACGTAGAGACCAAAGATATCTAAAAACAACACACCACACAAAACTTGTGCTGTTGATAAAGAGGGCAGCACCTTAAACACGGATATGATCAGATGTTCCCTTATCTGTGTTCTTGGTGAACACTCTTTGCATGTACCTCGTTGCTTCATGTGTGGGGCCGGCACTATTTATAAAGTGTCATATGGCACTCTCTGAGCTAATGCCACGCGTTCTCTTCACGATCAGAACTGAAAAAAAAAAAAAATCCTCCCATAGTCCTCGTTTGATGACAAATATTCATTTTCCTATTTTACGGACCACAGAAGTACCAGGATGTTAAATTAGACAACAGAGCGTAAAATATAGGAGGCGTTGTGACGGTGACAACTGGCATTTGGATTGGAAATGTTATTGATTGAGCTTTTTTATTAATAAGAGTTCACTCCATGCTACTCTGCAACGTCGAAATTATGGTGATATGCCTCCCACATTAGGTATTGAATTAATAATAATGATAATGATGATAATAATTATAGTAATGATAATGATAATGGTGGTAATAATAATGATAATAATAATAATAATAATAATAATAATAATAATAATAATAATAATAATAATAATAATAATAATAATAATAATAATAATAATAATAATAATAATAATGAGAAGGACAAGGACAAGGACATCTATAACAAGAAGACAGTACTCGTAATGAGGATAACAACAACAGGATCAAAAGAGAAATTGAGGTGTATTGTGAACAAAATCGCTGATCGGCCCATCCTGACTTGACAGTCGATAACACTGTCTCTTACTTACCTTGTTAATTCAAAGAAATGAATACATCGAGAAATTTGTGATTATGAATTTCACCGTTATATTCATTGCACTGGTTTGACTTGATCTCGCCCAATTTCGTACTCCACGATGCTGTTATGCCGCTTAGTAATCAGACCTTGCATTTTCGACTTCCCACTTATTATTTTTGTATTATCTTTAACATTGTATTTTATTCATCAATACAATATTTGTTTCCTTTTCGATACGATATTTTTTTCTCAAAAGTATCATGTTTCGTTTGATAATTAAAAAAATCATCAATGATATAGGACATCGTTTAGGTTTCCAGAGATAATTCCATTTTTTAATATTTCACTTTGCATTGTGAAACATCCTAAAATAAATTTAGCTGGTACAGGTATTTAATGTTGCGTTGAACTCTGTGAAATTTGCATTGCGTTGCATTGTCTGCTATAGGTATCGTATAGTTTTCATTGTTTACTCATTTACACTATCTGAGTCTCATATCCTTAGGGGTCAGTCAAGATTTTTAGGGGTTTTACATCAGGATACAGAGTACTCTTTTTCAGACTCTTCAGATTTGGTACACCAAAAATGCTGATTTTTTGGGATCGCGCATTCACAGAACTTTCAAAGATGAAATCTACTTGTGTTCTGATATTTTTACTGAAACATTTCATTTTATTTTCTCGACACTCTTCATGTCGAGCTCTTCAATCCTACACACTGTTCTGTTTTATTGCATTTTACTAATAAATTAATTTCATAACAGAAGGAGGCGCTTCAAGGACTAAACAGTAATGCGCCATCTTGTGACAGTTTGAAGAACTGCAAGACAAAGTGCATATGCCAGCCATTGAGATCATGCAGCTAAAGCCACTCTATTTTGGAACTTTATGTTTACATACTTGAAAGGCTTGAGTGACATTGTTTCAGAGAAAGGACGAACTGGATTACTGTACAATGAATAAAAAAGTTTGAAGCTCTGATGAAGCTTTAAACATTCAGTACCTAGGAACCCTATTATCACTTATCACGCTGTTTTTCTTCGGTATTCTTTGTAAAATTATTCTAATTAAATCACAGCGAACATTTTGTGTGGAACATTTCTGTCAACTGGATTGATATAGGTACTTTACATGACATTTACCTCTATCTGTTTATTTGTTTTAAAGAGAAAAAAGTTACATTTGAAGTCCTGAAAAATTCCATTTTTCAACAATCATCAATGAAAAAAAGCCTTTTTAAATGTAACTAAAAGCATACATAGGGTCTGAATATCCTCCTCTAGGTATAGTGCTATAGTGCAGTTAGTATACTATACACTGTTTTTTACGGCCCGATACTCGCTGTGGGTTACCTTTCCTTCAATAGGCACTGTGCAGCAATATAGTGTATACCCTCTGAGACTTCCTGGAACTAATATTGTGTTGCATGTGACAGGTATAACACAAAGATTGTGTATGTAATTTTATACTGTTTTCGGCTGAATCTGGATTTACAATGTCTGTTGTGAGAGTAATACTGTTATAGTTCATACCGTTCGTGTCACTCAGTAATATTCTTGTGATGTTGACAATAATCCTTGAAAGTTAACTGACCATTTATGTATTTTTTTACTTTGTTATTTTGGCCTATACTTTAACAAAAATGAAGACTCTACTTCGAAAGTGAAAGATTCGGTCCAACTACTGTCGATCTTTACAGGTTGGTACCTGTTTGAAGTCACTGATGCATTGGGTTCTTTCATATTAAGTACGGTGGACTAGCAACTCAAGTTTGGCTTACTCTGTTATCAGAAAAATGGTATTCCTGCTGCCTGTTGGGGAGATTTTGGAATCTATACTGGTAAATGTCATTAATGTGCTGCGATTCCTGGTAACTCTGTCTTTCCTGAGTTGTATTATATGAAAATAGGCCGTATAGTTACTCAAACGATTCCGGTATTTAATGATGAGATATATGCTAATCTTATAAACTTTCCTTATGGCCCCCAAAAATATGTGAATTTGATTCACAGAAGTTTTCCCGACACCGACGACGCTCCTTTGCATTGGGTGTGCCAAATATTGGATTGCACTGTCATACTATGTATATAACGTTCATACATATATATATATATATATATATATATATATATATATATATATATATATATATATATATATATATATATATATATATAAATCAGGGGTTGATATTGTGTTATATTATCTGCTATAGATATAGCACAGTGACACAATGTGTATATCGTACCACAAGAAATAGTACACATGTGCCTCACGAGACCCAACATAAACAACAACTTAGACACCAAAAATTACATAATAGGCATACAGAGAAAGTACACGTACACCCACACTACTAGACAACGGACACAGACATCATCCAGACACATTAGCGGTAACCAGTAGACTGTGTTCTGCATACATTACACGGAAAAACAGACACAGAAACAATATAAGTATATTTGTAGTGCCCATAAAGTAAATAATGTCTGTACAGTCCAGCCCAATAATTTACTCTTTTATATTGATTGACATCAACATGGCGTTACACTCTGTACATAGATATATCACTGAAGTAAAGTGTGTACAATTTTATACCCTCTGGGATTCATTCTGTTCAATTCTCCACCGCAAGTACAACTTAATGATGCGCGCATACTCGTCTGTACTGTCGGGGGCTTGCGTATCAAAGTAGTCGTTCCTGAGATAGAATTCGGCCAAGTTTCGATCGAACTTATCGTTTAGTAAAAATACTTTTGGCTTAGCGGTGGCTGTTCACAGCAAGGGTATATTGACTGTCAACACAATGACAGTGATGAGCAATTTGGTTAAGGCCTTATACATGACTTAAATGCTGCACTGAAATATGACTTTGGTGTTAATTTTTGAACTGTGCAATTAATGCTCGCAGACGTTTTTCTCGCCCCATATAAGGCGAATTATTGAATTTTTGCAACATCCAGGATGTACAACACTCGATGGCATTAAAACTTGCAACAACGTATAAGTCGAAATGAGAATAATGTACCAGAATAGGTAAATAAAATGCGAAAATATGTGAACGAGTCCATCAGTCTGATAAAATATTCGCACGGAACACATATCTGGATAGAACAAAACGATTGTATTTAGTACAAGAAACTGGCAATTAATACAAGGTACAATAATTAGGTTCAGTGATAGAAAGTCGTATGCTAAACTCTTTTATATTTAGACGAATAACCAGATAAAAGTAACAATATATTCAGTATAACTTCGAATTCAGGTTACATTAAATATATAATCGTGAACGCTTACGCTACATACCTGTATACGTCACGGCACTCATCGTGGTTCTGTTCCTCCCATTTCGTCTGGTTAAGTTAAAGCAACTAAAACTATAAATTGTTGACACATGGTCGCGTTCGATTACTCAAAGACATAACATTTGATCTTCGCAAGCACGCTCACGCTTCTTCGTACTCCGGAATGGCATGTCTTTGTCCTGGCTTCAACTTGCGCCCACGCATTGACATTCTGGAGCGGAACTTGCCACCGTACAGCGCCTGTATTCCTAGCATATCATAGTTTATGTAGAACACATCCGCCGCTTTGTACGTTAAATATATTGGATGTCAAGTTCATGTCAACATACGGCGAAAGACTCACAAGAACTGTATTATTCACATGTGAATCAGAACGTCATACAAAAAAGGTTCTTTTCACTTACACCAAAAAGTTTGGCTAAACTGATATTACGACCTACTTTTAACTGACTTAGCGGGGACAGGAACAGACAGTCCTTTTTAGGCTACGAACGTCTGCTTGATATTTCATTCAAATGTAAATTTAGACAAATATCCACCCATCCCACAATGTATATATAAAGGCATGGGCAACACAGCGAACAGTGCGCCAGGTGTTATTATTACCGGAGCACCCGCTATCCTTATATGTGGGACTCGCGCATGAGCGCATGAATAAAACAACGGTTTTATATCTTGTGGGATTTGGTGAATCGTAGAGGAAATTTTGTTTCCTTAAAACCCGTATCGCACAATTGTTTCCATGACCGCTAGATGAGTGATCGATGGACCATGAAACGTCGAACAAGAGTAATAATACTTATTTTCACCTGTGTAAATGTTCATAGTTTTTCGCATGCCAGACTTTCAATGAAGTTTAATATCGTTTCAGTATTTTGCAGATTGTTCCCATTACAAGTACGAAAAATGCCATTTCATTGTTTTCCTTTATTTATTTGATGGCTTTGTGCATCAGCAAAATAAGTTCAAATAAAATTAGAGCTAAATTAAATGAATTTACAGCATACATCACATAAATGACTGACTTTGCCAGTGAGCAATGAGTGTGTTGTTTATCGTCAAAGCCTAAACGTGTGTGTGTGTACATGCTGGCAATGTATAAAACGGTAACAGCTTAGAGCTTACACATAGAAAAATAAATTTAAAAAGAGTCGTATTTCAACGCACATGCCTTGCATAAAGATGGCAAAAAGCGTGAGGATACATCTCGTGCCATTATATCAAAAATTAACTTTCGTACAGTGCCAGGAAGCAAGAAAAAATGAACAGCTAGTGTATCATTTTTGTACGTGTGGACCTTAAGCCCACATTATGGTCATAAAGCGAAGTATGACGCGTGACAATCTGATCCACTCATGCTGGCCTGAGGGTGAGAGCTCAATGCATGTCATCTTTGTACGTGGACAATCCATAAGACTGTTTGTTCATATACACAACAAGGAAGATCTTAATGCCAATTACAAGTGAACTTATATTCTCTAAATTCATTGTCCGTGTCTTTCTTGTAAATGTATTCACTTGGACTTGGGTTATGAGCTGCATCTTGTTATATCCCGAGTCGGACTAATATCTAGAAAGCATTTAAACTTCTAAGTTACTTTCATATACATAATAGTTTTACATTGTCCTTCTCGTTAATGTCACATTTGCTTTTAAATTTCACACTATGGTGCGAGGTAAACTATCACCTGTCCTGAAGCTTACGTGTTACATGGTTAAAAATAGCCTGTATTGCGTTTGTAATTGGGCAACAAACAATTTGTTTTAAACTATCGATGTGATCACACATGGGTAACCTTCCTCAATTTGGGACAGTTGATTTATGGTTATTCTACGAGAAAAAAAAATAGTTGCTATTTTGTAATTGGTCTTATTTGATTTATTTTTATTTCGTTTGGTTTATAAAATAAAATTTGACCTAATCATTACTTTGACGCTATATTTCTGTTTTCAATGGTATAATAATAATAATGATGATGATAATAATAATAATCATAATAATAATAACAACAACAATGATAATAATAATCCTTATCCTCATTCTCATTCTCATCATCATCATCATCATCATCATCATCATCATCATCATCATCATCATCATCAACATCATCATCATCATCATCATCATCATCATCATCATCATCATCATCATCATCGCCTATTTCCATAAAGGTGGAGTGCTAAAACTGTAAAATACATCAACCTAAGATACAAGATATCAATCAATTAGAAGTAAAATACATAACATTCACGAGGATGTGATATACATATATATATATATATATATATATATATATATATATATATATATATATATATATATATATATATATATATGTGTGTGTATATATATATATGTGTGTGTGTATATATATATATATATATATATATATGTATATATATATATATATATATATATATATATATATTATAGTAAAGGTTTTGCTCATAAACCATAGATGTACAGTTGCTCCTGATCACCAAATTTGTTGCAGACCTGCTTAAAACTAAACAGCTTACTGCATTTTACATGTGATTCGACAAGACGTGAAAAGCAGTGTGACCCGTGATGGGGGGTGGGGGGCTTTGAGGGTTATGCACTGTAAGCAGGTTATTTATGTACTTGAGAGTTTGTCCACTGAACGATTTACCACTAAAACAGATTGTTACTTATGACGGTGTGGCAAAGGGTCCCACTTCATACGTCGAAACATTTCACGTGTACAGACACCGACGCCGAAAGCAGACGCATTGCACCTTACCAGGAGACCGATAGGTCTTTTTATTTCATTTTATTACAGCAGAGTCTCACTGACGGACAATAGTCGAGATACGGTAATAATAAACTATGAATGACCTGGCGTCTGGACAAAAAGGGTAAAGATTCCTGACTCAAGCCAATAAGCCAGGCTTGCTTTTGATCCTTTTGACAAAACTGTCTACTTGTGAAGACAAATTTAAGTCTTTCTGGAAAACAACAACTAATTTTCTCGCTGTCAACGTTTTCTAAAGACGTTGCACCCAGATGTATCTTTAAGGTGGATGTTATTCCCTTTTCCTAGCGTGATGTTATAAGTCTATACATTCTATCTGTTTGCGGCAGGACACATTGCTTTTTATTTAAAATACACCAATCATGTACATTTTCTGTGTCAACATCTAGCCTGTTTTTCAGCTCTTTCACAGTTTTAGCCATAGAGTGCATGGTTATGTTGTCTTCATACATTCCTACTTCACACTGGGGGGGTGGTATGGAGACACAAATCGTTGATGTATAATAGCAAAAACGAAGACGCACCTTGCTTCCGATCTTGAAGATAAGAATTATAAACATGAAAAAGATTTGTCATTCAGGCCGTATACCCTAAGCTTGTCTAAAAGAGTACTGTGAATGACTTAGTCGAACGCCTTTCCTGGGACAGTAAAAATGACAACTAATTCATTTTTGGTAATACGAGAAGTCCGTGGATCCAAAAGTAAGTCAGTGTGGTCAAACCGAAATGATACTTAATTACAAGCCAGATTCCTTCCCATATAAGACAATTACTTCTGTCTGGTGATATACATGTCAATTCCGGACCTTGTCGTCACTGTTCTGAAGATATATTCGATTTTAACTCTTTCTCTGGCAACTGCAATAGGATGTATTCATATCTAAATGCGGTCCTACTGTAACACTTATTGAGGAAAAGAGGGAGCCACCTGCATCCATGTATTTAGCATGGTCAAAAGTACTTACTCAACAAAATAAACAAAAAACACACAATAATCTTAAGAAAATGCATTAACATATATTTGAAACATAAAGGATGCCTAAAATAATTAGAAATTGGCTCTCTTTTGGTCGAAAAGGTGTTATTTATGGATGTTTATGTAGTATATAATACAAATCTGCCCTGATTATGGTGGAAACATCAGTCTGTTGCCCCGGCAACGCAGGAAGTGAGCAGGATCGCAGTTAAATATGAATGTCTCCTATTGAATTCGAACTACTTCAAATGAACTGTTCTGAGTTATAATAACGGTACTGGATTCTCGCTCCTTGTAAAACGACCTTTTATTCAAGTACCAGGATGCTTGTATTGACATCGACAACAATAGTCCAGGTCAACCATTTTCCTCAGTGCGCTTTGGGCGCATAACCAAAGCACGCCAAGGAAAGCTGTTGACTCAGTCTAAAATGTGGCACTGAAGAAATTAATGGTTATATGCAGTGTTTTGCGTGCAATCGTTGCCATTCATTAATTGACGGAGATCTGTCAAACAATGTGAACAGTCACAATGACCTCAGTTAAACTTTCTCCAAATCCTACGAGAAGGGTCTCAAAATGGCCCATCTAAATGTGTGTTCAAAGAAGCGCAGGATAAACGAGACACGCCCCATCTCACTTACTTCTTTACAAAATGAAACATCCATCCTGTGACTGAAACTTAATGATATCCCGTATTACACAAGCGTGCTTCGGGAAAGACAAGAGGGTCAGATGACAGGTTTATTAATATATACATATATATATATATATATATATATATATATATATATATATATATATATATATATATATATATATATATATATATATACATACATATATATATATATATACATATATATATATATATATATATATATATATATATATATATATATATATATGTATATTCTGGGTTACACAAGCGTGCTTCGGGACAGACAAGAAAGTCAGATGACAGGTTTAATAATAGTAATATACATATTCCGGTTTACACAAGCGTGCTTCGGGATACACAAGAAAGTAAAAGTACAAGGGACCGCTGAGAAGATCTGGTCGCATTGATTACTGAGAGTATCCCACACAACAGACGCATTGATTTGGAACACAAAAATGCAGAAACAGTGGTCTTAGATGTCAAAAGCAATACATCCAGCCCTGTCATGAATGTATATGAGTACCGACCACCTGTCAAAACATAGAATTATGGTTATCAGATTATAGTGAATCGCTGAATAGTATTGATAGGAAGAAAACGGAAATGGTGATACTTGATGGTACATATATAGACCTATTGAAACAAGATTGGTAATTTACGTGTTATCAGGATTTCATGGAAAACAATTATGATTTGACTCGGTTGATAAAAGAACAGAACGTGTTACATCCTATAGTGAAACATTAAAGGGGAAAAGCAGTGATAGTTCTTAATTTTTGTTGTCATTAATGGTCATAATAGATGTTCATTTGACAAATTTTCAACATTTTTTCTCAAACAGGGATTTAGTTAGAGCTATTTCATATTTCCAGTAGGTGTTCTGATGTGTGATGTCACCCGGGCTACCCTCCATTAATACACAAACCTTGAAAAAAAAGAGGGGGGGGGGGCGAGACCAAGCTGAGATACACATCAGCAGGCATATCATAATAACCTGTGTGGTCTGATAAGATCAAAGAGGGTCACCCTCTTTGATCTTATCAGTGTGGTATATTAGTTGACACCTGCTTCAGTAATATAATACACAACCACAGTGGGTGTTAGCTTGTGTGTATTGATTTCTGCATTTTTATTTCCTTATTAATCCTCATTAAATGAAAAAAAATCTCAGTCTAGTAAATTTGATTATATCTATGCACACTGCTTTATCCGTAGTAAAACTGAAATATGTGTACTTGGTCAGGTTTCCATTGTTTTGTCAGAGTTTCACTCAGCTCTCATTGCATTAGCTGTAGGAATTTGTCCAGGTGACATTGCAACCCCTAATTTACATATCTAAGAATACACGATATCTGCCTGTCTAGTTGGGGAAACAGTTTATATTTTCTGATATGGGTCCACATTTATTACATAAGACAACTAAAAAATTGAAAATTATTACCGCAGTGCCCCTATAACTGATAACTTTTATGTCTCACAACCAGGAAATACATGACCAAAATATTTTGAACCAAAATATGCCATTAGAGAGCATTTTGCAATAGGTCGACCAGAAATCATCGTGATGAAACACAAAATGTCATAACGTTGTCAAATAAAAGTGCTTTAAAAACTTACACGAATCTATTTTTTTTTTTGATCTTCAGAATCTTCAATGGTCGGAAGTGAATGTGTTTGGCGATCCTGAGGATAGCTAGACTCATGGATGTGTCTCTTTGTTAAGACAGTTGATGAACATGCCCCACTAAAAGAGAGAAGAAAAGTTTACAAACGGCGCCAAGAGTGGCGGATAGATGATATTTCGGACGCGATGTCTTCTACAGACAATATCAGTAAAAAGGCTGACTTTCAATTGTTTAAATATTGGAGATACAGGATGAAATCTTTTATCTCTAAAGCCAAATATATTTATTATCTGTCACTCTTGGAAACAGGGAAAGCAATCATGGACTTTGAGAACTATCTGAGGGAACTTGTGCCCGGGAATGAGTCGAGCCTTCCCACTTTCATCAATGTGGACAGCCAAAGTATTACTGGGCAGAGTATTTTGACAAACGGGTTAAGTAATCGATTGACATCGGTTGTCAATAAGTACTTTATACAGCATAATCTAGACAACGGTAGCTGTTGTCGTGGACAAGCTGAGGAAATTTTTAGACTGGCATATATCGCAAATACTTCCATCATTGGTTGTCTTGGACCTACATTCTGTAACAAGTCTTAGGATTGGCTAAGTTTAAACTGAGACCAGTAGGACCGATATATATATATATATATATATATATATATATATATATATATATATATATATATATATATATATATATATATATATATATATATATATATATATATATATATATATATATATATATATATATATATATATATATATATATTGTATTTGTGTCTTTTTGTTCAGAACCACTTCCTAGTAGTCACTACTCTATTCCGCAGTACGAACTCTTTACTCTACATAAGCTAACCTTTCCCTGCCTAACCTAGATACATATGGAAGTACTCTTGTCTATTGTCCATATTGCACACTTTCATCGGTAAAATTCTGACATAAGCTATTTTAACCCAAATGAATTAAGGGATTTTCAGCGGGTAACTATTCAGAACATGTTTCGGAGCCTATTACCCGTACATGCCTCTCTGAGTAGTGGCTCCTTGTCTAAGCTAAATATTCAGCAAAGAAAACCCATATAATAATGAATAAATATAAACGTTGCAAATGCTGAATTAGCTTAATGCGTGAAGTTTTGCTTATAAATGCAGAGCTTCATTACGAAAGAAGAATAGCTGTCAAACAAACCATAATTACTAAATTTGTATAATACAGGTTCAGATAAGAACAATTTGGGTTACCCCTGAACCAATATGTGCCCTTTCTAGCTGGGTAGCTTATCATAGATAAACCACCCGCCAGTGTATAACTGAAGTGGAAACAAGCTGGGATATTATATTCAGTCCCAGTGATTGTAAAATAAACAGTTGCAGCTAGACCACCTGTGCAAACTAAGGGAAATCCTGACAAGGACTGCACCAATGGACATCTTGCACCAGAAATGTAAAACAGACTGCATGATGACACCTACTCCTCACTTTGAAAGTCTACAAACAATTAAGCTCTATTTCACTGCCAACCCTGAGTCAATGTCTCAACGTAATGTGTTAGGTTGGTGACATTTGAGAAAATACTGTCAATTTTAAGTAAAGTTTTAATAGTGAGTAAATATGCATTTAGGCATGACAGAAAAAAAAAGTCATTAGAATTTATGCCGACAACATGTTATAAAAACAATTTTTCTTATCAGGATTTTAAGTACAATTAGGCAAACATGTAACAGTCGTAGGCCACTGCTTGCTACCGATAGCCCGGGGGAGGGGGGGGGGTTAACCTGACAGAAAACATGTAAGCCTAAAATGTCTGAAAGTGAATATTAAAACAGAAATATGCCAAAAGATAAGGCTAAGTTGCAAAACAGACAAGTCTATAAACTGTAAACTTATTGTAGCCAAACTTTCTAATAATCTTTGGATTTTTTTCTGCAAAATTTAGAACAAATATGACCAAATCTCAAAATCTGTGACAAAAACGTATTATATCCAATAGTTTCCGAAATATTACTCTCCGGGAAAGGATAATTAACCACTTCAAAGTTAAACTCATCTATTTTGTGATAGACTTTAATACAAAACCTGTCATCAGTGACCTGAATATCAAAGTCCAGAAACTCATCTCTGAAACCATCTTAAATTGTTACTAACCAAAGGGATATCTTTCAGGTAAATTTCTCTAGCAATTCCACTGAAATTTTGTACATTTACACAAGGAATGTCATCAACATATCTTGCGTTGAATGATAATTTTGTGGAAAGTCCTTTTTCATTAACTTATCCATGTACTCAAATTCAAGCTAGGTTGAATAAATATCTGCCAGTAAAGGAGAGCAGTTGCTACCCATTAGAATGCCTTTTAATTGTTGAAAAACCAAGGGTCTGCATTGAAAAAAGGATTATCCAAAACAAAATTTAATAGCATCTATCAAAGTTTCAACAGTGTAAGATTTGACGTTACTTTCTGAATATTTATTGTGTGACCAATATGCTTTCTTTGTATATGAATTAATATCTATGTATGGTTTACCATTATGTTTAAACGATAAGCTTATTGATTCTGAAAGTGAAATTATAACTTGATCTATGGGTAGAATTGTGTACAGTGTAGAAAAAAAAATTGATATTTTTAGCTTTTTAATTTTTTTCTTATTTTAGACACAAACTGGGAAGTATTGCAATACTCCAAAAACAATGTATTTCACAGTTTCTAGAAATTGCATTATAACATTTACGAAAATGGTTCCTAACTGCAGTCAAACAAAAGACATATATATATATATATATATATATATATATATATATATATATATATATATATATATATATATATATATATATATATATATATACATATATATATATATGTGTGTATGTGTGTATGTATGTATTTCCGTATTGTTGGTCTCAAATTTGAAGCTACTGCACTTCAAAATCCAAACTCAGTTTTCTTTACGAATCGAAGATCATTCTCTGATTTGACTATTCAATCTTTGGTGTCAAAGATACGAAAAACTGAAGAACTGAAACGTTTAATCCACAATTGAATGACTTGCATGACTTACATTGCACTGTGAATACACAACTTAAGCAAGTTGAAATATTTGTATATTGGAAAGTGTATTCAGTTCAATAGACATGATTGTTATTAATCAAGACTTCTAAAGGCAGATTATTTCACCAGGTGCACTGTATATATATATATATATATATATCTCGTCTACCCCATGATAAGATACTAACCGTGTGATAGGTCCCAAGCTGTTCACTGGAAATTATAAAGATTTACAGCATATCAACATAGAAAAATGCCATTAAAATATCATTTAAAACTCAAGGTTGCTTTTGTTGTCATCAAAAAAAAAAAAAAACAAACAAAAAAAACTAAACAAAAAAAAAAAAAAAAAAACAAAAACAAAAAACAGTAAGTCACTATATGTTGGTTCAAACACATAATGTTACACACCCAGCCTCATGAATGTTGATATTTTTAACATGCCATTCACTGATAAGCATGGCCACTGCTAGTTTGGTGCAAGCCAAATGAGGAATTTGCTTCCACTAGTACAGCAGCACTTGACTTTTAGGACCAACTGTGCATTTATGATATAGAAGGTTGTCTTTACTGTTTTATATATATATATATATATATATATATATATATATATATATATATATATATATATATATATATAATTTGTATATCCCTGTCATTTTTATGTGCTGTCCATTTTATTGATATATTGTATTTCATGTTGATGTATTTTAAAATAATTGCACTCGAACCCTATGAAAGGACGCCTCGTACCTACTTGGCCTATCGAGTTCAAATGATAATAATAATAATAATAATAATAATAATAATAATAATAATAATAATAATAATAATAACCATTATTATTATTGTTTTGTTATATCTTCGGATAATCCTGAGGATAGCCATGTTCTTTAACTTGCCTACCACTTCTGGTAGTTACAACGACTGCAAGTTGATGGTCTTCCACCTCAGAGCTCTCTTGGTCAGTGCTGAAAGACAAATTCCCACTGTCACTTGGAGATTGTACTGTCCGTTGATCTAAGAAGCCATCCCCATGACTATTATGCTGAATTTTAGTGAAAGGGGCTTTTCCAGCTGTCTGTTAGCTGAGCGTATAGGGTACTTCTGGGGATCCCCATATTGTAATATGTTCAACACATGGCCCTGCAACTTTTTACGAATCTTTGCGTGTTTGCGCTATTTCAATTTCATCTCCAAACCTATGACATAGATTGTTCTAAGCTTTGTGGAAACGTAGCTCGTGGGAGGTTTAAACAAATTTTAAAGTAGGTGGTACGTGTGGTATTCTAGATCCCTGATTTCGAACGAATTTTTTCATTTCGCGTACATGTCTGTAAATGCACGCATTTCTGTTGATTAACATGTAAGTCAATGGAGATAGCAATTAAAATTAAGTCTGTGCATGTAAGGTCAGCTGAGCCAGGACCATCACAATCTACTTGTGTTGCTTTATCATAGATTCTCTCTCTTAGGGTTGACAGAAGCGTTTTACATATTCCTCTGTTAAAGAATGAGTTCCCATTTAGATGGTCGCTGATATAGAAACTTCTTTACCAAGCATAAGCATGTCAGAAGAATACCTAATTTGTTGATTCTGCATACTCTAAGGAGCACCCATGCCCCCCCTAATGCTAAATTGTCCAGTACTCCTTAGCTTTGGAAGTGCATGTTGGTAATTTTTCTATAAACCTGTTTGTTACCTTGATATTTACAAATTCACCAATTATAATTCATTTATCACCTCTATTGTGACACGACATGTTAATTTTTATATTTATGTGCACACGTGTTGTTCTTTGTTCCGGGAAGTTAATATTTTTATGGTTTTCCTACCTTTAGTACTAGAGAGTTATCGGAATGTTTGGAACTAGGGGACCCATGTGTGAGCACCAGCCGATAAAGGAAGTTTCTCATCACTGTCCATCAGGCAGCATACAATCATTTATCAGCAGTAGATGATGCATGTTTCAATCTGACCATTTAAACATTGACGGTATGGTGTGGTTCTGGTTTGTGATATTTGCAGAAGTCTGCAAATAGCACCAAACAACCTAATGTCAAATTGCCCATATTCACAAATGTCAACCCAACAATGAAAGCAACGTTAATTGCAGCAAAAGGCAGAGACCCAAGAATCACCCAAACATCAACATTCATCTTCCAATACCAATGTGAAGAAATACATTTTACTCCTAGCTTGAGACAGGCAGTCACCCATAAAAAGGCAACTGGTGTTTCTAAACCAGTCTCCTGAACCTTTGAAATGTTCTATGCCAACTTCAAAAGCACAATTAGGCTACATTTTTGTCTTTTTATATTTAGCGCAAGTGGCACTAGGTCTTACATAATCATCAACACATGTTGACATTTGATATCAAGAAAAAGAGAGCCTAAGCTGCTCTATAGTCTAGGCTTGTCCCAGATGTCCAGGATTTGACAAATTGTGACTGAGACATAGTACTTCACGCTAAAATAACATGGGGACAAAATTGCCTTTCCGGACATACCTAAAGAAAATTCAAAATGCAGAAGTGTAAGTGTGGACGTCGCAGGTGTGAATCTTGCCCAATTCTCAAAACACAATCAAAGTTCTTGTGTTCTTTCACAAAGAAAGAGTGCCAAGTTTTCAGTTCTGATGCAGTATCATTTTTGAATTGTGAATAAATGAATGTCATTTATTTACTGTCATGTCAAAAGTGTGGATTTTAGTATGTTGGAGAGACTGGTAGAGCACTGCATGGACGGGTTTCTGATCATCGAAAAACCGTTTGGAAGAAAGAAGGAATTCAAGGTTGACATGTTTCAAAAAGAAAGACATAATTTTAACGTTCATGCTATTGAAGAATTACACCATTTGGAAAAAAAAAGTTTATGTAGACCAGAGGAGCAGGAACTGTTTTGGCAAAAAAGTAGGTGCCATATCGCCCTTTGGATTAAATGATCGCATCAAAGGGGCAAGAGATGTTTCAAAAAGTATTAAAACTTTGTTTGTTTTTTACAGTTGGTGAATGCTTGGGCAAGACAAGATCGTTCACATGGTCATCAGTAACATCTTAATAAATTTTTGTAGTCTCTTTTGTCACCTAAAATTCTGAGGGATATATTTAGTTAACCTAATAGTCTTCATGTGAATAGATTTACACTTTACGACATTTTTCTGGTACCACTCCACAACGTGAAGGAATATGTTAGACTATTATTCCTAAAAACAGTTTGATAAAATTTTGTATCATACTATTAAAGATATATCTTATCAAACACTTTTTACACCTACAACTATTGAGAAGAAAATACAAAACCGGACTTTCATAAAATTAACATTAATGATAGATTAAAGGCTTTGTATTTGAATTCATCTATTTTCGTTATAATTTGATTTATTCAGATGAAATGGTTTTTCAATTTATCTACTTTCCAAGCTGTATCCATAGGTGTCTACCACTAGTAACATTTTTTTCAAAATTATCAAGCTCTTGGGGAAAATGGCATTTTTTTGGTAAAATAAATGAAAGTTCGTTAATTTTTCGTGTCAAATATAAATATTTTCTTTCAAAATCATCTTCAGATTTCAATATTGTCAATCCGCTTCACATTTTTGACGTGGGTGTTCATATGTGGGTGTAAATTGAGCCAAAAGTATAAGGCCAGTTGAGTTTCATTGTTAAAGGTCATTTTAAGGTCAAATGAAGGTCACACTTTCACTAGCGTCTCATTTTTCTACCAAAACTAATACGTTTCCTTAAGATAATGCATCTCATTCAAAAGTTGTATCCTGTAGAGTGTGAAGGTGTCACTAGAGGGTGCTTTGGTTCCAGTGTGTGTGTGTGTGTAAAATTTGGAGATTATGTCTTAAAGGAGACCATAAGTTTTCAAATGAGTACAAATTTTGCACCATTGTTAGCCAATTTACAATTATTTTACCACGAATATAATTTTTTGGAACATGTAACAACGGAAGACCATCGTGGTAAATGTTTTGGACTGACCTTTCGATATATTGATGACCTACTGAGCATCAATAATAAATATTTCAAACAATGCACTTCATCCATATACCTAAGTGATTTAGAATTATAGAAAATTACAGAAAATGACTCGGAATGTTCATACTTGGATATAATGATGTCAAACGATGATGATGATGATGATGATGATGATGATGATGATGATGATGATGATGATGATGATTATGATGAATAAAACTTCAAATTGTATAACAGGCAGGATAAGTTCCAGTTTAGTATTGTCAACTACCCTCACGTGGGTAGTATTGGGCCTGTTGATGGCGTTTACTGAAGTATGCAGTGTGTTGAAAATCCGCCATACACCTTTTTTATTGGATAAACTGGCAAAACAGGGATATTTAAAAATGAAGTTGAAAAATTAATTTGAAATTTGTAGACAAAAATGAGTCTTTATTACGCAGATTTAAGGTGGATTTGAAACGTAACATTAATATTAATAAGGTTGTGATCGAGTATTAATTGTACTCAACAATGTATAATTATATATGTATGGAGCAAGATACCTCTTAGAGATGAGAGTTGCAAGCATCAAATCGACTTAAATTACTTCTAACTTTTATTTAGTTCCTGTCTCAAGTCAGGGGAGAGATGTTTTCCTCTATACTATATTTATGTCTGGTGTAAATGTATCTTGATCTAACTGGATTTGGACATGGCTTGTTTGATGGCTGGCGATGTTGATCATGGTTGAATCTTGAATACAGGGAATTTGGTGCAGTCTGTTTGACGTCATTGAAAACTGTTGTCCGCTTGTATTTTTCCTGACAGTAATTATTATTTTGTGGATTTTGTCTCTTTGGAATAAATGGCAGATGCATGGCATGGTGAATGTTCATAACTTGTATGTAATAAGTCACCATGAAAGGCCGTCCAAGCAGTTATGTTTACCCTGTCTGACAAAATGCATCATTACTTTAAGCTCCATACGTGTAGTGCAATGTCACTGCTAGGCAGGTGTTCAGAAAGAACTTTCATAGCATATAGTTCACTATGTGTTATGCTGCAACTGAGCCAATTCAGCACTGATCACATGGTATGAAGAACCACAGCCCCCTTCTGAGCTTTGTTACGTCGTAGATTTTATGCCCCCTTCAGTAGGAGGTGTCTTTTCGCCGGATGTGCCATTACACATTGCTTGCAGCACCTTGGAGTGGATAGCGTGTTAAGCTACAGACACATGAATGGCACTGAATAAAACATGCTGGCACTACAGCCGTCAAGTTTGTGCTGACGTCAACTGTATTAGTTCTTGTGGGAAATGCACAATGACTTACTATGAAATTGCAAATGACTTTAAGTGAAAATGTCGTGCCAATTCCATGCTTATTTACAGTAATACATTAGAATTTGGCTATATAATATAAGAATGAAAATTCAAAGTGGTTTTTACAATTTTTACAATATTACTGAAAGTTAATCATAATTAAATATTACAAAAAATAAAGGATATCAAATGACTAAATATTTTAGTATCCTTACCCTGACATTGTCAGGTTCTCTTATTTTTAATGAACAGCTGATGTTTGTCAGCAGAGAAATTTGATTTCAAAATATGATTGATATCACCCCCACAAAAAAATGATCAAAAAATGCAAACCCCCCCCAAAAAAAGAAAAAAAAAAACAACAACAAAAAAAACAAAAAAACCCCCATGCATTTTTATGACTCACCTGCAACAATTATGAGCAACACAACAACCACAGTTCCAAAATCTTATAATTTTTCATTAATCACTTATAAATACCTATGCATGTTGTGTTATAATATTTTCATGAAAATGAGAAACGTTCAAGCTTTAACGGCAACGAATGTAGTTACGTCATTTTTTTGCAGTTTATATAACAGAAAAGCATGGCAGATAAGGCTTTGCACTTTTAAAATAAAGTAATAAAGTTATAGTTCCAGGCGTGAGAGAGGTTGAATTTCTGTGTGTCACACTCTAGCCACCAGGTGGCACAACCGCTTTTGAATAGCACATTTTAATATAGGAAAAGTCAGAGTGAGCCCTTAAACTGGAGCGGTAAAATTTCTTTTCCAATGCCAATACAGGTACAAAATTGGAAGATGTTTGACTCTGTTATGTGCAAACTGGTGAACTTTATTTCAGTGAAATACTGCTTTTCGACCTGGAAATTAAAAAAGACATTTGGTCACTTCTGTTCCTCTGAGGTAATCCTGATGATAATTAACAAACCTAAGACATATTTCTATGTCCTAAACACTGGTGGGAACACTGGCCAATCTTTTACAGATTTTATCTCGACCAACAGAAAAGTTGCCATATTGGGGGGGGGGGGTGTTAATTGAGGTTATGTTCACAAAGCCTCTCAAATACTTCCTGCAAAATTTTAAGATGATTGCAGAAGTTTCATTTGAGTATAACACAATCATCAAGATGTGGCAAAACTGTTCGACATGGAAAACCTCTCAGTAATAGATGTATAGCTCTATAACAAGTAACCAGAGCCCTGCTGAGACCAAATTCCTTTCCATGACGCTCAAACAGTCCATACCTGGTTATAAAGAGCATTTTTTGTCGATATTGCTCATGAATTTGTATCTAATAGTGCTAACAGGCCATTTTAAGAACACTGTAAAATGCTACCATTAAGTGTGTTTTGACGTTTATCAACAAATAGCAAAGGGTATGCCACCTTTACTGTGACACATTCAACTGATCGTAATTGATACAATATCTGATACTTGTATCCTTTTCACTCGCGAAAAACATTACTGACGCCTATTTTGATAATGATGGTTTGATAGCACCATGCCTGAAGGAGATTTTGCTCTTCATCTTAGAATCCAAGTGATGTTCTTTGGGTTTTTGAGGAATCAATTTTGTTTATTCTCAAAATAAAAACCAAAAAAACAAACAAATAAAAAAAAATTATAAAAAAAAATCAAGTTCGAAATTCCCTTGATGTTGGGGAGGGAGGTAACAACACCAGGAGACATCATGTTTGGTACCTTGGAAGTACCCAGTAAAAAGAACTACTCCTGAGTATGTGCAAAAAGTCTGGGGGAGGTTATAAAAGAGGCCCATGATATAAGCTAGAAAGCTTTTAAAAACGAGTCAACTCATACAGAAACTCAACTTTGACATGTTCCTCAATGAACAGACATAAAAAGATGGGCGACTTGGTATACAAAATGAAAAGTGCCACTGAAGTAGGTCAGAACAAAAAGCAAATTAATATCTGGAAGGGTCCATATCTGACAATTCAGGTGTTATCTCCTCTGCTTTACAATAGATAAAAGTCAGTGGTCCATCAACCCCGATTGAAAAAATGTAAATATCATTTCATCCCAATGTGGATGCGGAGAATGTGGCCTGAATTTGTGGACTAACATTCAACCAACAATTACAACCAAGCACAACAAGAAGAGGTAGAAGGAGAGAATTTAGCAGCATTGTTTGGCAAAGCTGATACCTAGAGATCGGTTTGTAGTAAATGAAGCAGGCAGAGCTGATCGTACAGCACCATTCATGTCAAAGAAACTCACACAGAAGCTGACCGGTGGTCCACAAACTCAAAACAGGGAAGAAGCTACAGAATGATAGACACAGGAGCCAGCAAACAGCAGTTAATCGTCCATGGATGTTATCCTTGAAGGATGTATAGTCAGGAAACCATCATTTTTGAGGGATTATGACACACATTAGTCTCTGTAAAGTGCATGTAACTATGTTTTAGGGTCTAGGTAATTTGTATGTAAACATGTAATTATGACTTCAACATAGTTTGTGTGTAATGTATATGATAGGGGGTAACTAGTTGGCTGAATCTTGGCTGACATAATAATTCCTTGATAAATTTACATCCGTTGAAGTACTTTATAAAGGAAAATGGACAAATCATTTGGCCATGATTGTTTTATTGCAGGTACTATGGACAGGTCTATAGACGAGCAAGAATACTTCAACTGGTTTAAGTGCAGTTCGGGGGGGGGGGGTAGGTGTAAGCAAGTTCATGGGCTTTCTGAGCGCAGTGTTGACAGGTTAATGCTCTAGGTCTCCCCAACTACTCCTTGCTAGTATTGTAGATTTTACGCAGGTCACAATGGTGCATTGCTGCAACATATTTTTTTTTTCAGAGGATAAGGGAGATGAAGTTTAGCGGTCCACTGGTCGTGTACTTGAAGACTGGGTTAAACTGATTACTGGATTAATATATACTAAGGCAGAGAAATGTGGATGTTAAGAAATCCCAGAATTACTACAGTTTTTCAGGCAGAATAATTTGTATATTTTTGGGTAGGTATTGAAGAGAAGCAGTTGTTTGAGGAGTCCTTAGGTTGCACTGACAGTTTTGTAAAAGTTCAGGTTGCTTCTACAAGGCATATGGACATTTCACACTTATGGCATTAGTGTGTGTTGGCAACAATGGTCAATTTGTTGTCAGAACAAGATCAACAGGAAATTGAAAACCTGGATGGAATGGTAGTTCTGGAGAGAATAGTAAATCTTGGTTGCATATCATAAATGCCATGCCTGACTGATTCCCATCGCAACTTGGGGAAACTATTGGACAGGACTCGGTATAGTGATTTAGGTGAAATAGTGCTCAGCCAACCTCTTTATGGGAGCTTTAAGATGAAGTATGGTGTTTCAAATCAGTGATAGGTCAGTGAATGGTTCAAGTAGACAGGACAGACAGATTTAACAGAAAAGCAAAGAAGAGTGAAATTCACCATTGGGCTACATCCCAGATTTCTGTGTAAGAATGGTATCAAAAATAGAGTTACAACATCTAGGAGATTATATTGTTGGAATCGGGTAAATGCGTCTGCATTATAGTGACTTTGAATTAATTAAGAAGTATCAGAGAAAAAAGAGAAAGACCCCTGAGTTAATGCTGACTTTAGTATGGATCTATGACCTTCAAGTTGTGATTCACTGTAAAAACAGCGAATTTAATTCTGGTCACCTTCTATGTATTTCATGCAAAGATCTTTGGACGTTGATAGGAAAGTTCGCTTACTTTGTCTTGATTGGGATGTGGGTAATGCTAAGAGGTGAACGAAATTATTTCCCAATGTAGCATTTTGTGTCATTAAAGACGCTTTGAGAGAATAAAAAACAAAACAAAACAATACAAAACAAACGGTATTAATAGTGTTTGGCAGACTCCTCTTTGAAAGCATTGTCCTTGATATGGATTCACACTATATAGTTCCTCCAGCTTTCATGCTGTAGTCAGATGACGTCATCTGGGCATCATCTAAGAAATTGCTGGTTTCGTAGTATACGAAAAGAGGATGCCTGAAAAGTGAATCTTTAATGTGACATGCAATCTTAACGAATAGTTCTATGGGCTAAACTAAGCTAAATGCACAAACAATTAGTCAAGCTATATGCATAGTGCACATAAAAATATATATGAGCAATTGACTGGTTTTTCTGTTTTATAAATTAACAACATGAACAAACTTATATTTGTTCAAGAAAAATGTTCGGGTAATATCTTATTTTGGATTTTGTAAAAATAAATTTATATATACAAGGTACATAATACTCCTTTAACAGGAAAGTTTCCCTATTGTATGAAGGATAAATTTGCATAAATACTTGCATGTTTTAAAATAATTTTTACAGCATGGGTACTAATGATGGTGTTTTTGATAAATATGCTAAACATGAGGTTTATGTTATATGTATACACTAATTTCTTTGATTATAACAGCAGGCAACAAGATATGCAGAGCTATGCATTAACTATTTACATTTTCGTTCTTCGTTCATCTCAGGCCTACCTAATAAGGATGATATGTGAATATAGCTATGCAACAAGACACTGAGCACAACATATAAACATAATAATATGGTTTGTGTAAACACTTTTTCTCCAGATCTAGAATTTTCAACTGCACTTAGTATCTTTTTCATTGTCACAACTAAACAATGAAATTTTCCCTTAGGAATACACATCAAAATAGAAATTTGGGCATCAAGATTGTATGGCGATATGCCCGAAGCTATCAAAACGGGACAATATGGTTTACATTGTAAATACCAGCTGATCCCTTCTACCAAATGTGCCCCAGCTTCTTGGAACAAGGCTGGAAGGGTGTTGCGACTTTTTGCGGGAACTTCAACAGCGACAAGACGTCGGCAAACCTTTGCTGGACCTGGAAGCGAGTTCCAACTAGACAGAAGCCATTTGCAAACAGAGAGGAGCTTTCAAGTTAGTGAACGCAGAACAATGCAAAAGCAAAACTTACATCCTCTCCATGGGCCAAGGTCTGGCTATCCAATTTGACCCATTTAAGTTCAACAGCCTCTTCCTTGATGGAAGCAATGCTTGTTTTTGTGAGCGACCCTTCATCTTATGACTAAGTTGATCACAACCATGGTAACAGAGTTAATTTTATCCCAGCATCTTCCTGGGCTTGAACTTAGAGATTCATTTGATCTCAAAACATGACTTTGTGACCTCACTGATCAGATTTTGCTGAACCAATAGTCTAGGGCTTTGGGAGTTATAAGGCAGTATCCTTTTGATTCCCTGCTTGTATTATTATGACACATCCAGGTCAACAACTTGTTGCGTTGTCACGCTGTCAGTGCTCAGGTATGCTGCCTATGCTCCTCTACAATGAAGCGAATTTGTGTCTTGGGACTGTTACTGTCTTCATATGCAACTTCCTGGCTGTGAATTGCCAATTTCAATGAAGCTAGAGCACTCCTCAATTCTGTAGATGCCTAACTTGTACCTTAACACACCACTTTCCTGTTCAACACCGCTTTCAAAAATGCAGCATTTGGGATTGATTCTTTGAATCTTTCGTCACCCTCGGGGTGTCCGTCCAATGTTTATTTTGATATCGCTAAGCTAATTCCTCTAACATCTCCCCCTCTGTTTTAAATTTTGCATGTAATGTCTCACTCCTAGAGTTGGGTCCGTTATACCAAACCTGTTGTTCAATCTAGGCACTAACCTTGCATAATGTTCACAACTATTTTCTCTCACACACTTAAATCTGAACACCTTATCTCGGAGAGACTCTCCTAATATGTTCAACTTGATTTCCTGTGCACAGCCATACCTTTTTGTGATCCATTCCAACAGGAAAAGAAAGCTCTCAAATTCAATCTTCCGTCATAAACATTTGCCTTGGTGGTAGCAGACCTGCATGTTTTTGCCTCCGTGTCAGAGTATTCCTTGACCTATCACTTCTAGGGTAATTTCTATATATGACTTGTTTTTTTTCAAGACAACAAATTTTTTTCCTCAGTTGTTTCCTTACCATCCTCAGCATGGTTCCTGCAACTGTATGTGGTATCAACTAAAAGTGAGAGCATTACATGTCAATATTGTAGTTAAAATCAGTGTAAGCGTAAACCCGTCCAAATCCTGACATGTCTGTCAACAGGAACATCACCAGACAGAACAGTAAGATTTTTGAATAACTATCAAGCAATACATTATTCATTGAACGTCTTAAGAGGATAAGATGTCATATTGACAACTTATAATTAACGACTCATAAAAAAATAGAAGTAGAAAACATTTTTCAACAATGTTAGCAAAGCTTAAGCTGAACTGATTTAGGTAACTTTTACAAAACGGAAAGCAGACTGTTGAATGTTTGGATCAAAAATGTGTAACAGAATGTGACAGATCTACTGAAACGATATAGCTGTTGACACATTTAAAATACGCACCAGAATTGAATTGGGAAAAAGTGGTTTGAAACAAACAAAAGTGCTATGACAAAAACCCTTGCAATTGTGATTAGACATATTTTGGAATAAATACATTAAAAGTTGTCACTAATAGATGGAGTTGCCAACGACAAAATGTATATATCAATATATTGGACAAAATTACGAAAAAACTGGCTATTTATGTAGCTACAAAATGTGAAAATGTGGACGTGAAAGTATTGAAGTGGTCTGTAATCCTGGCGGTTATATCTGATAGTCATACCGACGCTCACTTCCGTACAATGTCATAAAATCTGTAACACTCATTATATTGTGGAAGAATGACCAAAAGATCAACAAACCATACAATAAATCATTGATCTGTTGATAATTTAGTCACAGTCCAACAGTGTAGTAACTCTCCATTTGGGGATTTTCAGGGCAATTTCAGCCACCAAGGCCACATGCAGATATCACTTGTCACGCTTCTGGCTCCATAGCAGGAATTTGGAGTCATTTTAGATAATACAGCAAACTGTTCCAAGCAATGGAAATTTTTGCTACCTGACACCAGGTATATTTTAGTAACATACCTGTCGGCAAGGCCATAGGTAGTAGCAGAGTTGACGCTCTGCTCCAAAGTTCTGGTATGTCTGTCAGCACATCAGTTGCCTTTTATGGATGCCTACCTGTCTCCAATCAGGAGTAAAATTTGTTTCTTTACATTGGTATTTAAAGCTGGATGTTGATGTTTTAGTAATTCTTGAATATCTGCCTTTTGCTGTATTTAACTTTGCTGTCATTTTCAGGGTGGAATTTATGAATGTGGGTAGTCTTTTCCTGAACTACATGGTTCAGTTAGGTTCAGATGTCCCATCATCATGAAATCACTTGTTTCCATGAATCTCCACGTGCCAGGTAAAACAATAACAATCTAATTTGCGTATATCAACAGGCATAATACCATAATAAACACAGGATTCCATCTCTGTGTGGTCATCTTCTGTTTAACGTGTTGAGTTAGTCCGACTGGTATACTTTTTGCTGCCATTTTTAGTGATTTGTGAGCTAATATTTTGGACTCCCACTAACAAGTTTCGACATGTAGCCTTAACAGCTTAGCCATCTATTCTTGATTTGGTTTTCTCCATTTTTAGGGAAAAAAATGTTTATCTTTACTCTTTTATGTTTAGGAGTCTCAGGCTTGAGATCTAGCAGAGAACAGTCATCAACTTTGACTGTGGCTTTCTTGTTCTTCTATCATGTAAGTTAGTTACTGATGGAACTGACTCATGGTTTTTACTTATCGTTAATAGGCTGGCATATTGACGAAGACAATATAATGATTCTTTGTCTTGTTACTGTATGTGGCTCATAAAATTTTCCATCAGAGCTGTGATACGCATATCACTATTGTGACATCCTTTGGTAAAATAAAATAGATATGTGACAATGTTATCTTTGCTGATTTTGCCCATCGGTTCATTCACTGTGGGGTTGGAGGGCTGTCTTGGGAATACGTTGATCCTCAGAACTGGAGGAAGGAAACGATTTCTGACGCCCAAATGAACATTACAATAATGTGTAAAGCAAATTACTGTACGGTTATATTTCCAAAATTATGTGTCAATTGTTCAAGAACAAACAGCTTAAAAAGAAAAACAAGTCAAATTTAGTGCAAAGGTTCAGTGGTTTGTTAAAAACAAGATTTTATTTCTGAAAACGAATGTGTGTATACAATATTTGATGTAGATGCTAAACAAGATATGAACAATAACCAATATTTAGTGACGTTTAATTTATTTGTGAGTACAAAGAAAAAACAAGTGCATGAAAATGACACAAATAACAGTATTTTGATCCAGTGAAACTTAAAAGGCTGTTCTACTAGAGATCTTATAGATTCTATATACTGTAAATTTTCTTTGTCATAATTTTTCCCCTGTCTTCCCTCTAACAATTGCACTACCTCATGTCGGTTCTACCCATTTAAAGATATTTTAATACTTATTTGTATTGTGTCATTAGATATTTAAGATGCATAAATATAAGTTTCATTGTTGTGAATTATGAATTTCTTTCACAATATGGAAAATCCAGCGGTTTTGAATGCGTAACTATCCATTCCAACCTTCAAAATATACACACAATTTAAGGTTTTCAATAAGGCTTAACATGTAAAATGATTGGACATATGGTACTAAAATTCTTTTTATCAATCTGGCTTTGGCAAATCCAAGAGAAATTGCATGTATCATAATAATGTATTTGCACACGAACTTGGAAGTGCCATCTCTGCAGATTTGCAAAATGTAGTTCTGAGAGTTGCCGCTAGGGGACACATTCTAATGATACCCTTTTCAGCAGGGGTGCCCACTGTGATTGAACACCAGTATTTGAGAAAAATAAAATTTCTGTCTTTCAACAGTGGCCCTTGTCTGCCGTACACGTAACTCATTGTAAGCCTCCATGGTTGAATTTCAAACTCTGTGATGTTATTTGATGTCCAAACATCTAATGATTTTTAAGACTCAGCCGTTTCAAATGTTTCATCACATATTTGGCAATAGTGTAGCATCCATGCTTTATTACATTAAGCTCTTACTGAGCACTCAGTCTAATTTTAATTGTTATTTAAGCCTTGACAATTTAAGCCTTAAATTTCAAACCATTTCCAGCATTTATATGTTCATACACATCACTGGTTTGCAAAGCTGACGCAGTAACAAATAATAATAATAATAATAATAATAATAATAATAATAATAATAATAATAATAATAATAATAATAATAATAATAATAATAATAATAATAATAATAATAATAATAATAATAAAAGTAGAGATCTACTTTCAGTAATATTTCTTTCACACCAAAAATCCTCCGCTTGCAACATTTGTAGTTTTTGTCTCAAATTAAAATATGTCAGGAACATGGTTCCAGGCGAATGCAAGCGAAACTCACGTCGTATTACGGCCTGTAAATACAGTCATGATATTAGTCAGTCTGTTTTAAAATAACACCAGGAATCTTGAAATAGTCATTGAAGACACTGATAACAAAATATTATGAGTGTCAAACTTATACCACATTACCTGAATTTTAGATCCACGTCACAAACATAAACTTTAAAAGGGTTGTAACTTTTATTCAAAACACATCAATAAAAGATAAATGAAAAAGGAACAAAAGGTCGCATATGTCCAAAAACTTTATATTCACATTGTATACTCTGCTATTTGTAAGGGTTTTGATGAACATTATTAAAAATGGACCAAAAATAATGAAATATTATTTTATAAATTCAAGGGTCGGTTATCAAATATTTTAAGAGTACTAAGAAACAAACTTTATAGATTCATAAATCCCAAATTAAAGGCAATTGTATTTATAGTCACAAACCACAATGACATCGTCATCGTTTTAAAAGATATCCGACAAAGATTTGTGCTAACCAATGTCTATCAGGCCGGTGACATTAATTTATGGCTTGTTGCATGAATGTTTCAATGATTTATTAAAATAACGTGGTATAAATAACTCTTGAGATGTTGAAGGTAACGGTATTCTTGTACCACGTAAAAAATTCTTTTGGAGTAATCGATTTGCACAAAGATATACTTAAGGTGATATTCATATAGACTTTTTCACACAAACTCCTTAATTGCACTAAAATCCCTACAAATCAAGTTTCAATGCAGAGACATCAAAACATACATTATCGCTGTTAGAGACTTTTGGTATAGGTTCTGTGATACAGTATACAAACACACTGGAATTGATTGCCTTTTGAGTGTTATTGGTTGAAGATAATTTGCCTCTAAAATTCTACATAGAAATGCGAACAGTATATTTATGATTTTCGTTATTGTACAAAATTGTCCAGAATATGTAGAAGACGCGCTTGATAAATTAACCATTAATATATTTAATCATTATAGTCATAAATGCATATCATTGTAAACACATTTACAAAAGCTACCTTTTTGGTCTGGGAAATTCTATATTAAGAAATGTTTTACCATATATATGTATTAATATATGTATGTATATATATATATATATATATATATATATATATATATATATATATATATATATATATATATATATATATATATATATATATATATATATATATATGTGCACGTATATTCAGCGCAATTCATTTTCCCCTGAATATTATATTTATTTGGTCTGGGTTACTGGGTTTTCAACAAATCAAAGGCATACCCGTGGAGAGTAATTAAGAATATGTGCTATCTGATTTCTATCTTAGATACATTCAAACAGAAATTGATATAAGAAACTTTTCTTAGCAATGCAAAATAGTAACCGTCTAATGCCACACACATAGACGCTACTGACAATGTATCTACTGAGCATACATTACAATATCAGATAGGTTGTGACAAATATAATAAATTTACATACATACGTGGGCCCAGACAGGCCTTATTAGTGATGCCATGATAAAGCAGTAAAATCTGCACTTGAGAAGCAGCGGATTCCAGTCAGCAGGGTTTTAATGATTTTTTGTTCATTCTTTTGGTGACATCTGAAAAAAATCTTCTTCCCGAAACGTGTTTGGCAAATTACTTTGAAATTTACTATGGGATCAAGTGACTAATTTTTGTTCACTTAAGAATACGTTTGGCATTATCCTCTGGAGTTAAATATCAATCTTCGTAAAACTTGATAGATAGTGAGATATGCCATAGATATATAAAATTTGACCTTCATTTGGCACTGAAATGACCTTCAACACCAAAATGTAGCTATAAACAGATTTATGTGTCAATTTTGCCCAGATATCAGTACATATATTTTATTTGAAAACAATGGAGTCTGAGGATAATCATGCAAAAAAAAGATTATTTGGCATATAACGAAAAGTTAACTGATCTAACCAATTCTGGACAGAAAGGGTATTTTAAAAAAATATCAGAAAAGTTTCGAATGGGCTCGACAAAACATGTTCACCATCGGATGCAGCTGAGAGAGTAAATGATTTAGAAAGAAGTTTACGTGAATTTATTTGATCTTAATGGAATTATGTCAATTTTGAAATCAGAGCCTCGTTTCCGATTTCTCGATCCAGGAGGGCCCACAACGGGTTAATGGGCCCAAATGTCAGATGCAGGTAATTTCTTTTAAACATTAGAGTTTTGGATGATTTTTAAAAATTATTTAAGAAATGAGCGCAATCTGTGTGTTTCAGTTACTTTATACACGAATGTATGCCTGTTATGTAAAAATGTATAAAATTATTGCAAAATATTCCTTTTAATTTAAAAAAAAAATGGGCTCATTTCGATTTGTATTTTGTTTTTTGTTTGTTTGTTTGTTTGTTTTTTTTTGCTAACTAGTCTACGAAATTTTACACAACTTGTTCTCTTCGGTTTTTGCGATTTCTTGTTATAAATGTTTCAAAAAGACGGAAAAGGCCAAAGGACAACCTATTTGGATCTCTTAATTTACCATCGGGGTCTATGAACCTGTCCAAATGTTTCTACTAGTATGATATATCAACACGTCAAGTTTAGTTAAATATAGATTGCTCTACCATAGTTATCCAGCAAATTACCCAAATATAGCTGTTTTAATGTCCACTTTTGACTTCATTGGCAACAGTGTGATTGTACAAGCACACATCTGGAGTCTGATAGACCTAAAATGGTTGGACAGGTGGCGCTGTAACATATTTTGTTATGTATTTTTTAAGTTTTTTGTGACCTATTTTGACTTGTCTCAAACAGCATGTTGAAATATTTTCAAACTTGGTGGGAATTATTGAGATAATGAATTATTGGTAAGGGTAGGTGTACTTACTGTTGGAGTAGCGGCAATTGTTACATTTTGGCTTGTATCCCAATAAAAGTGGACCCTGGGCCCATGATTGCTCTCAGCACTAATGCGAATTACTTGTTAGTTTCTCGTGATGTTGTTCATTTCGTTCTCGAGTAACACTGAAAGGCCAAACAAATATATGAGCTTTTGTCTTGGTAATGGGGAATCCTGCCAAGTCTTATCTCAAACAAAATGACTCTAGCACTGTGAGTGACTGTGGACTTTAATATTGCAAACAACGACGATAGTCTTACAAAAAAATGATCTTGATATTATTTCAAAGGTCACAGGGCCACTTTAGGCTCTTTATCCAAGGTCAGCTGAGCACAGGACTGCTACAGGCCTCTAATTTTCGCATTTTTAAATATAAACTAGATAATATAATTTCATTAAGGCTTGCAATTATGAAGAAGAACGTAGCCTATATTACCTTTTTTATTTTGCGTTCTTACATTCTTTAAGTTTAAGCATGTTGCATTTGCAAATATATGTTAAAAGCAAGACGCCGTAATCACAAAATGCTACATCAGAGAAATAAAGATTTTGGTATACACATGGTAGTTGCCCGCTGATTCATTTGGCTGCTTAAGCATGCGAGTTTCAAAATTTTGTATCGCACATGATGGTGATGATTGATTTTAGTATATTACACATTAACAGCGACTGGAATGAATATGGGGCGTTGGGAGATGGGATTGGATAAAGGCATTTTTAAATGGAACGGCACTCACCTGAAATATTAAACTGTTGTTCAACGCAGGTGTCGATATAGGATGGAGGTGAAAGTGTATGTGGAATTTCTTCCCTGTAAACTAGTCTCAAATATAATCAATTTTACGCTAATAAAGAGCCAGACATGCCATTGTCAGCGATTTGCACGATTTGAAGAAAAACTACTTCAGGACAAAAAAAAAAAAAAAAAAAAAAAAAAAAAAAAGCGACACCTGAGAGGGGTGTTATTTATAATTAGGGAGAATTTCTCTTTTGCTCCTCTCCCCTGCCCTGCCAACTCTGTTTTCGAACAGAGTGGACATGCTACTTGCCCCATGCAGATCTGCAGGTATCAATGCCCCTGTATATTATTTACAAAACACTGCCACGCTATATATACTGAACCCCAATGAAAAGTATCCACATGCCAATGTTGAAGTATTTTATTGTTTATACTTGAAACATTTCATACCTAGACGTGCTTAGAACTTAACAAAGCATTCACTTTTCTGGCGTAAAAATAATGTCACGCTCTACCGACATTAACGTCACTTACAGGCAAAAAATGTCATTAACTGCCCTAATTGAAAGTCACACAAATTTTTCTGTTCAATATGGGATGTGGCCACCTCGAGCATCAACACATGCTATACATCTGCGGCGCATACTGCTGACCAGGGTTTGAATTCTGTGTTGGGGAACATTATTCCATTCTTCCTGCAGAGCTTGGATCAGCTGGTTTCGGGTAGTAGGCCTAGGTGTCCTCCGTTGAATACCTTGGCCTAACTGATCCCACAAATGTTCAATAGGGCTCAGATCGGGTGAGAACGCTGGCCATTCCATGACATTGATGTTGTTCTCATTGAGAAAGTTCATTGTTAATCTTGCAGAGTGTGCACGTGCATTGTCCTGCTGAAAGATCGCCAGATCTTGATGCTGCTCCATAAATGGGACCATGTGCGGCTCCAGCACCTCATCAATGTACCGCCTAGCATTGAGGATCCCTTGAATGACCACTAGGGGTGTCCGGTAGCGGTTGCTGATGCCTGCCCACACCATGATAGAGGGTCCACCCCATCGATCTGCCTGACGGACACAGGCATCTGCATATCTCTCCCCAGTCCGGCGCCACACACGTTCTCTGCCATCTGCTCTGCTGACACAAAAACGGGACTCGTCAGTAAAAAGGACGGTATTCCACTGCTGGCGAGTCCACCTGGAGTGTGCTCTACACCACTGCAGTCGTCTTTCTCTTCTGGGTTGGGTCAGCAGGTTACCCCTGTAAGGTCTTCTGGATGTTAGGCCACTGCTCCTCAGTCGCCTCTGCACAGTAGAACTACTGACAGGACGGTGATTCACCCCTTGAGTCTCACGGGCTGTTTGGGCTGCTGTACGGAAACGGTCTCGCAGGTGCATCAGCCGGATGTGACGGTCTTGGCCAGGTGTTGTCACTCTTTCTCGGCCAGGCCTAGGCCGATCATCTACGGATCCAGTTTCTTGTTGCCGTTCAATTAGTCGTTGGATGGTGCGCCGAGTACACCCCATTCTTTGTGCGATTTGAGTGATTGGGACTCCACCCTCTGCAAGCCCCAAAGCATGGTGTCTTTGACCTTGGCTCAGACGCGGCATGATCGCCTCAACACACCTGAGACCACTGGCTTTTTTCTTGGCTGAACATCCCTTTTTAAAGCCACTGAAAACATCAGGTCATTTTAGCCATCCAATAGGAGTGGTGGTCAGAAGCCATATTCGGTGCACAAAAGTCACATGCATTATGTAACAACCCAGCAAAAGTTAAAAAGTTGTCCTGAATGACCCTGATGTAGGCTCCAAACCATGCATATATGCACACACAGTACTTAGTAACTTACAAAATTAATGTGTTAATTTTTTTATGTGGATACTTTTCATTGGGGTTCAGTATAGACCTTTCGACAACTATGCCAAAATCAGCAAAACGAGTCAATCCAAGCAGTAGGGAGAGTGAAAGAATGAAGTTTAGTTACACAGAGAACATCAGGCAAAAATAACTAAGTGAATAATGAAAATAATTGTAAGTTTATCATATAATGCTGCTGCTGCTGCTGCTGTTGCGATGAGGACGATAATAAAAACGATAATTGTGAGTTGATCATATAGCGCCGCATTAGCTTTTTGGGTGTGCTCCAGCCACTTTATTCTAAAAAAAAAAGTAAAGTTTTTGCCGCCTCAGTTCTTTCATTCGCCAAACTTGTCTCCTTATTCGGGGTAACATGATATCAAAACTACGTTTATTGAAACCCCTCCCAGTATGATTTTGATCAATGAGTGAATTTCATTGATGTTGATACAAACTGTTCGTTTTTTTTTTTTTTTAATTTCGATCACTTCGATAAGCAATTTTGATAACGTGCAAAGAGATTCCCTGATTTGCATAGCACCGTACGCTTACCGCGGTGAGCTCCGCGATGGAAACTAGACATCGTTGTACGGGGAAATAACATTTAATTGGGGTGTAAAATATTGTTCTTTTTATCTGTAAATTGTGCTTAGTTCCGTCTCAACGTTCGTGCGAAATACTTGGTGAAATTTACAACTGAATGTTATTGTCAATGTTGTTAACATGGGCACATAAACATATGGGCCTGACATGTGAATGTAAAAATAACGTAGAAAGAACGTGGTTGCCCCGGTGTCTTGCCTCTCACAACCTAGCGTGCCGTAAGGTATGCTGTTAACGAACATAGACTTAGTATTGTATGTATGTATGTATGTATGTCTGCATGTATGTATATGTATATGTATACACACACACACACACACACATATATATATATATATATATATAAATATATATATATATATATATATATATATATATATATATATATATAAATATAAATATATATATATATATATATATATATATATATATATATATATATATATATATATATATATATATATATATATATATATAAACTGAGGGGGGGGGGGCTGCTTTCCAGCACCAAAGGCACCGTTGGTTGGTACAAGAGTAGAAAACTGCGCCATGACAGTGATGTTGTCATCGTCCGTGTACGGTTTCTTATTTACTCTATTGTTAAAGACTGCATCGTTATTTCACTGTAGGCAGCCAAGTGCCTGCACTTGTTTTATGGGCCTCTAGCTGGACTTAAACATTGTTCTTGAATCGGTCTCTCTGGGTGCAGATCAGAGAGTCACACCAGGTGCCATCACCGGAGAGGCAAATGTGACTGAGGCATAGTAATTTGGACGCTGCGTGCTGTGTTTCATGATGTATTCCTGTGAAAGGTTTATATATGTATATATATATATATATATATATATATATATATATATATATATATATATATATATATATAATAATTGTCACATTCACCATTTTCTACACAGCAGACACCTACAAATCATGCAAAATTGCTACATGTACACGCAAGATTTTAATCAGTTGAAAGCACAGAAAAAATATACTGCGGCTGAAAAATATTAAATCAACTGCAAGTTTTACATACTTTCAATATCCAGATATCTGACATGGGGAGCTCGACAATGTTCAATATTATCACAGATCGGGCCTGAATTTCAGAGACCCGTGGAAAAAAGTACCACGCGTAAAAATTTGTCAGAAGACTTGTGTTTCTCTGATTTATTTGTAGTTTTAGTTAGTCATTGTGTGCTTACTTGACCTTTTAAAGCTGGACTTACTACGGGCTTTTCCGCTGTGGGATCCCCAGGTTACCTTAAGCTGTTGCTGCACAAACAACTACTCTCCCAATATGTGGCTCATATATGCAATGTATCTCCACTGAAACAATTTATAGGCGAGCCTACTCGAGTGTACTGACTCCCCTGGCACCTTACGTGATCAGATTTATGTAACAGAAATATACATGTACTTCAAGGTGTTAGATCTTGCAATTTCACTAACCAAGGACTTGTGTTCCGTGTATTGAACTTTTAAATGTTTTTATCGTTTTTACATGTACAGTAAATAAATATATAAATATGACACATATGGAGATAAAAACTCACAAAAGCTTATAAGCACCCCCCCCCCCCCCAGAAACACATTAAACAGTTTAATCACACGGGTGGCAGACGCTTGTATCATATGAATACAGTGAATAGAAAATCGTGTTTTGGAATCAAAATTGTCGCTTAATTTAGAAACAAACATAAAAAGAGTTAGGAAAAAAAGGGCAGGGGGTGAATAGGAAGTTAGCTTGTTATTTATAATGCATGATCTCTCAACTTCCTTTTAAATGAGTATTTAGATGACACACTTACCACTAACAGGGTAATTCTGTTCCAAACAATAGGACTATAGTTTTCAATAGCAAATTTACAGGTATTTGTTGGGCACTTAGGTGTAAATAAGTTATCTTTTTGTCTGTTAGAATTAGAGTGAAAATTGTGAATGTAACATTGCAAAAATTATTAAAATACCGAGCAAAGTGTTATTGACCACTTTGACATGGCAAATATACATTCATGTGCCCAAATGTTAAAACTGTGAAATTTGAGAAGATATGGTCTGTGTGAGTATTAAACATGAAATAATTAATAATCTTAACAATTTTCTTTCGAAGTATTACAAGCCGTTTCAAATTTGTAATGTATTTAAAAGCCCATATTATATTACAATAAATCAAATAAGGGTAAGCTAGACTATAATAAAGCTGTATTAAAATATACGTACCTAAGTTTCATGTAATTTTCTTAACAATATCTATTATTTTACTTCTTTATTTACTATAGATTTGAGAAATATGAGACATCTAGTTCAATTAAGTTTCAATACATACACGTTAAAATTTAAAACATGAACTATGCTTGAAAATTTATCATTGACTTTGATAGAAAGATATTTAACTGGTAATTTCTTTGTAGTAAATAAGATGAAATTTATTTGACCTTTGTGGCTCTCCACATAACGTTTTCCTAGGACCTGATTTAACGTTTAAATAATTCAAGGGCCATCCCTCTTATTCCATCATGGAATTATTTAGATAAAATAATTGCATGATTGATTGTACCTTTCAGAAATAACGTCGGATCCGTATCTGAATTTGGAATTGACTTAGCTAAAGTTGGTCCATCGTTCACAAAAATATCTCAATATGTTTGTCCAAATCTTCCTAATATATTTAAATTCGTCCTGTATTTGATTTGATTTATGATTGCAAATCACTTTTTTTCCCCATAAACTTGATACATTCATTTTATCATCATCAACCTAAGTTAAATAATATTTTTTTGGCAATATTAGTGATAAAGTTTATAACGAAATCTTTTATATTTTCCGAATATTCCAAGAGTATTATGGCTTCAGGGACGAAAATTAAAATAAAGTTCATTTTTCCTTCTTATAGGTTTTATTAAGCCAGGTGTTAACCAGCTTTATCTCTTTGATGTTTATGATTAATATTTTTTGAAAGAATACATTTCTTGTAAAGGTCCTGAAACTCGTTAATGAAATTTCACATCGCCATACTTGCATAATTTGATTGATAAATATTTTTCAACTCACGTGATTGGATATTTACACAAAATAAATGCAATGTTTTATAAGTAATGACTTTTTTACAAACAGGATAAGCAACAACGGAAGAGAATATTGTTTGACTAATGTGGAATATTGGTAAATGATGAGATATATCAGTGTAGAATGCCATTTTTGGGAGATAGAGATCAAGAATATGCATATATATATATATTATCTATACTAGTGGCAGTTGTCCTGGCAAGTCTCGTTGGTCTGTAACTGGAAGGTATGCATTACGTCAATGAAATAAGAGTTTCTACAATGTGAACCAGATTTTAAAATAATGATATTAGACTTTGATGCATTCCACCAAGTCTCTGATATTCCCACAATATGAAACTTATGTATAAGGGTATCTAAATATCTTTCAAGTTCATTGAAATGAGCTGCAACAATGCGAATATTAACGTGCAATAAGGATAAATTGGCAGGTACAGTATTGAAATTATCGATTGGATCATAGAGACCATCTTCCAAATGGTATTGGCTGTCACACACATTATTTGATACAGTAGGTTTATTAAAAAAATGTATCTTAGGCTTGCATTCATAAATGTGAAGTTGTCCCACACGTACATCGGGTCTCAAATGGTATGCGAATCTTTTTATTGAAAGTTATGAAGTCAATGCAATGGTTGGTAAATCACATTTGAGATATACGACAGAGAAAAATATGTTTGCCATCAACGTGATTATAGGCGATCCATTTAGCAAACAAGAAGAACAACAATAAGAACATAACCATGTTATATCAGATGAATTAATATCTGGGAGGCATTTGATCCGATAATGATTCAAGCGAGATAAGTGTTTGTTTTGATTACAATTATCGAAATTCACCCCCACAACACAGACAGTCATACTATATGTATTGACGCAAAGGTAAAGAATAACATACTCTATGTTGTATGCAACAAGTAGATAATTGATATTATCTTCCTCATAGAAAAAGTCGTTGTATACAAAATTTGGGACAATTCTTGAAATGAGTAAGTAATGCAGCATACCTCAAGTTGCTGAGAAAGAAAACTATGACATCGAATGGGTTGACCAAAGGTCTCATAGAATACAAACTGCTGGAAATACAGTAGTAGTATATGATTCCTGGGACGTGATAACGGTAACGTAAGATACTAATGTAGAACAAAATGGAAAAATACCCCTTTCAAGCATTGAATAAGAAAGCATACTCTTTACATAACCAAGCTTGGTGAGTGAAACACATAACAGCGCATTAAAAATGAACTCACAGTACAACAAATTTGACAAAATGACTTGCTTGGTGAGACCGCAAAAATGTACAAAAAAAGGAACACCGCAAAGCATCAGACTGACAGACACAACTTGGAGCACACTTGAGATTCAAATATTCAAGTTTCTCTGTTTTACGAACATTGCCCAGGGCTTGCCCAATTAGAGGCATTTTAAGACTTCTGCAGGTTCGTACATGATAGTTGCATGGCTCTATGCCCCCTCTTGATCTTTAGACCAAGGTGAAAGGGGGGCAATTACTATGTTTCGCGGCGGCAGCAAAGCCACAATAGTCCATGTATGTCAATACCCCCCCCCCCCAAAAAAAACCCCAGCATGGAAAGCAATGATGTTTACAAAGTTCCTTAGATATCAAGCCATGAGACAGCACAATCTGTTCAATTCTGTCGTCACTCGGTACTTACGAGACAATCATCCAATTGTAACAGTGACAGCTCCACTATTTTGCTGAACGCATGAGCGGATTGCGGAACTCCAGTATACAATCATATAATCTGCTGCCTCGGTCAACGCCAATATCTGCAACAGTGTACACACGGCACAAAAATATCAATGTGAACCAAGGACAATTCATACCAGGCCATTCAAAGCATTTACTCACATATCTGAAAGGATTTGGGGTACATCGCTTCTTCATGCATTGGGGGATTCCATGATACTGACGATGCAATCAACACTTAACAACACCAGGCTGCATTGCAAGTTTTAACGATATGTTTTATTTCAACTGTACAAAACTCTCCAAAAAGTTCTCTCAGTCTCCTTCTGACTCCTCTCAAATAGAAAAGCCTGCTGAAAAAAAAATACATTTCGCTCTATTTCTCTTGCCTTCGTCCAAAAAGAGCCCTGTTGTTCATCTGTGGCCAAGGCAACAGGTTTAGACCGAATAAGCTTTAGCGTACTCAAGTTTTCCTCTCCATATATTACTCCATCACTCACTCACGTACGTATTCATTTATTATTATCTCACTGACGAGTGGTAAAGACCCTGCTATCTATCTATCTATCTATCTATCTATCTATCTATCTATCTATCTATCTATCTATCTATCTATCTATCTATCTATCTATCTATCTATCTATCTATCTATCCATCCATCCATCCATCCATCCATCCATCCATCCATCCATCCATCCATCCATCCATCTATCTAACTATCTTTTCATTCATGTAGTTATATATTTTCTTATTAACGAGTGGTCAAGGGCCTGCAGTGTGGAAACAAACCAAGGTAACTCCACTACGTAATAGAAATGGGCATGGCACCAGCAATTACCAGCCCATTTTAATTCTCCCTAAGTCTCAAACTTGCTAGAATAGTCAGGCGACAATTAATTTGTAATGGCAATATTTTAATGTTCGTTGTCCCATCGTTGTAAAAAATGACAACCGTGGTTTTTTTTGTCGTACTTCACACATTTCAAGCCCTGTTATCGCCCAAAAGACCTGCGCGGGAAAAATGAGAACCGCTTTTCGTGATTCATACCAAAAATGATTAAGCATTCAGAATTTGAATTGTTTTAACGAAATAGGGACCTATAGTTTGCAAACGTTATGTGAATTTATTTTCATTTGCCACAAGTGTTAGGTAAAGCCATAATTGTCAATTATTGTGCATAAGTGTACGCCACAAAGAGTAAAATATATGAACAATGGCTTCCACAATAGAAGAATTCGCTCAAATTTTAACTTTAACTCTTCTAAAATTGAGGGTATATTTGTGGTTGGAATCGTTTCTTCATTTTAAAAACATTGTGAATACGGTCTATGCATAAGTTCACCCAGCAGGAAAACCCCGGTAGTTGTCCCATTATGAAAGCGAGGCATGCGGGATGATTTTTTGCTACCAGATGGCGCGCTGTGCACCTTCTCAAAAGTGGTCACGATAATGCATGATGGCGGACACTAATTTTGTTCGTGTCAACATGAACAGAAAGCAGAAAATGGACCAAATAGAGGGGGTGTACAGAAGTTTACCATTGTAGATCGTTGGCGGAGGGAGTACGGAAAGCATTGATAATTAGAATGTTGAGTGACAAGGTGAATTATCATGGTAAACCACCACTGACTGTTGTGTAGTGGGCTGTAAACTTCGTGATTGGTGGCGATCATTTATATTTGTAGTTGAGAGCAAGTACAACCAGCAGCAATTCGTAGCAAAGGAATTGAAGGAAAGGCTCACAAACAAGAGCTGGTTTGTAGCAGGTGGCTTTGATGACAATGAAATAGTGTATTCCTCGTTAAAAGGGACAAGTGCCGCACCTATATTCTACTCAAATGGAAACAGATACTAGGATGATTCTGCATGCTTCAGATGCTGCCAAGGAGGGACACTCTCGTGTCATTATCCAAAGCAGAGACACTGATGCTTTAGTTCTGATGTTAGTTAATGGTATACTATCAGAAGTGTGGATATCTGCTAGCACGATGAAACAACCAATGTATTATTTGTGTGCACAGTATGAAGGAATCATTGCCACCAGAAGCTCTGTCCAGTCTTCTTACATACCACTGTACCGCAGGGTGTGATGCAGCCAATCACTTGTATGGTATAGGAAAAGGTCATCCTGGAAAGTATTCTTTGAGAACAAAGACAAACCTACTTTCGTTTGGAGTATTATTTTTCTGTACTATTAGTTCATGATAGCAGATGAATGATCTTGCAAATACTGTCCCCATATTAATGCCCATTGAGCCAATGCCAAGTGAAAGTAGGGAGCTGAATACCTGTACTTGTGAGACTGCTTGCATCAAAAGATGTTTATGCAAATCCAACAGAATGGCTTGCACTGGCGGCTATGTATGTTCAAAGCAATGTTTTAATCCCCTTAATCCTACAGCAGAGAACAAAAGTGAGAATTCTGACTAAGAAGAGCCGTAAATTCAATTTATATATATGTGTCCCACAAGTATTGAGGAACTAATACCTCAAAATTAAACACCAATAATGAATTTCTTCATGTAATAGGTAGTTAGTGGTTAATTAACATATGCACGTTTTGTCATTCCTCTGAGGGACAGTGCTGACGTGGCTCTCACTTGATGAGTCTGCCTGTTTATTGCGGGCTTGGTCTCGAGCTATAGCCAGCTCATGCATTGTATGAAACCGTGGAAGTATATGGCGTAGTTAAAGACTTGAATGCATATTTTTTAAAGACACTCATATACCTTAACCTCGCCGTACACTTTGGCGTAGTATCGCGTGTTGTTGTGTTTCGCGGTGCGTTTTACATGTAATTTGAAAAATTGTGCGTTTCTTTGCATTTCTTTAGGTGTTGCAGTCTTGTGTGATCATATGCGTTTTGGCGCGTTTTTTGATGCGTTGATGTTTATGTGTTTCTTTTTGTGTGGAAAAAATAAACATGGCTCGAGCTGGGCGTTCCCGTTGTTGCAGTTACATGCAGTTTCATGCGTTTGCACACTTTCATTAGCGATCCTAGGCGTTGTTGGACTTGTTGCCTTTTTATGCGTTTCAGGTGTGGGTGCTTTTTGGTGCTTTTCGAAAATCAGCACGTAAACTTTTGACCATTCTCAAAACATTTTGGCAATCTGCGTAAAAACAAGTTTTTGAGCATGCTCAAAACTTTTTTAACAATCCACGTGAAAAACATTGGTATGTTGCGCTTACATGCTGTTCTGTGCGGTTTCATGCGTTCTTAAGCACCTACACGCGTTTTGACGATGCGTTTTCACGCGAGAAAAAAGTACACTTATTACTGCACTCCAAAACGCGAAACTATGTCAAAGTGTGCTACCGATCGAAGCTTGTTAATGTCTCAAGGCTCAAGGTGTATTTACTGGTGTCTCAACTTGTATTAACAGTGTTTGTTGCGAACACAGCGAGAAGAAGTTCTTACCCTTTATTGGCAAGTGAAAAAAAATATCTTAAGCAAAATAAACTGTAATACAATGACACAAGAAAGCACGGATTCATTTTGGTTGAAAGATCTAGCAGGAAGTCTCGAACCAACAGGAGACAGCACTCCTGAACTTTGCTAAGGTCGATGTTGTCTGCATGTATTATGTTGTCTCCCCTAAAAGTGGTTTGTAAACAGGATCGCACGAGGGAAATATGTGAAACCCGTCAGTAGAGTATTCTTAGCAAAGAAAGTATATGTTTGAGTTCACAAAGGCTTCAAAAGTACACTTTCGTACCACCGCTCCTCAGAATAAGCATATGTGTCACTTTGTTACTTTTAAAGGATTTTCCAATATATCATTTATATTATTGGAGTGGTGATCGAAAACAAAAAGAAAGAAAATGGAAATTTCTATGCTATTCGTAAAAGTTATGATAATGTGATCACTTCGGACATAAAATGACTTAAACATTACAGTGGTGTGAAATAACTTGACATAATACAACTCTCTCCATCGGTAGAAGTCATGGGACATGTTTACATTATGAAAAATTGTTTTTATTTATCTCGAATGGAAACGCATAATTTTAATGAAAGGAGTTACTCGTGTCTGGCGGCATTGACAGCAAGTGCCCAGTCTTTTCGCTATTGGGTCCTTGGTGCAAGTATACACATTTTAGGCCCAGTTCAAGTCAGCGTATGCCCGCTGGCTTGTCAACGGTTTCATACCTTGTCCTTGACATATGACTAAGAGCTACCCATAAACGCTAACCGCATTGCCCGCACTTGGCAAGGCAACCGTTTGATTTGCTTATGGAGACTATTGTTGAAACAGAACCGCGTTATGTCACTGTAGTGTTTATGCTCCTCCGTGGTGAGTGATATACACCTGGTATGTCATCGTATATCACGCACGTTGCAAGAGACTGACTGATGTCTTAACTGGCTTGTGACTAGTGCCACAAGGATATATTTATACAGGTCAAGGGTTGTTATGGATGCTATCACTTATAGCTAATAGTATAATTAAATGCACAATTTACACTGGGATCTTGTTTTCAAAATGCATGGTTTTAGTTATGCCACCAGTTAATGTAAAGGCAAAGTTGGGCAGAGTTCAGAAACAACAAATAGTCCCTTGCTAAAAAAAAAAACTTTCCCAAAGATTTTATGGCATGTAATAATGACTGTCCAATAAGGTCCAGTTGTCAGTGCTTGACATCAGATGTGGACAACTTTGATTATAATCCTGTGCGTAGTGCAGCAAATACGAGTAGGAAATTCACGGAACCCCAGGCCATTGTAGACTGGCTCACATTACTGAGTTATTTATAAGTCCTGGAAACCACAGTGTATGTTCGCCAGGATAAAATATAGCTGGCAGACGCAGTGAATGTTTCTTAACATTCATATCGGGAGGCAGCCATTAATCTCGGGGTGGAGGTCACGAATAATCTCGCAGGTTATCGTAAGAGATTGGCGTCTTCTGCGACCTCAAGCGGGAGATAATAACAGAGCAAATCGTACCAAAGAAATCTAGTGGGTCTATAGGCTTAAGTAGGTACGAAGTCCATCAAAAACGCAACAGACGTTGCCCCGGTTTAGTGATAAAATTAATGCATTTGTGAAAATGGTAAATATAGCGTGCAGCTGAACTTTGCAGGCAACAGATCGGAGCTCCCGTTGAAGGGCTTTTAATAGGAATACACACGCCAACTCGCAATGCATCATAATGCTTACTTTGATCTTTTTGTAGAAGATGGCGTGAATGTGGATACACCGTGCAGTGTCGAAAAACGAAATTTAACATTTTGTTGCTCCTGGTGAGTTACAGTGGGGCCCAAAAGAGCTAGGGGTAATTTATTAATAGGACTCAGAGCATCCGCAGGTTTGAGATTTTGGCCACTTTACTGTTCCTGTTTAATTTTGTGCTGGACGTGTTGATCGACTGGGCTTTTAGGCTTGTGTTCCAAGTTGGAACAAGCAAGACGTGGAAACGGCCGTCGCCGCACGAGATTGGGTGATGGGCGAGGCTGGAGCAAACATCTTTGCCCTACTGATAATTTGTCGGATGATGAAATTTCATTCTGGGCGGTTACTCAGGACACTGTTGAGGGTATAGGGAGGAAGCAAAAGAAACCATTTACGACTCCGCAAGATACCCGGTCAATACGTCAGGCAAAAGGAACAAAGTCTAAGAAACGCACATGGTCAAGTCCGTAAAAATAGCTGCGCCAAGGTGACAACATTAGCAAGTTTGGCAGTTTTAGTAACGATCTCTCACCTAGCATATCTGCCATCGAATCCATATACTCATTCGTACCATTACAGTAACAGTAACAGTGAGCACAAAGCAAATCATGAAAGATATGAAGTCAGAATGGAGTGACATCAGAAAACCTGTCACTGGTATGAAAGACCACATTCAAAAGCAGCACTTCATGATCAACGATAATCAGCAGCACACGACAAGAGATAGCCTGCATATACGCGGGAATCCAGAGGAAGAGGACAAGAACACCTCACAACTTGCAGTTTATCTTGCTAAGGATATTGATATGGACATTACTAAAGGTGATCTTAGTGTATCTCATCGCTTGTATGTCCTCCAGGTCACAGAATTGGCCAGCCAAGACCAATGATAGCCAAATGTACAAGGCGGGATAAAAAAAGCAAAGAATTGGACAACGATAACGGAGTCACTGACAGGACATGTCCCAAAGTTAACATTCATGAGGACGTAAACAAAATGAGAGAGTCCCTCCTGAGGAATGGTAAGAAAAATGAAAACGTGAATTATGCATTTAATCGGAATTGTGCCATTTCTGTAATTATAAAGGATGTCTCTAAGCCTAAGGTTGAAATCAATGACAGGACATGTCCCAAAGTAACCATTAATGAAGACGTAAACAAAATGGGAGAGTCCCTGCTGAGGAATATTAAGAAAAAACGAAAACTTGAAGTATGCATTCAATCGGAATTGTGCCATTCCTGTAGTCATGAAAGATGTCTTTAAGGCTAAGGTTGAATCATCAGATGACCTGTCAAAATTCGACTGATCTGAGGAACAAATCAAAGTAGCACTACTTAAAATTTGACAAGGCCCAAAGAAGGGTTAATGTACATTTTGGCAACATTGCCTACGGTTCCAGGTCCCAGGAGCACATCTTTGACAGACTCTCTAACCAAACACCGACAATTGCCGTGGAATATGTGTATGAACAGTGAAGCAAAATAAGCAAAAGAGTATTTCAACACTACTTAAAATCTTTTGATATTTTGTGTGTTGGGGAAAGTAAAGTTAATCCCTAGCATAGCGCAGAGGACGGTTTATCTAGTATTGAAATACCAGGGTACACTGTATTCAACAAACCTAAACAAAGTGGTAATTTTAATGCCGATGGTTTAATGATATATGTTAAGGACACTTGTTCTCACAAAACTCCTATGCTGATTTAATGAATATAATTCGGAGTATAATGGTTACAGTTTGACAATTTAATTGAAAATAAACATTTTGTTATGAGCGCAGTTTATATACCAGGTGGTGATGTATATTATTATTACTGGTGGATGGGTGCTGAAATGATTCTGGCCGGGTGTGTGGGGACCGACAGGCCTCCAACCGGGGTTCTTGGTGGTGCCAGGGAGCTCCTTTGTTTTTTGTCATTTTGATAGTGTCAAAACAGCTTTTCCTGGCACTTAAATTAAAGTCATGCATATACATGAAACAAGAAAAAGCTAAGATTCTTTGACTGAAATGCTAGCCTATTTGCGCATTGCAGTAGGATGGCTGTGCCGGCATACCATTTTTAGAACTGTTGAATCTCGGTCGCGGCAGTAAACCTGAGCCTAGGGGGTTAGAGACTGCAGCTGACTTTGGCCTTACCCCCGTACGTCACCCATCATGAACACTTGTCATAATTTTTAGGGGGAAGATTTTTTTTTTACGTTGGAGGGAAAGGTGGGGGTGCTCAAGCACCTGAAACACCCCCCCCCCCAATGCGCCTCCATACCGAATGAAGCCTATAAATATGCCAAGGTGTAAATGTTTTTATATGATAGCAAATGTTGTAATAGACATGCAGTCTGAATTTGAATGATTATTCACTTGTCTCATGTGGATGATTTTAACTCTGGAATGGGTATACTGGATTTTTTTACGTTCAAAGAAGAAATCACTTATCAAAAGCACAAAATCTAAATGATGATAACAGTGCTGATCAATGTACCTTTTCACATTGTATTAATAAGTCTGTTATACGCGTTTACTGTAACAGATATTTTTAAACAGGATCGGGCCAGTGTTATAGGTTCAAATTTATATATTGTGTTAGCTTTTTCTATTTGGGATATATGCCAAGTTATAATTGTAAAGTTAATAAAGCTAAAGATAAACAAATATAGCAGGCTGGAGGAGCTCAGTTTGAATTATTGCATAAGATTATGAAGCTGGATATACCGATCGATATCCAACTGGAACCATTTAATACTTTGATTATTTCTCTCTTACTATTTGTGAATGATGTTTGGGGATTTAAAAGTATTAAAGCATCAGATATTTTTCATAACAAATTTCTGAAAGAGAATCTCAAGGTAAACCTCCATACCACAATCGGTATTGTCCTGGGTGAACTGGGAAGTAATGACATGCAGAATTATATTATTAAGCATATGCTGAATTACTGGTGTGGATTAGTGACTGGTAAACAATTAAAATTAGCCGTTACAGTTCATTATTTCATTTAAAATGTTACATGAAAATGGCACATGTTATAGTGACTGGATTGACAAAAAATAAGATCACATAATTGTTTTTGGTCATTTCTGGCTTGCCCAGAACAATTTTATAAGGTATGGTTTTTTAAAAGCCATGCCACTGAAAATTGATGGCATTAGGAAACGAACTGGGCGTAGTAATGTTATGAATAGGAATGGTGTTTTTAATTTCAGAGCCTTTAGTTACAGTTTTGATTGTGAAAATATTTGACCATGTTGGATTATCCAGAAAGGATATGTGGCACTAAGTTCATGTATTTAAACCATAAATTAACAACTGTATCGGTCGGTATCAGGCACGGTGCGCAATCCCAATAATCAAATTGTCTGCAACAAGTGAAATACTTTTGAGAACAAGGGACTTCCAAAATTCGCTTGTCCCATGGACAAGTAATTTTCCTTTTGGCAAGATTCGTTATCTGTTAAATTTTAGATTTTGTTGGCATAACAGACACATAAACTCATTATATGACGTAATGATTTCCAATAATACATGTATTTGAAACCAAAACTTATGTACACTTCATTAGCACAAGTGATATTATGAGGGAGGACAACTGACAAATTTGTGTCACTTGTCCTACCGACGAGAAGTTTCAAGACTAATCTTCTTGCCCTTAGATATTGAAAGGGGAAGGAAGATCGGCACCCTTGGTTCTAATTAGGCTCCGTGGGACGATACCATTATTCACTTGATTGTCAAGCCTTGGCACATATGCGTAAGAAATATATCAAGCCTTGCTTCTATTCCAGGCGAAATACTTCCAAATCTGAACAACTTTTAAATTCACTGTATATAATACAGCTTAAAAATTAAACTTCTTTATGAGCAGTACCATGAATATCTCCAAATGAAAGCAAATGCAACCTCTATGTAATGTTTCCTATACAATGTTCATATCTAGTCTACTATTACAGAACGTTACGATAGGTATTTTGGTAACATCATTTAGTAAACTCTACTACGAGTATGTTGTGACGTCATTTTGTTAAAGTTGCCACGGGTATATTTGTAACATTATCATAGACCACAGCAACGCCATCTAATATTTGTTGTATATTGTTTATAATTATATTTCTTTAATTATATTACCTACAAGTCCGCAAAAAATACTTTGGGAAAAAGAACTATTGTCATTGTCAATACTATCGCAATATTGTCACTGGAGGAGAACAGTATTGATAAAAGGTATACGGAATAACGTGAAATCTGGCGTATAACATTGAAAGTTAAAACAATCAAGCAAACAAGACCAGCTTGCTTTCAGACCAACTTGCTTTCAGCTGATTTGAAACCCTAGATTTAAAAAAAGTGGTCCACTGTTTAAAAAAACCCCAAAACTACAAACGCGTGCATTTAGCGCTAACATTCTTGCACTATCATGTTATAAAATTCCCTTTGGCTTGGCAAGTGATAACCTATATCAAGGTTCACATCCGCCAAGCCAAAGTTATCGAGAATCAGACCAGAACCTTTAAATAAAAGGTCGAAAAACGCTTTGCAAACAAGACAATTCAATAGATAAATGAATAAAAGAATGGTAGATGGATACATAGAAAAACAGACAACAGACAGACAGACAGAAAGGCAGAAAGAATAAAGACAGACAGATAGATAGATAGATAGATAGATAGATAGATAGATAGATAGATAGATAGATAGATAGATAGATAGATAGATAGATAGATAGATAGATAGATAGATAGATAGATAGATAGATAGATAGATAGATAGATAGATAGATAGATAGATAGATAGATAGATAGATAGATAGATAGATAGATAGATAGATAGATAGATAGATAGATAGATGACCAACGGACAAAAGGAAGGCATTCATTCACCAAGTGGCGTTTCTGCCAGTGCCTTTGGAAGCATTTGTTTTATTCCAGAATAGTGATTATTATACAAACTTGAGCAACAGAGTCACATGTTCCGTGTTGTTCTGACGCCCCCCACCCCCACCCCCAATATATGTAATCCAATCTCTGTGTGCTCCATAGGAAACCCAGTGACTCTCAATATTTAAACCTATAAATTAATTAACACTTCATCAGGTTCAATTTAAAGTTGTAAAAATACTAGGATTCAACAAGGAGACGACAACTATATTAAATGCCTTATATTTTATATTTCTCTCATTAAACCAATAAAGATTAATAGAAAATGTAGGATAAATGGAAAGAATCATTTGCAGGTTGGAAAGTAAGAATAACTCTGTTCTTACCGTATACACTACTGACCAAGGCTTTGTATATTCTCCAACTTGTTGGCTGGACCCTTTTCATGTAACTTGCATTGGTCTACATCAAGTCTAAATGGGTTACACTTGCGACATATTTTACCAATTTTTGTTGCAATAACAGGTATGCATATGAACTTCGCTCCTTGCTGTCACAGTGCTGTAGCAAGGAACTTTACAAACAAGAGGGTAGCTTCATGTATAAGGCAGTGCCCAAATATGCTGCTTTGATAACATTAGCAATTTGAGAAAGAAAAGAGCTTTGGAAAAGTCTTTCTGACAGTTTTAAAACATACAAGATTGTAATTATACGTGGACGACTTTATTAGAGTTATAGCAAAGTGTTATTTCGAGTGGCTAAGTAACAGAACTGGTACTAGTGCCCTCATTGTGGCCGACGCATAGTTCTGTTGCCAAGCAACTGAGGACACCAGAGCAGGTCTGCAATTAAAATGCTTAATAGGAATACCACCTATTACTTTGAAGTGTCCAATGGACATATCTTTGAGTCCGTACTTTTGCATGATTGTGTCATCTTTTTACATGCCTTTATCTCAGGAACAACTGTTTTCTACGTTTCACGAGATTAGAATATGGATCCAAGAATGCGATGCCTAAATGTGGTTACAAATCCACAAGTGAGTAAAATTTGTTCATACTTTAATTCCATACACAGTTGAGACGTTCGTTCGAAAGCGTAACAAATTTACAAAGGCCACTGAGTGTCAATTAATTATCAGATTCACATTAACTCCCTCCCCCGCTTCCCCCAAAATACTAGGGAATAAAACATTGCAAAATGGTTTACTCAAAAACGGGTTTATAATTCCTGAATTTCCGCAGCCAAAGCAGAAAAAAACCTTTCTCGTGAAGTCAAGAGTATGAGCCACTGGGTACCTATAGTTATTAAAAGTACATGTACATTATCTTATCTGGTACGATGAGTTGTGTTTTACTTTAAACGTACAATTTCCATGTAACTTTTTGACAGAATAGTTTTGCATCATATATATATATATATATATATATATATATATATATATATATATATATATATATATATATCGTGCACTGTTTCCATGTACTTTGTTGGTAAAATAGTTCTACATCATATATATATATATGTGTTTTATATATATATATATATATATATATATATATATATATATATATATATATATATATATATATATATATATATATATATATATATATATATATATATGTATATATTATTTATACAGAAAGTGTGTGTGTCTATTTATTTATATATTCCGGCTTTAAATAACAGTAAGTTCCCTTGAAAACCATCCGAGCCCTTTTGTTACATTTTCACCACCAACTGATATGTTATAAACCACCACGTAGCCGACCCTGAAAGGCCCAAACGGCATAGCAATCAGAGAGCCAGTGTGAGCTTCAAATGACGCTATTTATATTTGTTCTATGATATCCCAGGGAACCGGATGATCTCCTTTCCATACCAGCATATACTGTGTTGTGATTTCAACGGGCTAGCGAAAAATAGCATTTCCATTTCTTTAATAATCATATTATGTCACGCACAATTGCGCACGATATAAGATGATGCAAAATTTCTTGAAGGGAGGATTGTCAAAAAAACTAGTGTGTGAAATATGTGCCACTCTGAGCCTAACAACATTAAACTAACAGAGTTTCATGAATTATACGGACCAAACCTGATATAATAATGAAAGCTAAAACATCATTCAGTTTCATATGTTTGTACTTATAGTTGACGCTTCTGGCCATGCAAAAACCATACACGTTGCACTGGTGCGAGAGGCGTGAAATTTGGACACATTCCTGACTGTGTTTAAAGCCCTATTCATTTTTCTTGTGTTTCTTTTGTTTTAATCATATTGAAATACTACACATACAAGGAATCATAATCATAATCATCGCCGCCATCATCATCATCATCATCATCATCATCATCATCATCATCATCATCATCATCATCATCATCATCATCATCATCATGACCGTGACCAATATGAATATTGACATTACGAGCACCTTATCAACAATTTACAGTCAAAGGAATCTTGCCTTTTCCCAACACAATTGCCTTAACATAATGTGAGTGAGCGAAGTACACGTTAGGGTCGGATAGCCCGAGTTCGTGATAAACATGCATTTTAATTTATGCTGGTTCTGCTTTAACTGGTTATGTATCTTTTCCTTCTTGCGCTGGTTGTTTCAGTTTGTGTATTATCTTGTACCACGTCTTGGCTATAAATGATATAAAAAAAATCATGAAAATTGATGAGAAACATAACCAAACACAGTTTTATTATTTGCATGAAAGTAAACAACACATACATAGGTCGCAGTGGACATTCTGTGAAAGGTGGTCAGTTAGAATGTTTGAATTATAATAATGTATTGTTCGTCAAGACACAACACCTTTTAAATTCCATAATACGTGATGACGTTCACATGTGACAATAGACAAACCAACTGATAAACGTCGGATCCTGTATCAGCCAACAAACCTTCAGGAGCAATTGCAAAAATGATAAAAACGATGTGGGTATGTCAAGTACGCCTTTTTGGGCCCAGCACCTCTCAATATTATTTGAATGTCGTTTCAACAATGTGGAGTAATCATTACTTGGCAACACAAAAAATTAGATCAAACATCTCACGAGAAAAGAAAATATAAATGTAACTCACATTGCAAATGATATTCCTGTCAGCAAAAGGCACAATCGCAAAGTTATTTGATTAAGTTATTGTGATTGGCTACCCTGAAATGTTGCACAATATAAATCTGGACCTTCCTTGAAATGCATCGATTGTAGTACCATGATAGTTACATTAACCTAGCCTTTTTTGGCTCCATTAAGGCGTTCAATCATGCTTGATATGTGATGCAGTATTTTGACTTCTCTTCGAATATAGGAATTTCCTGTTATATCTTTTATTCATCTATATATATATATATATATATATATATATATATATATATATATATATATATATATATATGTATAAATATAAATTTATATATATATAAATATATATATATATAAATATAAATTTATATATATATATATATATATATATATATATATATATATATATATATATATATATATATATATATATATATAACATCTAAGCGTAGTTTGGAATAGGCTATTAATCAACTATTTACCTTTAATATTGAGTAAAGTTTAAATCTTGTTTTGAATGACTTGCTCAAAATGTGTTTTCATGCGTAACCAAAATATGCAGGTCTGCTTTTGGTGAAGAATGTATCTGTAAAACACAACTATTAGAACAAGTCACATTAACTTTTTGGTAACAAAAGGAACGAAAATTGCTAATATCATGAAATATTTACAATATTGCTTGAGTGGAAAGCCATTAAAAATTGTTTATTACAGCTTCGTCCGTCCGATCATTGAGTATGGTTCAGTTGTGTGGGACGGCTGCTCTTTTTATGAGTCTCCACAGCGTGAAAATGTTCAGGTTTCATCCAGTGACAGTAGTAACAGGGGCAAGAAGGGGAACCAACCACAATTTTATTGATGAGGAAACCGGTTTTAAAAAGCTATCAAAGAGAAAAAAAGGTAAATTGATCCTCTTCTACAATATCATGCATGGTATTGCACCTCAATATCTGAGGAATCTTGTTTTAACCACTAAAAAGTGATAGGTATAACGTCAGATCACTCCAAAATTTGTCAAACATACGTACGCGAACAAATTTATTCGACAGCTCATGCTTTCCTTCCGTGATTAGATTATGGAACGGGTCACCTTTGTCCGTGCGTGATGCTCAGTCTACCCATGATTTCAAAAAGAGTCTTAACCGTATCAATAACGTTTGTAAAACTAACATGCTTTTCTATACTGGTGATCGTCGACTAGCCGTTATTCACGCTCGGCTACAAATGAAATGCAGCAACCTACATGGAGACCTTTATATGAAAGGGGTGGTGGACTCCCCTGAGTGTGCCTATGGCAATGCAAACAAAGATTCTTTCCATTTTCTTTGTCAGTGTAACAAATGTAGATTACATAGAGACACGTTACAAAGCACAGTTATTAGATTAGCGCCATTCACAATCCAGACATTACTTTATGGCTTCATAAATTGCTCTTTCGTCGAAAATGAAATCATTTTTAAGGCCGTTCAACCGTATATTAATGACACAGGTAGACTCGGAGCAGTGGCATGTAAGTTGGTAAAGCAGTATATTTGTAAATTTAAATACAAAGCAGTTATTGTTCCTAAATCAACATATAGTGTGAATATTTACCGCAACAATATGCTGTTTGTGGAGTCTTATCCGGGTTCACTTCTTCAAACTGCGTGGCAGTGCCACCTTAACTGGCTTACCAGGTATTCTTACATCTCTTACAAGTATGTCGAGCAAGTATATCGTTTTCCTTGTTGTGTAATGTCCAAATACTTCTCTTTGTGCAAGACGGATTAATATAGGGATATGCCCTGATTCCCGATTGTTTTTTTTTTTCAATAGAATATGTTTAGACTAACTATTGGAACATGGCTTTCTTTTTCCAACATGGTTAATATCATTCCATCTTTTGCACAGTAACAGTCATCATGTTTACTGAGTTTATTAAGACGACTAAGAAACAATTCTGGATTGTCTCAAATGACTAATATATGTCGTATACTAAGAAAGGGCAATAGATACACTCCGATGAGTTCTTAATATTCCTGTTTAAAAAAATCATTCCTTACTCCCGAAGATTTTGCCAATCTTGTTTGAAGAAACGAGAGCTTTTACTGATAATGCAATGTACAGATGATAGATAAATACACTCAGGTTAGTATTTCAGTGACCTAATATTTCCCACATAAATTGAAGGTCTTCAACTTCTTATTAAGCAAGTGATCAGAGCTAGAAAAAGTCAGTTTTCCTGATAGCAGATGGCATTTGTAATTGACAAACACAGGTGAAGCACGTTGAATGGCTGGTGTAGTTTTAGAACTGACCAATGAAAGACCTTACTCCTTCAAAGTGAATATGAATTCAAAGAGTAGAAGTATATCTGTACTTACTGCTAATGCATGGCGAATAGTGTTATATATTTTGTTTTAATTTCAAGTGTCTCCGGCTGTGTCCAGGAAACACATTCAAGTGACGTCAAAGGAGGTAATGTGTAAAAGGAGAAAGAACACCCATTTTAAACATGTTTCGACAAATGTCCAAGTTACTAAGGCTAGCGAGAATAAATATATATGTGTGGTTCCGATAACCCGACGGACCCCACCGAAAAGGCCAGAGTCCTTACCCTAAATAATTTTTAGGAAACATAAAATTAAAAAAGAAAAAAAATCATGCCGCCGTTCACTTATAAAAATCGATCGACCTTGGCTGAAAGATTTTATCGAGAAAGTGGCCGTCGTGTGTCTTTAGTTTGCAGTAAAGTCAAGTGAAACACAGTAGTTTATTTCAACTTGTCTGCAGTGGAGGGTAAAAACTTGGGCCGGAAAAAGAGCATACCTGCATAGCCACAGTGGTTCGGTGAAACATCATAGCAATAGAGCCGGTTGAAAGATCTTACGATCAAAAAGATCAAATACAACCCCGTACAATGAGCAGTTGTTAGGAGCGTTGGGCCACAGAATAGGGATTTTTTATCAGACACTGGTCACCCCCATGCTATGAATTATGTGGCACCACTGGTCGGACCTGCCAAGCGCCCCTCTTGAGTAAAGGATGGAGCTGGAGGAAGAAGGTTACCCTGATAGTGGATAGAGGTTCGAAAGTATTGGCGGGTTTTAATATAAGTGGCAAAAGGCATAAATTGGCGTTATCCATTAGGAATATTACATTGCAGGGGGTCTACAATGAATTACCCGCTCTCGCTATTTGATCTGAAAGACGCAGACATACACTGAAACATGTGCGTGGTGCAATTTAGTTAGTTGTTTTCCTAAAACGACCAACAGCAACATCTTGTTTTCAAAGTCAATCGCCAGCTATCAAACAAAGCTCTCAAGCTTACATATTTATCTGTGCAATTCAATTTGGACTAGCACCTAAGTAATATCGATCAGCAGCCGCCCATAATACAACCTGTTAAGCTGGATCTCTATGCCTTCAGAAATTATTTGAAACCACCTGCAGTCCTAGGAGGGAAAAGATTTTATAAGTTTTATCCAATGTCTGTACATCATTTAAAATCGTTAAAACTTTTGAGAGACAGAATTGACAAAACAAGTATAAATAGGTCAAATGTAATAATGTTCAATACAAATAGACGTCGGGCTTATTGTGTCTTTATGGTTTTTGTTTCTGTTTTACCTTTTTTGTTTTTTGAACAGCGTGACAAAGGGAATCCTCATTATATCATTTAGAGCTTTGATAAACCAATTGTAGGGCAAATAAGTAGCTGAATAGTTGTAAGCAGCACATTCATACATTTAGTGCCACTTTACAGTAATTCAAATATCTATAGATGCACATTAAACTGGCCAGACACACATCTTTTTACTCCAATGAAGCCAAGGCATTCCCATCTTTTCTTCTTGGGTTTAGCTATTTTCAAACTTGCCAATCTTCGGTTTAGACAATTTTAATGAAGGCACTTCACACCAAGTGAAGCACCAAACCCATAAAAATGTAAATTAAATGCAAAATGTGTGATAAATAAAAAAAAAAACAGTAATTAATTCAGCTTGATTTTAAAAGTGTTTTTTTTTTCTTGACATAAGTAAACCAGTTCCGAAATTTGAGGAGGTAATTATAATGTCTGACTGTTGTCCTGACCTATTTCTGTGTCAGTTATCACTCAAATGTGTTTGGAACAGCCGGGCATTAACAAAATGCCACCAATGGCCTTAAAATATGCTGCTGAATGGAAGATGGTGTTATATGTTTTTGTGACCACCGAACAGCCGGGTCTCAAACCAGCAACCCTCAGCACCAGTCTCCTGGCCGAAAACGGAAACTCACATGCCAACTGTACCAAATCCCCGTTCCCATATACACAATGGTGCAATTGAGGTAGGTTAGTGTGAATGCCACAACCGACATAATATTATGAGACAAAAATAATACCTATTGTCATTCAAAGAAATTGATGCAGTCCCTTCTCAATCAAACATTCAGCAGAGTCTTAAAATAGTGAAATTTACGCTAGCATATATGTATATTCTGAGTTACATGTAGGCAAAAAGTAAACGATACATCATGCATTGATAGTTTGAAGTGTTTAAATAGTACAGAAAAACATGATCCATATTCATTAATTCCAAACCTAACAATGACAGCAAAGAGATTCCACACTTGCCAAAGCATCAACATTTCTCTTCCAATACCAATGTGAAGAAACAAATTTCACTCCTGACCTGAGACAGGCAGTCGCCCATAAAAGGCAACTGATGGTTTTAAACCGGTCCTCTCAACCTTAAAAATATTCATCATTAACTGCAGACACTATTTCTTTTCCAAAATGTATAGGCCTAACCACCCAAAACACAAATTTCATTACTTCTGCCAAAAATAAAAAGAGACCTGTTAGGCCTACCACCGTTTAGTTCTCCCGACTTGTCCGTCAGTTAAGTTTACAGGAAAAGTGTAAAGTAGGCCTACATCGTTTTTGTGATATTTATGAATCTGGAACATTATAAACACACTCTACCTCCACTATAACTATGAGTCGGAGATCAAAGCCCGCAGCACACCAGCAACACCAACATTCAACTAAAGATGGTGCTGCCCATCCTGTTCATGGCTGACTGCCCACATTTTGTGGTCCCTTTACTTGATCCTCACCTTTTGTAATATAGCAGGTATAAATGTAATATAGCAGGTATAAATCTAACCTCTGTATATGTTGTCAACTAAGCTTTCAACTTTTATTTTGTCACACCTGGGTGTAATTGCAGGATGCTTATATGTGTACTTCAGGTAGATCAGATGATAAATACATTTTTTCTTCGTATACAGGGTGAAACTTTCAGGACTTTTAGGTTCACTGTTATATAATGGGCTTTGCTGGCCCACCTTTACATCTGACCTCAAATGGCATGGGTTGCTAGGTGTCACAAATATGCACCATGGGAATGAAAGACTTTGTGTTAAGAAATTAAATCAACCCAGATCACTCCTATTACATTGGAACATTTTGGGTTGCCCCATACTTCCATTTGTTCAATAAATGGCACTGTGGTTGTTAGGAGATATTTTAGAATGCCTTGGACAAACAGTTAATAATTTAGACATTTGTAGTTAAAATTCAAGTTAATAACATCAAGAAAAGAAGATACAAACAGGAATCAAGAAGACGTATTCTCGGGAGCCCGAACAATTTTTTATTTATTGAGCTTCAATCAGCAGTACATCAAGATACAAGGAAAATGAAACATCAAAACAAAAATGCTGCCGACTTGGAAGAGTAAATGTAATTGTGTTATTACTTTTGACATAATATTTAAAACATTTCCTGTAGTTTTAGAGGAAACTCTAATGAATCGTCTTTTCTCGAGCATCATGGCATACTTTATTGGCACAGTTGTGAGTATTCGATGACTTCCATTTCAACAGATGGCAATATGATTAATTTGTATTGAGTTCTTGCTCAAAATTGTCAGATGGAAGCTCTTCAAATTTAACTGAAGATAAGCGTTAATCAGTCTTTATGAAAACTGTTTCACAGGTGGGTGGCAGAAGTGTTACTATTTCTTTTTTGAAAACGGTTCATCTCTGATATGATTGTCTGGCTTTTCTTGAGATTTTGTATTTTGGGGCATGTTCCTCGGACAAATCTCTGCTGCATTGTTCCAAATCAATTGCTGCCATGTTTTTCACTTTACATTTGCATCCTAAGCGTTGATATTACCAACGGTTATCAGACATTTATAGATAAATACATGAGCCAATGGCGATGCCCATGTGTAGGCTACAGCTTGTAATTCTGGCCTGGCTTCATGGAATTCACACACTGGCATGTATGAATATCCGTGGATATGCCACGCTAACAAATTTCGGGTGCTGACACTATTTGGAATTCATGCATTTAACTTTTTAGCAAATAAACATAAGAACACTGGTCAAATTTTATCATGACTCCTCATATATACATTCATCTGGCGTGTGATGATAAGATAATATCATTTGTCTTGCTGTGTATTAATAGTTTAAATGGCTGCCTTATTTTGCCTGTGAAATGGGTCGGTATGAGTTCCATGCCTGCTATTTCATTTTATATGAATGAACTGTGACCTATTATTAGGCAACAATGTTTGACACACAGTTATCAATATATTTAGCTCTTTGGTAATTCACCAGTTAAAAATTGAGTTGTTGGTAATGCCAAACATTGTAGCGTGTCTTACGAAAAATAGGAGGTACTCGAACACAATAATTTCAGATACCTCGATCTAGATTCCTACATGTGTATGATACACTGAATGAATAACATTTTGTTAATACTTGTTTGATTTCAATAGGTTGTATGCACAAAACGTCTAGCAACGTATGTAAAACTACGTGTGAAAAATAACCAAAATCACGCAAGTAAAGGTGAATAAGGGAGTCATTTTCTTCTGGTCATCAGCATTCTATTTGATTGAACTGTGGTTTTTACTGGACAGGTCACAAACACGTCGAGACAAAGTACTGTACTATCATTTAGTACATGCATGTGACAGGTCTGCAAATTATCCGAAGGAATAGAGATTTTGCGTGAAATATATGAGTCAACGTAAAGAACACTAGAAAGTCCTGCAATCTTTGATAAATTTAAATAAAGTATGTATTTCACCATTGACTTGGCATTTCATAATTTAAGTATGTAAAGCACAAAGTGTGACTGAAAAACTTTCTTTTCAGCATTTTTCATGCAAAGTGTATCCCTGGTTTCTGTGGGCATTTTTTTTATGGAAAATGTACATATTCCTAGTGTATTTCTTTATAAAATACCCACACTCTTGCAGGACATCAAGAAAGACTATTGGGACGTTACTTGTGTTTTCAGATATTAACAGGCCAATTAAGCCATTGTTCTTGTACACTCGCACATGGGTTATTGGCCAATCAAAATCGGATTGCAAATAACAGATTTTACTCCAAACAAACCCCACAGCCAAATATTACACACTTGGATCAAAGATTGCCATCCAAGCAGACCATCTGTCCCTTTCAAAAGGCAGGCAAAAAATAGTCAATGCTATGTATTACACCTAAACCTGTACATACATTATGGTTAACCTATAAGAAAGGAAAAACAAATCAGGAATAAAACAAATACCCCCCCCCCCCCCAAAAAAAACCCTTGCGTCATCAAACCGTTGGTGCGAAAAGGTTCACGCAGGGATGCGCGGGCAGTAAACTTTACTGTTATGTGAGGAGGGCAATTCGGTCCCCATGTACCCTTTCAAACCAGACGGTCTACATGCCTCAGGATAGTAAGGCAGGATGTGGGGCATTACACCATCATAATCTGGAAGAGATGTGAGAGGTTACACGAAGAGGAGGAAAAGAATATGATTGTAACAGGAACTTACTACGTGGATATATATTCTTGTTTCCTAAAATATTGTGATACTACATGGTATAACATTCAAAGGTGCTCCTTTCAAATCTGTACATCTCTTTATATCAGAGCCTCTCAAACATCATGGTATAACCCCAAGCACCGCGCTGTGCTCACCGTCCCTTTTCCCCTATTGAGGTGGAACGGTGATACTCTGATAAAACAAAACCTAAAGCACATCTGTGAAAAATGTTAGGTATGTCAAACAATGGTGGATTGTAATCACCTGTGCAGTTGCATCCTAGTATCAGTGCAAATAATTGTTAAGGTATTTTTTGCAAGAACAGGGTCTACATCAGCGTCTTGCTTGTTGGCATAGCAAGAGACTGGTCGCAAATGAAATTTGGCACCTGGCTATTACACTTGAAACATGAAAGGGAAACATTCAGTGCTATCTATTTATATTAGCCACTGTTGCAAGCGCTATAGCCTCTTCCTGTCTCTGTTATAACATAAGATGTTGATTAATAAATGTGCACCACCAATCCTTGGTATTTCGCCAGACAGGCGTAGTGGTAGCAAGACGAATTTAGATGATTCCAAATGAAACAATTAGTAGAATCATGAAGGCAATATATCTCAATACAAGTTTACCTTCAGACGTCAAATCAACTTCAAGATGTGTAATTCCTGTCCTTGTCATTTATTTATAACTTTGCATGGTACATCGTGAAAACAAGAATATGTAATTTGAAATACGTCTCTAATACTGTACATTCTGAAACACAAGACATGTGTGATAGTGACATTGCTCAGGCTTAAAAATATGAAATATATTACAATGACATACTATATTGGTCTGATTGGTACATTGTCCTATTAATTACTCCTATAGTCTCTAACAGAGACCAAAGTACGCTGGCCAAGATTATTCACTTCTGCCATTTTGCAGCAAAACCTGAACGACTACAACTAAGATGTTATCATTCACAACTTGATCAACTCAAACATGAAAACTAAATTACTTGTCATGCTATGAAAATAATTTTTAACATGAGGGGAATTTAAAATAAAAGCTATCCCTCTATTTTCCTTGTAAACAATTCTCAAATTTAAAGTAAGAAAGAACTTATAAATAAATTTAACACTATCGTTACAAATAGAGGTCCTGATCGTGTTGCAAAAATAACCAGGGCCACGCCATTTTTAACATTCTATATCAGAAACAGCATGAAATGTTTCGACCTGATCGACGCCACTGATATCAACAAAATTATTTGTTGCTTTTAACAAAAGGCTAGTGCTGGTCACAAAAACATACCAATGACTTTATTTAGAGATCTTAGATATACAACCTGTGTATATAAAGACATATTTTTTACACACATTAATGGTCAGCTGCTGGTAAATGTGTACAAATAACTTGATAGAACTTTTATATTATTTATATTCTTAGGTCTGCCCGGACCAAATTTACGAACAGCTTTGTCCCAAATATATGCATTCATCTGGTGGGTTTGTATAAGCAAAAGTATAAGCAACAAAATGACTTTTGGCAGGAGACCATAAACATCGTTTTGTGTGGTTTAGAAGAGTTAGTGCCAATAATGTTAACTAATTTAAGCCAGATTACAAGAAACTTTATACATCTGGATAAATAAGAATATATCATGAATGTTCACTCCAAATCCAAAAATGTAAATTCATTGTAGAATTATTAATTAAATTCAACAAACCTAATTTTGGCTCAGTCATGCCATGTCAAAATGACTTAGGCCATGTTGATCTGATTGTGATAAATCACTAGTCTCTTGTGCAGCATCAACATGCCCAAGGCCACGATGACGTGCATGGTACTAAGCAATGGTTCGTAAAGGCTATCTTCGAAATGTTTTGGATCATGCTACCAACATTATCAAGGGAGGCCTCACGATTGTCTTTTTTTCTGAAGAAAATTCAGTGGTATCAGTCATTAACGTTTGACATAGACGACACAACCATTCCGTCCGTAAACTATCCTGTATTCTGGCCTGAATATTTCATTTGATGTTTTGTGAATATTTCATTTGATGTTTTGGCTCGGCTAACTGGAAAGTCATATACGTTGACATACTGGGTCAACGTTCTTTGTCTGTTCACGATTATGATATTCAACTTTTTCTCAACATCCTTTTAGCAGATCTTCTTCAGACGTGGTACGAATGTTTTTAAAGTAGATGTCACCCAAGCTAGTTTGAACGGTCAGGCTGCAGTGTGTTCTTCTTCGTGAGTTTTTGTTTACTTTTAGAAGTCATCAAAAGCACTTTTCTGCATCCAAACTGCACAGGGACACGTCTGGAGACTCCTAGATTTTATTTTATTAACAAATGGCGCTGCAATTTGTTGTCTCTATCTTCGATGTATTTGTGCTTTCGTTAATTTCGAGTCGTAAAAACCCGGTAGGCATGTGCTTAATTAAAGGCTCAAACCGATTTGTGCTTTATGTAGTTATATTCTGTGTTGCTGCTTTTTAGCGAATATTTTATTTCATGTACATGTAAGGCAGTTCCTATATCCCTATTGACAATGACAGCAAAGAGATTCCAGACTGCCAAAGTATTGACTAAGGGCCTTTTTGTTATGATTCGATGAACAGTTTGACTATAAAGTTAGTAACTCAAAATGATTTACATGTACAATAATTATTTGCCTTTATGCTTGCCAAATTATGCTTGCAATTTTAATAGGCTACAAATAGCGGCAGACGCTGAAGGAATTGTTGGCCCTTTTTTTATTTTATTTAGCTTCTTTAGGAATACTGATAGAATTTCTCCGTTGCTCTACATGAAAAGTCCACCGAACATAATCAAGCACGGCCTGGCAGTGTAGATAAATTATTTTCCTGACTCCCAAATCAATTCTCTTAAGTACAAAACTGCCGTACAAGCAATGAAACGATTGAAAGTGTAATGTTGTTCTTTTTGTTGGTTTGCTTACCTGTTGTAGACTAATGATGGGGAAGGGGCACCTGCAGGATCCAATTGACGTACTGCGCAAAATCAAAGACGACACATAGTCGTTTAAAAAGAACAAGTAGGCCGGTCAGTCTCTCAAATGCTGTGGGGGAGCATTCCACACAGTACTTCTAAAAGTGTAAAAGTGAGCTTAAATGTGCATGGGGAATATATAGACGGCTGTGGCAGGTGGATTTTAGGTTCTGGAGGGGTAAGTGGTCGGATATACTTTTCAGTTGAATAAACAAAGTTGCAGGTATCTTACATACTGTTTGCTTTCCCTTGGATGTTCCCTATCTGGAATCTGAACAAGATACCTTTTCTGTGCAGATCATGTCATAAGCCACTGAAACTCTGACTGATGCAGAGCTGGATAACTTAGCCAGCTGAAAATTCGACACACCAAAAGTAATTTTGACTACATTTTGTCTCTGAAGCTTTCGACTTAAAGTCCTTAAATTTTAATGTTTTTATTATTATTTTTTTCGATACACTTTCGTTTTGTTTTGTTTTGCCACCGAACGACTGGGTCTGGAACCAGCAGCCATCGGTACTAACCACCTGGCGGACAATGGAAAATGCACAAATTAAATGTACCATATTTCCATTCTTACAACAAAGAATGGTTTAATGTAGGGATGTATGCATGAATGCCATAATCAACATGGCCCAGCTCATTTTATTTAATCCCGTACTATTACTGAACTGTATTCGCAGTTGTCTCAGATTAATGACTGAAAAATGTAGGGTCCCGCATCAAGAGAGCATTGACACACACACACACACACACACACACACACACACACACACATATATATATATATATATATATATATATATATATATATATATATATATATATATATATATATGTCCACAGAACAGAGGGTTTCGAACCAGCAACCTTCGACACAAACCACATGAACATTATTTGGAAAACACACCTATAAACTGCACCAGAGCTCGTTCCACAAAACAAAAGTGGTGAAGTGGAGGTTGGTATGTGTATATTGCATAACAAACAAGGCCCGGATCACTACATTTAATCCACATTTGTACTGCATTCCTGATTGTTCGCGATTGGGGACTGCATATATGTAATTCCACCAGCATCAAAGGAGCACCGCAAATATATATTTTGTTTTTTGACAACGGAACCGCCGGGTCTTGAACCAACTGCGGACCTAGTTGAGATGTTAAGACTAATTTATTGTAAAGCTCCAAAAGAAAGATGGCAGTGGTAATTCTAAATCAGCACTGACAAATATGGAAGCTTTACCGAATTTGGCACATCTTGCATCAGCACCTTATAATAGAATGATGAACATTATGATCGCATCGAATGTGCCGAGATTCCAACTTATCCTTACAGGAATCACCAATGGGTCCAACATAAATCGCTCATGAGTGCAGTCAGTGCCAACTGACTTCATGGCAGCTTTGCGCTGGATATTCGTACAGTAATTCACTGTCATCTGTCACCTATTATCAAAAAGGAACCTGTATATCGCATATAAGGAAGCTGACTTTCATTCTTTATGGAACTCAAATTGGGTCTCTATTCCTATGTTCTAGGCTTTTGCGTGTGGGTTTCTTGTAGGAAAAGGCATCTAGGCTTTGGTTAGTAAGTTGGTGAAGTAATTTCACAAAAAAAACATGGTGGATGATGATTTGTTCATTTGGTACGTCCCATTCCTGAGACAAAGGGTGTCTCATTTTTATTTTTTTATTTTTGTTTTTCTTTCTTTTTTTTCTTGCTTTTTGGCACTGATTGCTTCACCATATTTATTGAGAAATTAACTTTTCTACAATACACAATGTTCACATTTAACTTTAAAATTTAATGTTTAAGGAAAACAACGATATTGAACCAAGGTTTTGCAAGGGCTTTTTACTAAAGTTAGGATCAAAGACTCAGAAACATTGGGTACAATGAACAGTTGAGTCCCTGAAAGGGTTGCCTGAGGGATTTGTTTTGCTAATAAAGGAAATTTATCGTTTAAAGGAGGTATTGAGTGGCTAAAATACTGGCTAGTAGTTGGAAGTTAGTGTCATTTTTAGAAATATGTGTTTTGATTTTGATTAGATGAAGCATATTCTTGCTGATATCTTTTAGCCTGTAAGAAAAGGGATTTCATGAAAGCCCTACAAGATTCCTAAAATATGCGACACATTTGATAAGTTACTAACAGACGACTTCACACTCATCAAGTAAGGTAATTTTTCCCAATATCTTCCAGGACACATGCAGACCAAGTCACTATATTATCTAAAGAGATGTGACACACATCCTTCTTTTGAATTAACGAGACATTATCTGGTTGTGCTCTAGAAGCATGGGTCGTAGAGTTGCTCAAACCTATTAAAAACCACCAGTTACCTTTCATGGGTGACTGCCTGTCTCAAGTCAAGAGTGAAATTTGTTTCTTCACGTTGGTATTGGAAGAGAAATTTTGATGCTTTGGCAAGTCTAGAATCTCTTTGCTGGCATTGTTGGGTTTGGAATTAATGAATGTGGATCATGTTTTTCTGTACTATTTGATGATTACATATTTAGCTTGAATTGCCGTGAGCAGTTCTTCAATTCTATAGTTATATTGGAATTGCTTTGATTTCGTTGCAATCAAGCCATAAATAATTCTCAACGCTAACTAACAAGTAGGGTATAAACTAGCAGGCCTATCGATTTTAACCCTCCAGTCACAGAAATGGTATGAAGTTCTTAAAATGTCATCTAGGTATGTCGAGTTTGGCATGTTGATGTTACTTAAATTTTAAAACCTCACTGTTTTCTTGTATTTAACTTTGCTGTTATTGTTGGTTGAATTTATGAATATGGGTAATATTTTTCTTCTGGCTATTAGGTGTCCATGAAAATAAAGACCCTCAATGTGCCAATGTGAGAAAATAAACTGTTAGGATGGCTGTATTATGCATGGACAGATCAAGATTGGCGTGTCATTATATCATAAGAATGTAATTTTTGGTTGGTTTGAGGGTATCCCGTAGGATTTTTTTCATACTCTTTTCTGTGCTGCAGTTTGTGGCCACTTTGTGATACATAATTGTACTCTACCAACAGGGGTCAAAGAGTTGCTCAAACCCGTCTGATCAATTTATTTCACACAGCCAATGGTACCAATACCTAAGGTCCAATAGCTAGTATCGCAGGTAGCTGCTGTGGCGCCAAGGTCATTTCCCGGTGCGACTTGCGGCAGTCTAGGTCATTTCAATAAAGCAGCCATACTGCGCCATAGTTCAAAAATACAGGGAAAAGACATCGCCAAAGTTGATCGTCATTTTGCAACGTACGACGGAAGTATTCACAAGTTACAATGATATTGCACAATTATTGCAAAGTTCCTGACTGTAAGTCAGACACAAGAAAACTGGGTAAATTGGATAAATACCCCTGGGTGCAAGACGTAGCTTTCCACGGTTTTCCTCCAAAGACAGAAAAACAGAAACGACGGGAGTGGTTGAATATGGTGAGAAGACTAAAAGATGATGAAGCAGGCAAATTTGACAGAATTTTATCAAGACATTATGTTGGGGGTAAAGGTCCAACACCAGAACATCCAGTGGCCACGTTATTTCCGTGTGGCAACTAGACGATTGCAGAAAAACAACGCACAAGAAACCGATGCCAGAAACGTTTGAGACGGCCAAGGATCGAGTGACCTACCATCAACGGAGAAAGGCCGGTTGCCAAGTACAGAGCGGGGTGCGATCGTTGCGTTGCAGCTGTAGCTCACATTACTGGCTCATTTTGACCAACGGTATCGGAATAGATTGAAATAATACCATAAGGGTCTGGTGCACAAAACCCAGTATTACGATATGTTTGCTGCGTTGCATTAATATGTTGACTTAGTAATGAACCACAAATGTAGTAGCATGACGTCATGGAACATGGAAACTGCCTCTGATAAAAAGTGTTTGCAATGTGCTCTTAAATCTATTCCATCAGTCAAAAGGCCAACTTTACTTTACTGTCTTTACATTGAGGTGTATTCACGTGTAATAGGATATACATTTTACACCTTTATTGATACAGTTGCTATGCTTAGAGGGTGCTTCAATACATTCTGATAGAATGTAATAATAACACATGTCTAAAATACCCATTCATTTTGTCTCACTAACGATCATATAGCGTAGCTAAAGTACTTACTGACAACAGCACTTTGCAACCTAGGACCAATGGTTATTCCTTGTATTGACCAGTATGCAGCTAACAACAGAAATTAATGTGCTTATCTGTTAGATTTAGACATTTTGTGTTAAGAAAAAAGTGTACATAGTTTATATGATACTCCTAAACGTAAACAGATCTTTGCATTTGACATGGTTTAAATTGATTCCTTGAGCTGTGAGTTTTCTTTCCACATAACAATCTAAGTAACAGGGACCTATAATGCCTGGAACCCTGATGATGCTAAACTCTTGAATAAAACCTGGTGGACAACTTGCAAAATTTGGTTCCTTTCATTCAATCTTGCCAAATATTCTTTATGTACATTATACCCATTCATGCCCTACCGTGAATATTTTTTTTGCACGTGTGAACACGAAATGTTTTCTGCACATGGAAAAACATATTGGCGTTGAGAGGCAAACCTGTCCTCACCATTTTGCAGGCAAATAATTTGTTGAGTAGACAAGGGTATGAAACAACATTCGCCAGCTCCAGCACTGTTTCCGGGCTGTCATACTACAACATCGACAGCACGTGTGTTGTTTTCAGTGCAGTACTGCATGAATCCCCGCCGGAACGTGGATAGCAGAACGTGAACTATTAACGTAAAAAGTTATAAGTGAAGCCCATAAAAAACAGTATGTTCTTGACCTCCCAAGGTAACAATTCAAGCAGCATTAGACCTGTAGTCCAGAAGAACTATTTCTCTTTTATTCATATTATGAATACATACCTGCAATATCGTCTAATTTTTGTCAACCATATCTAGCTTAAATAAGGTTCCTGACATTATGTATTTTTGTTGAAGTTGTGAAAGAACTATTTTATCACTAATTATCTGAGACAGGATTTATTTATATCTGTTCTTTCAAAATGCATATAAAAACTATAATGTCACTAATAACCGGAAACAGACAATGTTTATATTGTAATGTTTAAGTACATACAATGGATAGTTACATGTGTTGCAACAGGAAATTTGATAAATGTCGTGCAGTTTATATTTTTTTCCAATTCTTTATTTCCATTCTTGAAGTGTGTAGAATCAACCGTGCATAAAATGGCTCATCGGTAGCTATACAAAACAAAGTCATTTCATTTTCATAACAGATTGTTCCAAGTGAAGATAACAAGCCTACCCAGGAATACAAAATGATTATAAACTTGCTTATGTCCGGGATTGTGATAGCCTCTACAAATTACAGTATATCCGTTAGTCAGCACAGGTTACATCATCAAAATTTCAGACCATTTCTGTCCGTGTTTAAACGCTTTACCTCATTACTTTTATAAAATGAAGCTTCAGCTTCAATAATATTGATAATATTTTGATATTTACAGGAAGGAATAAACTATTTCCCATATATATATATATATATATATATATATATATATATATATATATATATATATATATATATATATATATATATATATATATATATACATATAGTTTTCAGTGTTGTATTACCTAAAAGAGCCTGCTGAATAACAGAAAATTTCAGAACATAAACCTGACAAAAAGCATGCAAAAGACTCCGTCCTGAACTGAAAAGCATATGCACATTCCAAAAACAAGTGTTTAGTTCTCTAAATGTCGCTTTTGCATAAGTAGCGGGATTCAGTTTCTGTTATTTGTCATCTATGTACTTTTTCCTGAGAATAGTAATTTGTTGCAAGAGTCTAAACTGAATCCGAAAAAATGAATACATTTGAAAGAACTATTTTCTTCCTGAAATTGAAATTGAACTTGAGATTATAGTGTTCCATCAATGGAACCTGGCTTTCTGCATTACTTTCTAATCAATAGGGTAGAGAATGTGAGACAATTTACCCACTTCCGGAAGGCTATCATTTCCTTTTTATTTTTTTCTTCTTAATTTTCATTTGTTTTTTATTAAAGTTTCAATGCAACTTTGTGAATTAACTATGGTTTTGAACAGTTAAGTTGTCACTGCATGTGAAGAGCCGGGAGTTGAACCCGTGTATCCGTGAAAGCGAGGACCGTGACCCTTTTGGCCACTGCAGCTCCTCATTTTCAACTTCTGCGTAAAGGTCAACAGATTCGCTTTAAATTTTGTTGGTATTTACCTTGGCTTGATCTCTACTAATTTTGTCCAAATGGTCATGATGCTGTGATTTTTTTGGGCTACATGTTAACAAATCTTCTTCCCTGAAACAGCACAGCCAATTGTTTTGCTATTGCACAGGGACACTTCTGGGGATCTCTAAACTCTGACCCATTCAAGAGGTGCTATTGTTATTATTTTGCACTATTGAGTGAATTTTTATGCGTTTTCAATTTCTTGACTTTTTCTCAAAAAACATACGTTTTATCCTTTTCGAACCTACTGGGAATACACATGTACCTGATCTCTACCATATTTGTTCACTGCAAATAATCATGCTGTCATTGTCTGATTTCTGACAAAGTAACAAATTCCGCAAAATTGGCGAGGGGATATGTGACAGCAATCTCACAACAGCAATGGTTGATGACATCAATCTGAATTTTATTGAAGTACCTCAGTCGTTTTATGTAAGGTAAGCTGAGCACAAGACGGGCACAGTCCTCTTGTTATTCCATAGTATCTTTATAACCCTCTTGGATAATAGTGTTATTGCACCATGTCTTTGTGTTACTGCTAATAAATCTCTGTTATAAACAAGATGCAATGAAAGAGATAGGTTTTACATTTTCTAAAAAGAAAAAATACTTTAAAAAACTCAGCAGAATAACCATGACCACCTAGGAGATTTTTCATTGGATGTGTGTTGCAGACGATATAAAAGCCCATGCTTGGTTTATTATCCTCCGAACTGGAATTTTCTACGTCGGAATGTTTGTGGATACTTGCGATCTTAAAAGATTCAAGATTCAAGATTCAAGATTCAAAACAGTTTATTAGACATATGGTTACAGTTTGTACATGTTGTTATTGACAAAACATAAAATTACAGTTTAACAGTAAGTACATAACAGATAGTGATAAAATTATATGTCAGGATGACTCCAATTAAGGATTTATGCAATCCGCTATCATTGGGGCCACCTAATATTATTCAAACTGAAAGTACACCACATCTAAAAATGTCAAGACTCAAAGTTAAAATTAGTGAGTAATACCTTTTGTAGATTAAACATGGTCAAAAATCTAATTAATCAGTTGTTGCATACGTAACAATTTCGAATGACACAGATTTCAGAGTACTGATTACAGAAGTACGAATTTATGTATTTAGAGAAACCATCATATGAGTGCGTGTGAATTTTATTTTTGATACAAAAGAGTTTTGTATATGTATTGCATGCGCGACAATTTCGCGAAACTCCGTGATGCATCATTTTTGTGCAGGTCTTTTACTTCGTGAAGTATTTGGTTCAAATCATTCATAGTTTTATCTTTCACAACTACTCTTTGTATTATCTCATTGTTGTACTTTATGTTCTGAAGATTAGGTTCATATTTGGAAGGGGTTTCAGCATTTTGGTGCCATAGTGCTTTACGTCTAAAACATGCCCGTTTTGCAGCATATAATCTACTCGTTTTTCAATTGTAACCTCATTTTCAAAATCTGATTTCCTCAGAAACGTTCAGAACAACAATAAATTCAGATTTGCACTGTGCTATTTCACCTTCTAAGCTGTACATTTTCTGGTTCCTTTTTTCTGCATACTTTATCGTTTCGGAAAGGATTTGTACTGTTTTAACATTTCCCATGTGAAGATACATACTTGGTAGCTTTCTTCTTTGCAGAGCAGCAATACGCATGTCTGTTAAATTAGTCATACGAAGAGTGGGAATGCCGGCATGTGCAATTGCTGGTGAGGGTGTCTACCCATGGTGTGGTGTTTACTTATTATCTGTTTACATTTGCATTAAATATAATAGTATGTGCGATGTTTAAGTTCATTCTGGAAACAGAATTGCCCAGAAAACATAATACCACAAAGCTTAGCAAAAGGCGATTCAATATGAGGTGGGAAAGATGTGCTCATACCGTTGATCATCGAGTTCCAGTATTGTTTAATATAAACCCCAATGCCGGTCAATTGACATGTTCAGTTTACAATAAAAAAGACATTTCTAAAATAAAGGAATTTCGTTATTTAAATTTGATTTTGCAATTTTGCTTTCACTTTCATGAAAATAAGCATTTTTCATATTGTACCAATGTACTGTTACAAGCAAATTGTTTGAAACAACACAAAGATTTTCCACGTTATCAGAATAAAAACCCGTCATGCCTTGTACAAGGGACATTTACACATATTATTGAAAAACCACACGGGGTAATCCTATTTTTTGCCTATTGCTTACGCCGTGGGTCATACCCCACCGGCCGTGTGCCTATCTGCAAAAATACGTGGAGCATAAAAGCAATACACAGTGCTTATATAATCTCGTTTTGTACCCATAGGGCTTACGATCATGAGGTAAAACATCGCCCCTTTCATTTCAGATGGTTTGTTTATGATGGACCAAATGAAGGGTGTCCTTTAATAATAAATGAACTTAATTTCCAAAAAAACGTCCACTTGGTGTCAACTCAGCATCGTGTCCTCATTGCCATGTATCATACAAAACACTCGAGGAGAGTACAAAGGGATTCTGTGTTTAATATTTCATATCAATCTGTGAGACCACGCGTTGTATTCAATTCTAACTTGTCATTTGGGCTATATATGTCATACGTTGCTGTAAAATGTATAAATCTTTCATATAAGCCTCCTCAGGTTTCATGTACTATGAAAATATTCCTACAAAAAGTAAATTCAGCTATCAATGCATGCAGAAAAAGGGAAAAACCACGGACCCCACTTGCATTTATGAATAAACCGTGCGTGACCCTCTCTGTCGCGGCAGTGAACAATTCATTTTCCATTGCATATTACATAATAGCACCAAGTAACTTACGAATTTATCTTCATATTATTAAATTGGATCTTCCAAGCTCGGACACAGCATGTATAAGACAATATATAGATATTAGGAACTTAGGTTTGCTATTTTATGCACAGCCATTTTCGTTTAAAAAACTATGTGGCAGGCATTACCTTCAAGCACATGTTTCGTCATCGCATTTAGCTTTGATTCGTTTCTACGCAGAAATATCAACGCCGACCGCCATTTACCCTGAAAGTTGTGAATTTGAATATTATTTTATGAAAAAAGGACATTTATTGCACCAGCAAAAATTTGTTTATGATTATGCAAGAAAAATACATATTGTACATGTTATACTTGGACAAATTGCAATTATGCAGAAACGAAACCTACTTATTTTTCAAATGCCAAGAGCCATTAATGAATTGTATTCTCATGAAGTAAAGGTAATTTGCGATTTTCATGTCAAATATGATATAAGTTTGTATTTTCAAAATGACAGGGATATCGACATGTTTGATAGATTCCATGAATTGGAATTCTTAAAGGACAAAATATATAAATTTTGCAAATCATTTACAGCAGATGGATTCAAATTGACTTTGATTTTATACTCGGACTATTTCTTTGGTGAAGGTAGAATATATGTTCAAGCGTATTCTATATACAATAACTTGATGCGATTAGTTATTTATAGAACAGCAAGGAAAAACGCAGTAGTGGGTAGTGATGCAGTTAATGTGCAGTTGCCGTTTGCGTGGAATATGCTAAATGCATTTAATGTAATAGCAATGTTAATTATTGCTCCTAAGACACTGTTTGTTGACATTGTCCTTAGCGAGTGTTTCTGGAGTGGTCCAAACTCAGATGCCTGCAGTCTGGCTGGATTTGCTGTGCTATTGATTTCAGGAAATAGACTTGAAACTAAACTTGGTCCTTTCTGTAACTTCCATGCCAATATGGCAAACTTTTTGCATCCGAATACAAATTTTGTGTCGTCTAGCAGTAGTATAGTTCTGGTAGCATACATGTATTTATATCACAAATACAAGGGGTTTCAATTCATGATCAAGTTTAACGTACGTCTTACACCATGTTATGGCAAGGCACAAATATTTCTTCCTGATTTTCAATTTACCACAGATAATCCTGGTGAAACCCAGGAGAAAGGAGTCAAGTTTGTTCGTGAAACAGTCAACCTAACAGTAACTTCATTTGTGAGATATACATCTTCTATAATCTCGTACAAAAAATACAGATCACAAGAACTACACATTGAATTAACAGAATATAGTGGCAAATGTTACGTATTGTATCAGTACCCTGTTGTGTACAGTACCAATGATGTTGGGGAAATGGGTGGCAATGTCATAAGATTCAAGGTGCAGAAACATGCAAATTCAAATGAGGTCCATCAAAAGACAATCAAGCAAATAAGCACTACGTTAAAGGTTTTGGACACAGTAAACATGCTCGGAGAGTCCTGCTACTATGATGGAGCCTTTTTCACATACAGCCAAAAACTAAATAGCATGATTGCCAAACAGCAATATGGACAGGTAGAACTGACATTACTGCTTCTGGAACTTGGAATGCAGTGTCTGAATTTTGATTGGGCTTTTCGCGTCTCTTCAGCACTGCCATCTGAAACTAAGAACGACTGTAAAACCGTTAATATGAGCCAAAATGCAAATCTTACTCTCAATCTTTTGGGCCAAACTATTTGTTTTGATTTTAATATTTTGGAAAATGTGACGTCTTTTATTCTAAAGTTGAATCGAACTGATCTTGGTGACAATGCACGTACATTACGTTTGACTTTCGGTTTACCTTATTCACCATTAGAATCACTTGTTACAGGTTGTGCGGTACGCACTCGGGCTGGCAAAGGTATCTTTACTGTACAACAGGCCAACAAATCACCATACATACTTGAAATTGTTGGTTATTTTCATTACAGGGTAAGAAATGAAATGCTTTGGAAAAAACCAGCCATGGTATGGTTTTGGCCCGATATAAATAGTGTATTCTTCCGTTGGATTTTTGATATGGTAATGGACAGATATGGTGAAGCAGACTATGACCTCAATATAAAGTTAGCACGCGTGGGAAAACATTCAAATATGTGTGTCAAGGTTCGAACAACATATCTGGACAGGAGCAGTAAATTGGAGCGATACCCCGTTTTTAATCCAATTTGTAGGTATACGACCAAAAAATGTTTCAATGCCGCATACCTTATAATGAAGGGAATTCAGATGACAAGCTGGAAAAAAGCTCAACAAATGTGTCATAAATTGCACAGACATTTGATTGTTTTTAACACGTATGAAGAGTACAAGATGATATTCCATCTGTCATTTTTCTTTGGAGGTAGCTTTCCTGTCCTGCAGTCATTATATCTCACGCACATCTTGTACATGGGATTGAAGCGAAATATGTCTGTAAGCGAAATATATTTTTCTGAACAAATCTTCAAATTCATTTAAAAGGCATGACTTCAAAGTACAGATCCATCTTGTGCGGCTAGAAGAGGATAAATACTTATTGAGAAGACAGTGTACTTATTATGAGGCAATACTGCGCATAACCAAAATACATGTACATATGGAAATAAAATAGAATAAAATATATGAATATAAACAAGTACAAGATTCATATCCTCCTACTTCACTTTAACGAATTGGTTTGAATTATTAATGAGCACACCAATGGGTTGGTTGCCCTTTTACATATTGCCTTTTTAGATATTGTTATATTCGGGGTTTAAGTGACCAGTTCGATCATACTGAGGTTTGACTACTAATCTGGGACTGTACTGACATCACGGCTACAATATGCATAGGTACCATAGAATCTCCCCATTAAAACCTATCTCCCAAAAAGAACTACATCCTTATTAGAAAAATTTATTCAAAGTGTCAGTTTATTTTTTATTGAAAATATATTGAATGTATGTTAAAACCACACTCCTTTGGAGATCTCTCTTTCAGTACCAAAGTCATTTTATTAGACAGATTCTACCACATCTGTTTCAACGCCCGATGGAAGCCACGCCGGATGGAGGCTGATATAACCACCAAAAAGCAATTTATGGAGGGTGGCGTCACGGCTGACATGGTTGGTCAGCTCGGATTTTGAGCTCTTGGTATATCTATTTTTTTAGCGGCATGTGAGGTGGAAAGCACACAAAATGCTTTGAAAGTTAGATTTAAGCTATGTGTGGACATCTTGGAGCATGTACATAGCAGAGACTGTGAGTATTTCGTAAATATGCTTTTGAAACCAGAAGCAAATGTGTGTGATCAAGGCCAGTGACATGTGCACTAAATGACTCCATACTTTTACCACTCAGCCATACTGGGAATACCTTGCGTCTACTCTTTTACGACCGTTACGGAACCACAGTGAGAATACCTCGCTGGTAAACTTGTGATACTTTACAAGCAACTATTAAAAACTGCTATACGACCTAGTTGTGAGGGCATATTGATAGTCATGGCCGGGGTCAATAAAGAATGTCAGGGCCAGAAGGAATAAAAAGCTGTTATCAGCCATGGGGGAAACGATGAGGGCACTGCTGGTGACGGCACAGAGGTGTCTGGTGAAGAGGTGAAAAGGTTCAGTCTACCTTAAAGCCGCTCTTTCGCATGATGAAATAAAAAGTTGCTTCTCCAACCTCTTAGACTACTCTGGAAGTTCCAAAATTGCTGCCCAAGAAGAAAAAATTGCCAGCCTAGAAGGTAAAATATCTATGTTGGAGGCTTCTATTGACGATCGAGAACAATACGGTCGCCGCAATGCATTCCGTATTGTCATTTCATGCCCGGAAAAGTGAAGGTGAGGACACCGACCAATAAATTGCTGACCTGTGTCGTGACAAGCTAAAGGTCAACGTGACCATCCAGAACATCAGCCGTAGTCACGGAATGGGTAAACCCACAGGAGATCCCAGCCCTATCATTCTTAAATTTATCAGTTGCAGGGCCAGGCGCAGCGTGTACTAGGCTCGCTTCAACTTAAGGAAGGTGATGATGAGGCGAAGAAGATTTTCAATAATGAAGACCTGACCAGAAAAAGCAGCTTTAGCTTTCAAAGCGAGAAAGCTGAAGCGACAAAGACAAATAAACGATACGAGGACCATTGACGGTCGGGTCTTCACCAAGTACAAAGATGACAACAAACGTCTTATCCGCAACTTTGTAGATCTGGCCAAGTTCGACAGCGATGTCCCAGCAATTGCCACTGACACTAACCCGAAGGAATCTACGCCCTTGATGCGCTCTCAGTCTCGCGAGAGATGGGTATAAACTGTTCAACCTGGTTCTTTACGAAATTGTTTTGTTCTCATCACAGCTGGTTGTATATTTTATGACCTTTCACTGTATGGTTACTCAATGATTCTTACATCCGGCCATCAATTTTGGCTTATTTAACTTTATTGTATCTTTTTTCTCTCACTCGTTTTGCTTTTCGCACTCATTGACATGCCATAGCCACTACGAGTTCAGGGTGAATACTTATTCTTACTTACAGTAAGATTGTTTGCACTAATTCGTACACATGTTGATATATGTATACATTTTATCTCGCTACCAGCATCACTGCCACGTTTGCTGCATCGAATTCTTTTACATCATGTGAATGGTTCCCTTAAGACTTATTTATTTTTTCCAATAAGTTCCACTAATTTATGCTTTATTCACAATTACTGGTCTTTTTCTCTTGCGAATTTTGCACAACATGTTGTTAAATTGATATCCAGAAGTTGCCCCTGACCGTGACCTCTCACTACAATGTTTATAGTTTTTAGGGTGTGCAGTTTGTATCAATTGAATACGCGTGGTTGGTTACTTAATGATTCTTAAATCTGCTCATCTACTTATGGCTTATTTAACTTGATTCTATTTAGATCTCTTTTCATTTTGTCATTCGCACTATTGACAAGTCACACCCACTACGAGTTCAGGGATAATACTTATTCTAATTTAAAGTAAGATGTACTAAGTTGTAAACATGTAAACACATGTATCTATACAAATGCCGCTATTAGCATCACTGCCATGCATGCTATATCGAATTCTTCATGTCAATTTAATACACCAAGCTGGTCTCTGTAACCTGCAAATTTAATGGGTCCTATTTTACCTCCGCTTACCGATCGCACCTTTGAAATACGAACGAAAGGTATTAGCAACAGTGAATGCCACGATTTTGAGCCATCCTGGTTGTCCTGATGACTGACTACCCATTGACTCAACATGGACATTTGAACTCAATGGCCACGTTCTGAAAGCAACATGGTTATAAGCCATAATGTGTAATAATAATTGTTATTATGGCCCCATAATGCAAAGTATGTAAACTTATACGTTCTCTGCTTTGAAGTTGTGTTATTTTCAGCGTTGGAGATGTCACGGGCAGTGTTCAAGCTTTAGCGACGGGCACAGGTTTTGTCACTGTTGCGCTTATGTCTACTGCGTGGATATATCGAGGTCATATCAATATAAATGGTTCTCTTTTCTCTTATTTATTTTTCCGATACGTTTCACTAATTTATGCCTTATTCATAATTACTTTTTTTTTCTCTATTAGCGATTTTTGCAAACGTGTTAAACTGATACCTAGAAGTTGCCGCTGACTGTGAGCTCTCACCACAACATTTACCGTGTCATTGTGTGCATTTTGCATCAATTGAATACGCTCAAGGCGATTTTCTTTGTTTTTTGTTTCATGTTTACTTTTGTCCTCCATGTTGGGGCACCAGTAATCGTTTTTGCAAGGAGGTCCATCAGAGACGTCAAAATTAACTTTCTTTTATCGGCTGCTGCGTTTCTATTTTCTTCATTCTTGCAATCACTTTATTTGGATATTCTAAATGTTATGTATTTGGTCCTGTCTTATGCCAGTATAAGAGATCAAATTTCCAAATTGTAAACATGCTTTACCTGTTTCTGTGTTGGGGGCCGTATTTATGTATATTCCGTTCATTATAGATATAAGCTGCAGTTTTCGATATTCCCATTGTGGAAAGTTTGAAATTGAAAATAAAGCTCCCACATCAGCTTTCTGTGTCCTTATATGAGACCGGCTCAAGTCTTTTGCTAACATTGCCATACTGTATTTTATGTTTATGGATCTGAAATGGATAATGAGTATTTACATTGTACCGAATGTACCGATTAACATGTTATACATGGCTTACACGTAAATTTCGCGTTTCATGTACGATTATATACATTTGCCATGGTGTGTCATCGTTACACCTCATACAGATATACGCCATCATTTACACAGATTCCATCAAATGATCACCCTCCCATCAGTTTCCAGGGTCATATTTTGGATGATGTATCTCAACACAAGCACCTTGGGATCACAATCCGCTCCGACTTGTGTTGTTCTGATCACAGTCAAAGCTACTAAAATGATCAATATTATGAATAGTCTAAAATTCATCTTAGACAGAAACGCTTTGAAAACTATCTACATTTCCTTTTTCAGGCCTATACTCGAAAATGGTAGTCCGGTGTGGAGTCGCTGCACAGCATCTGACGAGGAAAAGCTCGAAAATTTTCAATTGGGTGCAGATCGTATTGTAACTGGTGCAATGCATGGGACAAGCAACACTAAGCTCAATGAAGAAATTGGCTGGCTTACTTTGGCTGAACGCAGGGGGACAGCAAAACTAACTTTTATGTATAAATCGGTGAACAGGCTTGTGCCCGAATGTCTATGCTGTATTATTCAAAATACTACTGATATTTGAACATATGACAATCGACAACAATTCGATCTTCACCGTTTTAGGGTCCGGACAGAACTCTTTGATAAATCTTTTTTCCCATCAACTATTCGACTTTGGAATCAACTGCGTCGGGATATTCGAAACTCGGCATCTATCCAAATCGAAGGTAGCTAAACAAATTATACGTCCCACTAAGTTTCCTGAATTGTATAACATTGGAAATAGAGTTTTAGCTGTCGAACACACGTGCCTGCGCTTGGACGCTAGACCTTTAAATTCGTATCTTTTTACGATTGGAATAAAGGACTCTCCTGAGTGCTCCTGTGGTTCAGCAAGAGATCGTACTTGGCATTTCTTCTTCTCATGTCAAACGTTGACGGTGCCGCGTTCCCAGCTACATACCAAAATTGCCCCTTTTGCTTCTTTCACTTTACATACTTTGCTGTACGGCTCGCCGCTATGTTCTTTTCCGAAAACACAATCATTTTTTTTTGCTGTACACGAATATATACATACCGTCAGGTGCTTCAGTACTGTCGGTATTGGCTGATTTTGTTTAGCTTACCTGGCCTGTGCGTGAGTGCGACAGCGCTGCGTTTCCATGCTGTGACGAGGATCCGAGGTTTCACGAATCTTTTGCCGCGGTTGGGTGAACTCAGCTCTGCAGCCTGCCCTTCAGCCCTAAGGAGTTGACTCATGTTGTTGCACGGCCAGTGAAGAGTTCACATGAACATCCGTCAAGTTAAAGACCTCAGTATGAATAAACCATAAACATTAGGACCAAGGTATAGGTATAACTTGTCATTTAAGCTTCGCAGCAGTCACTTGTACAGGTTACATGGGTTAAAACATATTACTGGCTCAGCTCCTGCCTGTCTTGTCTGGCTGTTGTCATCTGCAACATGTTCCCGACTCCAAGTACGTCTCGTGCTGTCCTGCCCATACTTCTCTTTTCTCACGATAGGGATTAATATAGGGTTGATCCCTCTTTGCCGGTCATTAAATTTATGTTTGTAACAAGAAAAATGTACTTTTGGTAAATAAAACACGTTTAAACCAAAGCAATTTATACATTTCTCTCTTATCAAGTCCCATGTTAAAACTTGATCTGACTGAATGTACAGTTATGATTTGCATGTGAATCACATTATTCACTGTGATAATTCTGTTGTGGATTCCATTTCCCTTTCTCTTGTTTATATCAGAATCGATAGCCATAGGAAACATTGGGTGTATATTATTTGAGTCTTTTATCACATATTGCCGCCAAGTTCATTGGGTACGGTAAGTTGGCAAGCACGTTCGCAAAGTACACAATACGTTACTCGCCCTCCATGTGAAAGCAGATGTGATCTTGTTCACCTGGAGTGACTGCAGTTCCATTCAGTTGACAGGAAGTGACAACGGAACCAGCCTATACCCTCCTCGTTGTGCCAAAGCCATTTTAGACTTGATCATGAAGGGTACCTGTCTGCATTCGTGTTTCCGCAATTGCCAAATACTGGATCCCTCACGCAAGCAGACAAAAAAAGGGAAGGCTGGCTGGAAGATTGCTGTGCTGATGGTATGAGAAACTGGCTGAAAATATAGAGGCATTGACTGAAAGTCAGTTATATTAAATTCTTTTAGAACACATTAAAATAAAAAAGCCATAAGATGTAAAAAAGTGATAAAATTATACATTATATTTTACTCTCACACATCTATGGACACAGTTTAAGAGGAACTAGTGCTTGAAAATATTTTCTCCAATAATTTGGACAAAATTAGAATCATGTTTAAGTTGTGAAATACGTTATCAGAGAAAATATACGAACCTATTCACAGCGATTACTACCTTGAGATAAAAAATAAACCCAGTATTTGGCTTTCTATCTGACACGACTATTTTATCAATATTGACGATCATCATGCATATTTTCATAAAAGCAAATGGTCGAGTTTGAATCGAAACACAAAGAACACAAGGGGATATTTTGAGACCCCTCAATACCGTCAGACGTTTGTGAGGCAGCAAAGTTCCAGGTTTATTAAGCAGTCTGCCCTCCCAACTCACCCCCCCCCCCCAACACACCCACAAGCCCAAACAGGCAAAATAAATAAAATTGATTTTCAAAGGTTATATATCGGGTATGCAAGATACTGTACTCATACCTGTCTTCAGATTAAAATGTGTTGATGTTTTTACCTATTGATCTGAACATTGGGTCAAGTAAGCCAATTTCGTGCAAGCATATACGGTATAGCTGAATACAATTTAGTCATGAAGGCCTCCTGGAAATCAGAAAATTGTCTGTCCAATTTCGGATCAATTATACAGCTTGCATTGGTTCAAACAATAAAGTAGGCCTTCAAAGTAATTATGCTCATGTTTTATCACAACAGCATGAATTTTAACTGATTTATTTAAAGGAGTCAACCAATATGTGTACAATGAATATATTCTACGAAACTTAAACACAGTGAGAATGCTATAGTTTTCATGGAAGGGAATTCTTTTGAAAACCTCCGATATATGTTTACTTAAGAAACACAAGAATGTGGTCTTATTTTAGTTTAAATTTAAAAGGATAATGTTAGGCCTTTTTGGAGGAGTTCCATAGTAGAAGGGAAAATAATTACAAACGGCATAAAGTGTGTCCATTGAAAATCATTACCGCAATCGGCCAAACAATTATACTTTCATTTCAATTTATATCATATGTCCAGTTCGAAATTGAACACAAATGGCTGAGGTATTTCTGATTCATCATATCAAATCATCATTTATTGTCTTATGCGTTCATATCAAAATTATTTTATTGCGATATTGCACTTATTAATTATCCTTAACTTGTTTGTGTGTTTTAACACTAATCCTTTATTTTCCATTTTCATTTCCAATTTGACGAAATTATAGCTCCCATTGGCGCATGTTGTGCGTTATGCTTATTCAGTGTATTTCGGCTTTTCCGTTTGTTCCATTAATATTTCCTAACAGCAATCAAATTTTGGCATGCAAGTCAGGAGTGACAACTAACAAAATTCACTTTTCTTACAGCTAAATGATGTATACTGGATGAACCACGACCCTGTAGTTTACAAAGTTTGGGAAACTTCATACGACTATCAACAACCAACTACTTTCGTCAGACAGACACCAGAATCAGAACTCAAAAATAAAGGAACAGTTTTGTCATATTTGTCACACTCAAAATTACGTGAGTGCGCTGGCTTACAGACAGTTTCTGCTCATAAAAAGCCACATCTCTTAATGATCCCGTGCACTAAGCCTCTGTACAATTCTGCATATATTTGTGAGTACACATCAAACGACAAAAGGACGACTTACACAATTATGTCGACTGAAGAAACAACAGATAAGCCAAGTATACCAGCTTACATAAAAAATATAGGCAATTTCCCAAACTGTGAAATAGGGTTTTTTCTAATCGGGAACTATTGCAAAGAATTTCTTACCACTTACAAATGCCCATTGGGTTCTTACAGGGCTGGCAATTACTGTATCTATGTGCAAGTATTCAAATCAGGTATAATTCCATTTGGTGAGGAGGAGAACATGTGTAAGATGACAGGAAGTTACATTCTTAGGATGGATAGATTTGATGTATATCTAGCCAAAAAGACAATGCACTCAATCAGACATCTAGTGTCATTGGATTTAATCCGGCGTGTAAGTGTTATTGGTGAGGAATGGCGGTACATGTTTTCTTGCGTGCATCTCATTCGAACGTTTATCAGCAAGACCAAAGTTGGTGATTTATTTCATTTAATTTGGAGGTGGCGTTTGGTGAACCAAGGTATGTGTTTGAGAGCAATATTCGTTGAAGAAAATAACCAATATTCAATGCTGGCATCTTTGGTTAGCTACTTGACACAAAAGGAAATAAATATATTGAATGATATCATAATTAATCGACGTAGGGGTAACCATCTTTGCAATATATACAGTCATCTTGAGCAACTTTTACCACCTCTCATTGATTTTCACAATTGTACCACTTCCCTATTTGATAACACAGATATAGCTGTTATATGCCAAAGGCCAGTCAAAATGCAAAAGCTGGAATGCTCTGTGGGACAGTTCCAATGCAAAAACAAAGAATGTGTACCGGATTTTCATCGTTGCGATGGCCAAACGCAATGTTATGATTTAACAGATGAACGTGGATGCGTCTTTACCTGTACATTTGACTTGAACAGATACACATCTGCATGGTCACACATGCAATCAAGGCCTTTGAGTGGTTTGGACATATTGAATGATAAAGTATGTTTTACGAATTGCAAATCGCCTAAATGCCACTGCAATTCATTTTATTACCAGTGTCCAGAGGGACTTTGCATTCCGTACTTGAAAAGGTGTGACGGTTTTTCTGATTGCACTATGTCCGAAGCAGATGAGGAAAAATGCCCTGTAAAACCTGTTTATGCATTTGGTTTGCTTGGTGGGCCATACTTCATGAAGAGAACTGCATTTAGTATCAATAGCAAAAAAGTATGGAGTTGTCAGATTTCTAACTGGATAAAATGTGATGAGGAACATCAGTCTCTCTGTTACCCCAGATCACATATGTGCATCTACAATGAAAAAGAAAAAGGGGGTCTAGAGTTTTGCCCGGATGGAGAACATTTGCAAGAGTGTCTATATATTCAATGTACTGGGATGTTTAAATGTCCCGAAAGCTACTGTTTACCTTTGCGCTATGTTTGCAATGGGAAATGGAATTGTCAAAAAGGCAGTGATGAACAAACCCAGTGCATGAACTTTACATGTCCCAGTCAATTTCGTTGCAAGGAACACCCATTGTGCATTCATCAAGATAATGTTTGCGATGATGTGGTCCATTGTGACATCACAAATGATGATGAATTGGTTTGTTTTGTGCATGCTTGCCCACAATACTGTTTTTGCAGAGGAAACGTTGCAGTTTGCATAGGATCCAACATCACCTCACTCCCGTGTTTTTTGACTAACCTTGGGAAGATCATGATTAAAGATTCTGGCTTAAAAGTATGGCATGGTTTCAAGGCTTTGCAATCCGTAATGATGAGTTTAGAAATATCCTTTAGTAAAATAACTAAACTTTTGTCTCAGGGTTTTCGTAACCTACCGAATCTGAACAATTTGAACTTTGCATATAATAAGATATATGTAATACCTATAAATTGTTTCCATGGTCTTCAAAAATTACATTTTATCAATCTTCAAGGGAATCCAATTCACACAATACATGCTAGGGGTTTCTTGAACCTTATCTCTATTTCCATTCTAGATCTCTCCTGTTTGAAACTAATGACAGTTGAAGCCAATGCATTTGGAACCCTTAATATTGTCATTTTGAATATGTCATGGAATAACATCGATTATTTAGAGAAGGATATATTTTCTGGGCTAAATAGATTACAGCTGATAGATATTAGGAAAAACAAGCTTCGAAATATCAAACTGGACATCTTTGATAGTCTACATGGGATAAAGGGACTATTTAGTGATCATTTTAAGTTATGTTGCTTGATCACAAATTTACAGACCTGCTTGCCATATCCAACAAAATTGAATTCCTGCCAAGGTTTACTTGTATCATTTATGTTACGCATGCTTGCATATTTTATTTCTATTTCATGTTTAGGGGCTAATTTGTTTGTTATTTTGGTAACTAGGCTGTTTCTTACACAATCTGTAACCAATTTCTTCAAAACGTGTCTGGCATTTAATGATACCATGATGGGTTTATATCTATTAGTTCTGTGTATTACCGACGCCATGTTCGGAAAAATGTACACCTTTAATGGGGTGGACTGGAGAGAGAGTTTAACATGTAAAGGTTTAGCTGTTATATCCACCACATCATCATTAATGTCCTTATATGTGCTTCTCGTTATGGCCATAGATAGATTTATCAACATCATTTTGGTATTTAAAATGCAATCACTGAACATTAAAGATGTTTCAGGTTACCTTAGCATTGGTTTAATAGCTTTTGGTGCCATAAGCGTTTTTTCGTTGCCGTCCATGCCTTTTGGTGGCACTAGAAATCAACTGGAGACAGGAGTATGTCTTCTCATTCAACTCTTTGATTTTCAGAGATGGGCGATTCTCCAAATAACCTATCTAACATTCACCACAGGAGCTATCATTTTAATCATAATTATATATGCCTCTATATTTTTTGTCGTTGAGCAAAGCAGTAAAAAAAGTGGAAAGAGTTCTTCACGGCAGCGCTTATCTGTATGGAGTGTTTTACTAGTCATGAGTAATGTTGTATGTTTTATGCCCTTAGGGTTGGTGATTGTTATGTCTGGGGCAGGTGTGGCATTACCACTTCATGCAAGTGCTTGGTTGGTCATTTTGGTGTTACCAATAAATGCTTTGTCAAATCCATTCCTCCATACAATTGCTTCACAAGAATTCCAGAGGACCTTGAAGTACATGCACATTTATTTTCTCCAGATGGTTGCATTATCCTAAACTGTGAAGTATTTTCACACCTGAAGCTCATATATCTGACCAGTTCTGCATCATTACATGACTATCCTCTGGCATTAAAGGTTGATGACCACACGAATATATATAGCTGTCACAAGAAATGGAACACAATGAAGAAACTGATGATTTATTCACTTATTTGAAATGTCAAAAAATTGTTATTGTCAGCACAAGGCCGATGCAGCGACAGTATTCCACAGTTTTTAAATTATTTTGTTTTTAGCTGCTGGTTGTCCAATTGTATGGAAGAATGGATTCTCCCAACTCTTTGGTCGAGAAGTGTATCCAAAATAGTCCTTAGAAACCCTTTGACACCCTCCGTTGTCTGCATATGTTTCAACTTCAGTGTCTACCATTCCATTTACCTCACACTGCCAGCAATTTACTTGCACAATTATTCACTGTCTTTATTTCTACTTAAAAAAAAAAAACTGAACAAAACTTGGATCTGCAATACTGCCGGAACAACACCAGCCTACCAGAACTATAGGTACAGGAAAACAATTTGCATCATGTGGGGAATTTGAGTGAACCACTGACGCCAAATGTCAGTTATGGTTGATCAATGTAACCATTTTGTAGCTGATTTAGAGATTCCCGAGGCTATATATTACGCATTTGAAGCTGACTACAATTCAGTATTCGAATGAGATAAACCTTGGAAAAATAGAAAATTTGTACAATTAGAAAATATTAAGGCTTCTTGGTGTATTCTAAAACAAGTGAGAAGTACATTATACTGGTTTTCGGAGATGAAAATAGATCCCAAATTTGAACGGCATTGGAACTCTTCCAGCAATAAGTGTACATTATCAATGCAGTATATTTATTTTCTATTGGTTTACTTCATCCTCAACTGTAAGTACTATATTATTTGGCCTATACATGTGGCATGGTAAGAAAAAAACTTGGTCTAATGCCAACTCCTTGTGGCAGACATACACCTGTGTTGATGTGTATTGGGTAGCAGCATTCCCAGAGTAAGGCAGAAAAGTTATGCAGACTTGCGGATGGTTTGAGTGAGAAAACACTGGGTTTCTATGGAAGTTGAATGACTTTGTGGGAGAAGATTACCAAATTTGTTTCAGAGACAGGCTCAAAGATTTGGTAGAAAGATCGTGCACCTAGTGTCAGAAGGCGACTGGCTGTGCTTTAGCAGAAAGATGGTCAAACTCCAGATGAGTTCGCACATAGAGCACAGTTGCTTGTTTAGATAGGTATCCAGACTGGCAATAGATGCAATTATGCATGGTTGTGCTAACAATAGGGCCACTTGGCAGATTCTTAACACAGAATCTGGTATTCTATCAGATGGATTACACTTTATGAAGATTCATATGTCAGAATAATGACATGATGTTTGATCAACACAAGTAGTCTATTTAAAGAAGTGTCCTTCCGTGATAGCACTAATTCTGTGGCAGATGGTTATGATTTGAAAGCAACCTCAGTAGCAAAGCATACTGAAAAGAAGCCATTTTTTTGGTTCTGTGAGTTTTGTATCAACGGGAGTCCAGCAAAGTATTCAAAAGGCAATATTTGAATTCATGATGCTGGCTTTGAAAATTAAAATGCAGTAAAAGAATTACTTCAACAGGTGCAGTCCAAAAGTGACACTAGAGAAAACAATAGTACTTTAATTTTAGGTACTCGACACAGAGTAAACTGGGAAACTTGTTATAGACGTACAGGCTTTGGACAGCTTGCTAAGGACTGTCGAACCTGGTCTCCCAAATCACCGCCAGCAGGTAAGGCTACCAAGATGAAATCTCCAAAGGCCTTTTTTTATAAGGGTAAGGAATTGGAATGCAAGAGAAAAGGCAAAGCTGAAAAGTTTGAGATGCAGTTGGGTAACAAGTGTTTCAAATGAGAAATGCCTGTAGCATCTATCAGAGATCAAGTTATCGTAAGTCTTGATTTTTGTGGTGCAAACTCTGTGCACAGTTGGTCTCAAGAACATGTCAGTTGTGGAAGGAAATCAAGTACTGACTGCCAAACTTTGCAGGGAAAGGACATGGATTGTACAGTGAATAAAAGTAAGCGTGTAGTTGTTTCACCACATAGCAGGGTAAAGGCCAAATCTAAATTAGAGCCAGAAATACTGGGGGAGTATGAAATTGCTCCAACCTAAATTAGAGCCAGCAAGACTGGGGGAGTATGAAATTGCTCCAGTTTCATTTTCTAAAAAATTATGTTCCATGTGTAGGTGTTTAAGGAGATAAAGTACCGGGAGTAGTTCCTATCCAGCTGGTGAATATCACTGATTAATTTATCACAGTGAAACCTGATTATTTTATTGGATTAGGGTTAGAGCCACAGGAAGTTTTGCTAGAACAAAGTAAAGAAGTCGAATGCTGATCAATATCAAGTGAGAATCTCTTCAGTTGACTCAGACATCTTTCGAAGCACCAGATGTGTCAGATCATCTAAAGTCTTTGTTGGAAGAGTCTGGCATTCATTTGGATGGACGTTACAAGGATAATGTAGCTAAATTATTGGTACAATATGCTGATTAATTTTTTGCAAAGGACGATCAGGATTAAGGGTATTTTCTTGAAATCAAATGCTCTAGTAATACGATGATAAGTGCCAACTAGTTTAGTGGGAGAAGAAAAGAAGCATTACACGTTAATGTTTGATTTGCAGATAGTGAAGCCCTCTTCATGGGAAGGGGCATGACCACCAGTGCAGAGAAGGAAAAAAGATGGTAGGAAAAGGTGGTGTATTGGTTATATCGGAATATATACCAGGCTACCACTTAGGATGCAAATCCTTTGCCTTTGTTTCATGAGTGTTTAGACATATTTGGGGAGGGGAGGGTTGTTTATTCTCCAAGCGATTAAGCCAGTGGCTATTATTTAATTGAGGATCAGCCAAAACAGCCTTTCTTACCAAGTATGGTCTATTTGAGTATATCAGGATGCCGTTTATACTTACATTGGGCTTTAGCTACATTTATGAGGGCAATGAAACATTGTTCTGAGGGGTTTGAAATTTTGTGAATAAATCTCAGGGTTTGTACTGAAACCCATAGTTTCATAGACAACACTGAGAGTTTCATAACAAAACCTTAGGGGTTTGCATCACGATTCCTTGGGTTTTTTAAATGAAGCCTTGGGTCTTATTAATTATTGGGCACAACAAATTTCACAAAGGTGCACGTTTCAGCATGGAGCACCATTTTAGCTATAGGAAATGTGAAGAAACTGGGCACAAGTCGAACCTTAAATTAAGATAGCAGTGGTCAGAGGTGCAATGTTTGCACAGGTGGCACATTCTGGCGGTAAGGCCGCTGCTGATCCAATAAAAAAAATGTTCAAAGGAATGGACTTAGAATGCATTATATTCCTTCAGCTCTATTAGCTGACTGGATCGCCAATGGTGCTCCTTCAAAATAGGTTTTTGTCACCAGCTCCTGCCAAGGGACCAGAACAAGCAAGAGGTATTCTGTTAGTGGCTTATTGGCAGACCAACTGGTTCCTGGACAAGGGTATCAATGGTGTAATGCATGGTTTGCCATGAAGGAAGAGGTCAATATGCAAAACGTAAGGCAGTGTGGTCCAGGTCACTCCCAATATCCCCTTCAATTATGATAGGAGTGATAATCATCAGAAGATAACAAGTTTGGATTAGGCTATGTAGAAATGGGCTATTTATTGACCCTTTCTTCTCCCCAGGTAATGTGAATGGGCAAAGTTACCTGATCATGATTCAAATAATGTGGTCTCCCAGATGGCTGCCAATTTTCATAGACAGAAACAGGTAGACAAGCGAGATTGAAAACTTTTACTGCTATGTAAATCTTTGGTGTGCATTGGTAGTACATTCATTGCTCGTAGGTGTGGAGTATGACAGACTCACAATATATAGCAAAGGCCACAACAGAACAATGCTGCACATTTTCGAAGTGGGAGTGCATGATAAGGTTCTAAAATTTTATATCCAAGGAGACATTGAATGATTTTCACTTCCATAAGTACAGATTAACCCCAATATATCTCTTCCATGGAATTATATGCTTCTGTACATCAATTTCTATATTTTTAAGAATTGTTTTTTTTTTTATGCTGAAGAACACTTGAGTGAAAAAAATATATTTTTAATGGCATATAGAATGGAAAGTGGATTCATAGTTGAATTTTGTGGACATGACAGAATTTACTTGCTAAACACCACAGTCGCAATGTTGATTTTATATCCTTATAATCTATTTTTATTCACTCAGAAAGAGTGGGAAAGATGTTACAATGTAAACCAAAAGTGAGAACAAATTGCACCCTTAGAACACCTTAAAATGGAGGACTATAGCAGAACTTGCCTTTCTGTCATGTGCAGATCTTATTTGCACGGTTTAGAGAAGATATCCTTTCTTTACATGTCGAAAGAGGCCCTAATCAGGCATACAATTTGAAAAATGAATTTGTATCTTGTGTTCAAAGCACAATGCACAAGATAATTGCTGTTGTCTTCGAAAATGAATTTTTTATGAGGATATCAAAATGCTATTGTTTGAAACAGCTGTGAATATATGTCAACAGTTTGTGAGAAAATAGTGTGGAAAGTATTTATTTAAAACCGTTTTAGTGTAAATAATGGCAAAGTATATTCACAATGGGTGGATAATAGACCTGCGGCATAGAGGGCCCTTCGGGGGTCATACCCCAACCCGTGGTATAACAAGTTACAACCTATATTTTCTAATAGATATATCTGTCCTCTTCATGAAAAAATAGGTTGTGGAATCTGAAAAGCGTTTTATCATATATATTTCTGCCCGTTTCCATGACAACCTATACCATTTCTGAGACAACTAAAATTTGTCCTTAAAAATAATAACTTTGGTGATACTGCTTGTGGAAAGGCTAAATAAGCACCAAAATGTGCTCAATTGCTCTAATATAGTCACAAAATAGAGAGTTTGTTCAAAGTGCCTAATTATCATATGTTAATTTATGCAAATATATGAAATTTACATCGAAATTAAGTATTGTGCGACGGATAACCTACTATATTTACTAAGATATGGTTTTGTTTATTTAAAAAAAGGCAAAATGATTAGGAACAGTACTCATACAAGTTTTATTTGTCATGTTTATATAAGTATACCATATGCATATTAATTAATATGCTAATATGGCTATCATATGTCATCTTCGCTTAGGGAACCGTCATAACAATTGCCAATACAACTGATAAAGTAAGATAGTACTTTGTACCATGTATTCACACCTACATGTAATTTACAGTGAACCATCCCATGGAGTCCTGCAACATAACTTATGTATCTCTGGCATCAAACTATAATTCAAGATGCCTTTTAGTAAAGGAAAACAGTATAAGTACATGCACACACGAAATACAGAAAGCTGATCAATGATGGTCACAGTTTGGAGATTCTACGCCAAGTTTCAATCATCATCTTCCTCATCATCCCTGTCTGTTTCAGTGTCAAAAGTGTCATTTGCACACTCATGTTCAAAGCATGCACATAATTCCGTACATTAAAGTCCTGTTTGGAGGCAATGGCATTTTCTTGCGACAGTTCACTCAATATCGGTGCAATACATATGAGTCAGGTTGCGGACTTCCAGTGGGGCTAGCTCATTGGTATACATCAAAGGCTTGAGGTAGCCATCATTAGACATTTCCCAGCCGTTACCATTGGGATCCCACACTTTAGGGTCGGGAATGTGACTGTTGTATTGGCGTTTTTTTGTCCAAAACCACTTCCTAGTAGTCATTACCCTATTCCGCAGTCCGAACTCTTTACTCTCCATAAACTAACCTGTCCCTGTCTAACCTATATACATATAGAAGTACTATTGTCCAAATTGCACACGTTCCTCTATAAGATTTTGACATAGGCTGTATTAGCCGAAATAAATTAAAGGGTTTTCGGCGGGCAACTACTCAACATGTTTCGGAGCCTTTTACCCGTACATGTCTCTCTGAGTAGCGGCTCCTTGTCTAAGCTAAATATTCAGCAAAGACAACCCACATAATAATGAATAAATATGAACGTGGCAAATGATGAATTAGCTAAATACGTGAAGTTTTGTTTATAAATGCAGACCTTCATTATGAAAGAAGAATACCTGGTAAACAAACTATAATTACCAAATTTGTGTAGTACAGGTTCAGTTAAGACCAATTTGACTTACCGCTGAACCAATATGTACCCTTTCTAGCTGGACAGCTTATTCTTGTTTCTTGTTAAACCATCCGCCAGTGTTTAACTGAAGTGGAAACAAGCTGGGGCATTTTTTCAGTCCCAGTGATTGTAAAATAAACAGTTGCAGCTACACCACCTGTATAAACCAAGGGAAATCCTAACAATGACTGAAACAATGTACATCCTGCACCAGAAATGTAAAACAAACTCCATGATGACACCTACTCCTCAAACAATTAAGCTCTATTTCATTGGCAACCCTCAGTCAATGTATCAACGTAACGTGTCAGGTTTTTTGATATTTGAAAAAAATACTGTCACTTTTGAGTATTTTTTTAATATTGAGTAAATGTGCATTTAGGCATGTCAGAAAAGATTGAAAGTCATTAGCATTTATGCCAAAAACAAATTATCAAAACAATTTTTCTTAACAGGATTTTAAGTACAATTAAGCAAACATGTAACTCTCGTAGGCCGCTGCTTGCTACCGATAGTCATTTGTATTTCAGTCAAGAGAATGCAATGAAAATATCATCCAGATATCAAGTACAATTAGACAAGCTTGTAATTGTCGTAGGCCGCTACTCGCTACCGATAGCCCCTGGGGTTTAACCTAAGAGGAAACAAACTAGCTAAAATGTCTGAAAGGTGAACATCAAAACAGAATGATGCCAAAAGATAAAATTAAGTCGAAAAAAAAGGCAAGTCTAAAATCTCTAAAATTATTGAAGCCAAACTTTCTAACCATCTCGGGATATTTACAGCAAAATTTGTAGAAATATTTGATCAAAAGTACATCTTCGAATCCTCCTGACTCAAGTTTATTGTAAATAAAAATTTGATTCTAGATGCAAAGTCCCGAACTTCAGAAAAAATACGACGAAATCTCAAAGTCTGTGAAAAAAAACGTATTATATCCAATAGTATCCAAAATAATACTGTCTGGGAAAGGATAATTAACTACTTCAAAGCTAAACTCATCTATTTTGTGATAGACTTTAATTCTAAACCTGTCATTAGTGACCTGAATATCCAAGTCCAAAAACACATCTCTGAAACCATCTGAATTGTTACCCTCCAAAGGGATATCTTTTGGGTAAATTTCTTTAGCAATTTTACTGAAATTTTGTACATTTACACCAGCAATGTCATCAATATATCTTGCGTTGTTTGATGATTTTGTAACCATTTGAAAGTCCTTTTTCATCAGTTTATCCATATACTTAAATTCAAGCCAGGTTAAATACAAATCTGCTAGTAAAGGGGAGCAGTTGCTACCCATTGCAATGCCTTTTATTTGTTGAAAAACCAATGGTCCGCAGTAAACAAAAGTATTATCCAAAAGAAATTTTATAGCTTTTATCAAAGGTTTCAACAGTGTGCGATTTAATGTTACTTTTTGAATATTTGTTGTGTTATGCTTTCTTTGTATATGAATTAATATTAATGTATGGTTTACCATTATGGTTAAACACCTTGCTTATTAACTCTGAAAGTGAACTTTTGACTTCATCTATGGGTAGATTTTTGTGCAGCGTAGAAAAATCAAAACATTTCATATTTTTGGCTTTTACGTCTTTGATTTTAGATTCAAACTCGGAAGAATTGCTAATACTCCAAAAACAATTTAATTCACTGTTTCTAGAAATTGCATTACAGTATTTACGAAAATTATTCCTAATTGCAATCAAACACAATGCTCCTTCTTTTGATAATTGTTTTCTTGTACATTTTGCAGCACCGGCTATGAATCTAGATTTAAAAGGGTTTTTATGAAATTTGGGTATCAAGAACAAAAGTGGAATAGAGGAGTCCTCTTCAGAAATTTTGATATCAAAATTCCTTTTCATCTCATCTTTATGTGTATCTATCAAATTATCAATGGATTCTTTGTGTAATTTATATACGTAATTTCCTCTCATGTCTGAAATATTGTATATACCAAGTTCTTTTTTCAAAACATCCAGATAATATTTTTTGCAGACGATCCCAAGATTGTTCCCTGCCTTATCTATGTTAATTACTACAAAACTTTATTGTAGTTCTTTGACTGCTTTTGAAACTTCAGGTTGTTTTAGATTAACCGTATTGAAATTCTTAATTTGGGATTTGTAACAATAAATTCTTTTTCTAGAGACTTTTTTCAAGTTTGATAACCATCCTTTAAACTTCTGAAATTCTATTTTTTTCTTTCTTTCTTCCATTTCATACAGTAGGTATCAAATGCATCACATGTATCCTGAAACATACTGTCAATGTTCAACTTTGGATATATCCGAAATTTTGTACCTTTTTTCATAATTTCTTTTACATTTGAATTTAATATGATATCCAAATTACCTGTAAATACATGTTTGTGGTATGCATCAACAAAATCAGAATATTTACTGTTAGACATACAGTCACAATTTTGATTCGCTGCGATATCTTCAAGAGCGATTGAAGCCAGAAATTGCTTGTAATTCATGATACTTTGTCAGATATTGTTGCCATATTTAAAGGAAATGATGGGGGGATCTTTTATTTTGCACTCCTTGGGAATCATGTTACGAACAAATTTCAATTTGAAAAGGGACTAAATGTTTAGTGAATCAATAATTTTGTATTTGAAAGGAATGCTGCAAAACATTTGATCTATTTTTTTCTTATTAGAATCAGGTTTCCGAATAGTTGTTGTGTAAGCGCACACAATTTCACAAAAAAAGTGCGGAAATGTGTGTTCTGAATCAGTAAGACCCAAATATTCATTAATTTTTGTTATGTCTCGAAATGATAGTGCTTTAAGAGCTGTATGTAATTGATCAATGCCATTGTGGCACCAGATGGCACATTGGTATTGTGCCCTTTTCACGTGTTGCTCAAATGCATCCTCAGTAGGCGGTAAGTTGAGCAGCTGATGGGTCTGTGGTGGAGGCAAGTGTATATCGTAGCTTGTCCAAAGTAGTTTTGTAATCAGTCCCTTTTTCTGTGTTGAGAGCTTTGCTACATAAAACACAGGTATTGGGATTTAGCTTGGCTGGGGGTGGCTTCTTGGATGCGGTTCCAGGTTCATGATTTTAGGTTCACGGTACAAAATTATCTAACCTGCAAGTACATTAAACCGTGGGTGTTCTTACCAGGTCCAAGCGTCATTTTAAAAAATAATCCAGTTCACCATGTGTATATTATCAATCATGCAACACATTTTGAAAATATGCACAGTCATTCTCAATAACACTGATAATTAGACAATCACATAGCAGAGTTAGAATCCGACATGGACCCTGGAAGTCAAAGAAATGTGCCCAGATTTGTGCTTTCTGGTGCCTATACAACACAACATATAAATTATAAAATCCTTATTTGAAGATGACCTCATTTGCATAAATTTAATGATAGGGTTTCTAAATTGTCTTCATTTCATATTTTTGTCAGTAATATATATGCAAAATTTGCTCAAATTCTAACAATGCGTTCTGGAGAAAGCACCTTTGCACAAGCTAGCCAGACCAGACAACCCATAACCATAATCCCACCCCCCCCCCCCGTGGCCGACCCGTAAAATTTCAGTAAAGCTGTGAACGAAAAATGTTGATAAGACGTTTGGGATTCTATGTTCTATATACTTTGAAGCAATTTTCAAGGAAATGTAACTTTTTGCATTGGTACAGCACATAATGTGTGATATACATCTCTAGAATGGCTTCAAAAACCCCAACATTTGAAGCCTAATTTGCATACATGTAATGGTGTCCAGTTCATATACTCCAGTAAACTTGGTATCAGTATATCCCTGGAAATATATTACCTTCATCATTTAACATTTATCCCCATTTTTTGGTAATTTGGCAACTGCAGCAAACAACATCAAAAAATAGAGGTATTTATATTGCCAAATAGATGACAAAATTCTGCATATAATTATAATAATAATGTTAATCAAATAATGTTTTAAAAGCTTCACGCCTGTTGAAAGGGTAAGGTTATTGCTACCTTCTGATGAAATTTGGAGAGCTTATCTTCAAAATTAAGGCAGATATTAAAAAAATAGTGAAAAGTAGTCATTTTACACAAAAATAGAGGTTGCCATAGAAACGGGTGTGTAAACATACCAAAAAACGCTTTTCGGACTCCACAACCTATTTTTCTGTAAAGAGGAGACATGTGCGCACATTTTGATATAGGTTGTGTTTTGTTATACCTTTGGTTGGGGTTGCACCTATTTTTAGGGCACTTTTGAAGCTTTTGCCGCTAGCCTATAAAGCACAGGGATGCATTATTCATTTTTTGTTTTTTTTTCAATCCAAAGTAGCTGGTGCTGCTTGTTTGGTGCTGAATTATGTACCATATTTTTCTTGTCTATTGCTATAATGAAGATGTACACATGTACTGTTACTACATTTGACGCACAGTGGATTTAACCCCATTACATCAGTGCCCCTGTTGTAAAGGGGTAGTTATGTCAAGTAGTTATTGCTATTATCATAACGGCACTGCCACAAGAAAGGTTTTATCATCTAAGTCTTCAAAATTTTAAATGAATGCACACCACCTTATGACTTTGGGTTACTTCGAACATGGGGGATCTTTAGCTCCTTATCAAAGTTATTTTCGTTGCTTATACTTCTAGGTGTGAATTCAACGTTAGAGACGATGGTGCACAAATGTGAAGCATAGGCTACCTTTGAACATGTCTGACTCATTTTCAAGGTCCCATTGTGCATTTCTTAGAGATACTTTTCGTGTGATAACTCAAACATTGTTCAGGTAGGACCTCCAACTTGTGCATGATTATGTAAAACTGTAAGTCCCAGGCCTCGACTCTTTGTAAATGTCTGATCACACTTTGGAATCATTTGGCTTGCAGTCAACTGAGTTTATGTTATGGGTCTTGGTCCATCGTTCATTGTCTTTCTGTCTATCCACCCATCCTTCCTTTGTTACTCTGTCGGCAACCACAGTTCACAATTTCCATATTTTCTTTTGCAAACTATTTGCGAGATGCACTTCAAACTTGGTGGGCACATGTCTTGCATGGGTTTCTTCCAATTTCCATCAGAGGGTTATTGTCAAGTGATTTCGGATGTTTTATAAATCTTTTCTAGATCTTAAAAAGTCCTTTCCAAAAATGTCTGGCCAATTGCTGTGAAAGTGCATTGGAAAGCTTCCGTGGACCTGTGCCCGTTAATTTTTTCAAAGGGTGATGTTGCAATATTTCTTACTTTTAAAAACACTTTTTGTCGGTTCTTGTTGTTTTAGACTTTCACAAAATATTTGGTCAGATTGTTCTGAAACGTGGTAGAAATGTAGCTTGTGGTAGGTTCAAGCAAAGTGGCTCACTGGCTTATGCTACTTTGGATCTCTGTTTTAACCATTTTTCTTATTTATTTACTTGAGAGTTAATATATATATATATTCTTATTGATTGCTATAATAATGCAATGGTGATTACAATGCCAATGAACATTTTCGACTCCTCCTCCAAATCTGTTATCTAGAATCATTTCAAACTTGGGGAGGATGTACATCAGGTCGATCCCTATGAATCCTGTTCAAAGAGTCACGCTCCCGTGTATTTTTAGATTTTTTAACGATTTTATGCTCATTTTTTTGTAGAATCTTTGAATAATTTCCACGTGAAATTGCACAGCCAATTGCTTTGAAGTTGCATAGGGGCACATTTGGTTACTCCTAGATTTTCATTTATTCAGCAGGTTCTTCTGCACGTTTGTTTATATTTTGCGTTTGTTAAGTCTGGGTTTGTGTGTTTATTATTTTTGTCTCCTCCAAAAGTGTCACTCAGATTGTTCTGAAATTTGGTTGAACTGTAGCGTGTCGGAGGGCAGAAAAATATGTTTTAGGTGTAGAAACGCTGCATCCCAGATTTTCAACTTTTTTTCAATCCAGGTACTTGGCTGTTAAAGTATGCTTTCCCATTGATTACTATCAGAGTCAAGGGCGACAGCAGTAGTAATCACACTTTGAAGTTCTCCAAAACAGCTAGCGTGGTCATATACAATCATACTCGGGATAGACTTTAGATGATTTTCTACCAAGTTAGTTCAAATATAATCAGGTTCCAGTTCGGTAAAATCTTGGAAAACCGTTTCCTAAACCACCCGTATTAATTGCTTTGCAATTGCATAGGGACACTTCTAGAGACCCCTGGACCTGCATGTGTCCAACAGCCGGTGTAGTGATTCTTAAAGATTTTTTTGGTCCTTTTTCACACTTCTTGATTTCACCCAAGCTGTAATCTAGACCCCCTTTAAATGTAGTGGAAACGTGCCTTGATATTATCTTTACCAACACCATTCATTACATGGAATCATGCTGTCATTTTCTTGTTTTTAACAAGTTTACAAAATTAGGAAATAATGACAAGTGGATTTCATCAGGTTAGCATTTTCAATTTTGCAATATGTCTAGCACCGAACATGACATATTGGCTTATATCTCCATAATTATGGATACTAGGCCCAAGGGTACTCATAACTACTAGTCGGACACTACTAGTAGGTTTTCCTTTGGTGGTGTTAATTTTGAGCTGGAGTGATACTGAAACATTAACTGACTGAGTGGCTTATAGCTCAGTGACAGTGGATCATGTGGCCATGGTTACTTATAAACACTAGTAGGAAAATACGTACAGTACGTATATGGGGTTTCTTTTGAGCGTGTTGATTATGACCTTGTGTGATCTTGAAAGGTGAAATTTTGATGTTGGCATAAATCTCGGTAATGCTGGATTATATTTCACTTCAGGAATGACTTATTAACTACATGTGTGAAGGTGATATTAAACACAGTTATCATGGTCTCACACAAAGCTTATATTGATATTGTTCTAAAGTTCGCAGGACCACCTCAGCGTGTGCATGCAAGGTCAGCTGAGCAGAGGACTGTCTCAGGTTTCATAACTCGGTTTTCAGGTTAAACTTGAAGATTTTTTAAAGCCATGTTTCCCATTTTAAAGACGATTGTGAACCACTGTGTGGCCTAGGCTACCCTTGAACACGGGTGACCTTGATACTTTTAGTTCTTCTTTTTCCCTATCTGGGACAGGTTTGAGGCATCAGGCACTGCACATAACCAACGGTAGTATGGCCAAAATGGCACCAACCGGATAAAGAAATGATACTGCCAACTTCCCATGTCGTTTTGTGACAGCAAGAACAACAGAGACGACCTTTCTGACTTTTTTTTCAATTTTTAATTTGCTGAATTCACAATGTTTTATTAAAAAGTTCAGGAACGGGGTCCAACAGAAATGTGATAGTTTGAGCAGGAAGCGTGAGAACGGCACATTTGCTCTTTTTGATCAACGCTATGTTAAACTTAAGCATATTTCATTCCGTTATCTAAAAATGGAGATAAAAGCGTACACCCTCAAACTGAAGAGCAGTTGCTGTCTATACTAAATTAGGACGTGAACATAATGTCACAGACATTATGCGCTCTTTTGGTTCCACTTTTACGGGCCTCATGTCAGCTAAGAATTCGAGTACTTCCTTCCAGCTGCCATGTCAACTTTAAATCTCAAATCTGAGAACATGCAATACACAGGCAAAGATACATATATAAATCTAACTGGTAAATTGACCCTGGCACTATTCGATGATAGCATCTGTTACATAATTTTACAGAAGGCTGGATGTAGCATCAAGGGTCTATTGCAGTGTGGGGAACACACTTTAACAGCGTTGATGGAGGACGGTCTTCTGCACTTGTTACATTGGTCACATTTGAGACAGTTTCCTCTAATGTCTGAAAATATAAAAATGTTTGGTCACATTTAATGCAATATCCTTAGATGTGTGAAAATGCTTTTGTCTGTAACTGCGGCGGTGCATTTGCAAAGCAGGCTTGCACAGGCAAACTTTAGTAAGCTATGAAAAAACAAAATACATATCACATTTATGTGTGTAAACAGGATGCACCCACTCGCTCTGCGTCACATGGGATGTTTCAGCCTTGGGGATGAACATAGCTGACTATTTGAAACTGGAACAACTGAACTCTTTGCTTGTTCACCCCGTCTAAGTATGCGACAGTTTACGCGCGTTGATTAAAAAACCAAACAAACAAACAAACAAACAAAAAACTTATTTATTGTTACCAAAGACTTTTCCAACTTTAAAGGGGGTTTGAATTCAATTACTGATTCTGCAGTTTTCATTGCCGGCCTATTATGGAATTTGAAGTACGGATTAAGCGGTGTTATCTGCAAAATAATCGTAACATGATATGGGTAGCTTAAGATGTAACCACAATTGGATTTGGAATGAGTATTATCGACGGATAGCAGGTCACGTATCTTTGAATTCAAACACTAAATTTGACCACTGTATGCCACTTTCGTTTCGTATTCGTAATGAAATAATCTTAAACTGCCTGATGCAGTTCACCTGTTCTCTAAATCTTGTAACTTTGCAAAACACCTTACTTTCGTATTTTATTTGTTCTATATCATTCTTTATGTTTTATTTCTTTTATGCTTGAAGCAAACATTCATATGAAGATTATTTTTGCACACGCGCTTACCAATTTCCCTTGAAAATGACTGTTGTCTTAATTTGCATCGTATGTTGATTTTCTAGTAATTTAGTGCTTGAATCATATTTTCTTCTATATAAGTATCTCATTGTGGTGTTATCCTTGGCAATGATAAAGGTCTAATTTGTATCGTATGTTTATTTATCATGTGGTGTTACACGGCCTCTATCATACAATCAATAACATTGATTTGATCAACATTTAACTCTTTTAGCGTGAAATTTTAAAATGCTCAATGAATATGATGATCAGCTACATTCCACTTCGTATAATGTAAGAGGCACAAACAGACAAAGCACACAAGTTTACAGGAGGGACCTAGTATATATCTAACAAAGAACACTGAGTGTTAAGTTCTTGTTGTCTCTTTTTCATTTTAGAATAAAAACAAACAGTTTAGTCCCTGTGTTATATTCCACTATGAAATTCTCCGCATGCAGCAGGTGGATACCGGAGGGGATTTACCTCTAGCGCCACCTGCAGGCGACATGTTTCGTTGTAATTGCGCCTAAAGTTAAGTATTGAAAACCGCCATAGTCGCCATTATGTGTATGATAACTGTTTGCCAGGAAGGCATGCAACATATCCCAAGGATTTCAACCGAAATTAGGTCCGGGAAATGTGGCTTTTGCCTGCATTCAGATCCACCATGATGTATCGTATAATGTACGACAAACTTGGCAATAAGACAAGCAGAGAATGTAGGTAGTGCTCGGAACATATTTATCTTTTATAAAACCGGTACAACTAATTTGCCCACTTCATCTGAAGCATTACCAGGTAACATTTGTCATACTTTATGGAAACCCCCTTGTGTTATTATGAAGCATTTGTCTAATGTTTTCAAGTGTCCCAGAAAAACACGACCTACCTATATTAACACCATATTGAATTGCCAGCCTTTTTGTTCCACTTATTTGCAGCTTATTACCTGCTCAGCGGAACTGACCTAAGTTCCTATATTAACCCATTTGCGCAGAAATGTAAGTTTTAACAGTTTTCTCATCTTGTGTTTTCTTTTCTGACTCCAAGGTGCGGAATTTCATTCTGCACTGATCAAAACAACCGTATTCAATTTTCTCAGTTCACAGACATAATATTTTGACTGTATTTTTTCATTTTTGTTTCAGTTACTTTGTATTCACATAATCAAAATACACATTGAATTGAATATAAGTTTCTGTAACATGGTTTTTGCACTTTATTTTTTATTCAATTGTGTGTTTGTTTATTAAAAACATAATTGTTCAACTATATACCTGAAGATTACAATATGTAATATTGCGGGGTTTTTTTTGCGGGGGGGGGGGGGGGGGTTAACTTGCGCTGAGTGTTATCCTCCCATGTGAAGTGTTTGTTTGCAAACACATGCAGCCCGGGGTACCAAGTCTTTATGAAAGGGGTTGGTTGAACCAGGGAGGTGTATACACCTCCCTGGTTGAACGTCCAATCCTCCCCAGAAGTAATTAAGCCCCATTCTATCCCAGTTTCCGACAACGTGGTAATGTTTTGAGAGAAAAATACGCAAAACAGGTCAACTTAATATTAAAACCAGCTGAAGAGGCAGACCCATCTCCTCTTTCAACAGAAATCAGCTTTGCCACTGCAGGAGTCTCGCGGTGTGTGCGGCGCGTGTCGTGCTAACGGTAGCCTTCACAATATGCTTTGTTTATGACAGCAAGGTGGATAAAACACAAGGCGCTGACAAACCATCGTCAGCGTTGAACGTGAGGGCTTAGTTGCTGGGATTTGTGACAAATTTACGCCCGGGAAAAAGACGAATTTGCCTGGCGTGCGCTTGCAACCAGGATAGAATAAATAATTTAAATTATGGTCAAGATTATTTTTCCTTGGTCCATAGAAAAGGTCAGAATTAGCTCTAAGGTGTGTTTCTGCCCCAATAAACAAGTGAATACACAAACATTTGGAGGGCTAGGGCTGTGTATTCGCATCGCTTTGTATGTTAAAGCAACCTTAAATAAACTAGTCACCTTTGTAGCTATAGATATATGATCCTTGTGCATCTAGATTTACTGTCTGAAGTGTGTTGTTTCTATGTGCAGTAGTTTTCAAGTTCTGAAGTTGCAAATTACAAGGTAAAGTAATGGGAATACACAACCCCAGCACTGCACTGACTGCTGTGCCCTCTTTTAGGCAGTTCTTGAACCTTCGATTCTTGCCCTTGCCTTTTGTTACAAATAGTTCTGAGCAAACTGACCATCAAACATGTAGGTAAGGCCTGTGTCAAAAAACGACTATAGCCAGAATGAGGGTGTTTTCAGGTCAAGCGCCACCCGCAAAGATGCCCTAAATAATAGTATGGTGATTTTCAGCGGCAACTGTTTCATGGAAATGCCAAATGTCAACCAATAAGCATCACGCGAGCTCTCTTGAGCGTAACATTTAAACGTGGCCCCCGGGACAGTGCAACCTTCGCAAGCGTTTGCTTATTAATTATTTGTTGATTAATATGAAAAGTTTCAGAACGCTCGAAAGCGTTTCGTTAGCTTAACCAAGGAGGACGCGCTCCTTGACTTAACACACTCGAGACAAACACATTTTAGTGCGTTTCTCCAACCGATCGATTGTCCATGCATAGCAGGAACAGTTGAATCTGCTGATTACCTCATCCACTGGAACATGACAATAGTCGATACCTCCCTTGTATGTGTAACAGCCGTATATTTCTCTTATGTCTGAAGCTTATTCTGAATGGGTTATCCTGCATGGGTATGAAGGATACGGATTTAATTGCAATCTTCTCATTTGATTTGTCACTCATTGGTTTCAAGTAGTACACAAACCAATGAGAGGCGATGGTGCATACCATAAAATACCGACTCCTGCTACTTTCAAAGTCGCGTTGTTTTCAAACTAATTTCTCCGATAGAACTTCGTTATGGTGCCTATTTGTCATTTTTAGACCTTAAAAAAATCCAGCATGGATGGTCCATCGGGGATAACACTGGGATCACTCGTTGTTGATTTTTTTTTATGCTTTCACTCGGGACAGCCTCATGAAAACAGGAATATCTAACAACTCGTGATCCCGACATTATCCTCAATGGGCTACCCATACTGGATTCTGCATGTCCTGTATAGCCGCATGGTTTCGCAAGGTATTAATATTTCCAAATTTCGTCCAGCAGAGTCGAATCACGAAGATTATATATATACAGTCGCCATAATTTAAGCACATTCTTGGATGTTTAATGAACTTCCGCATGGCTTCAGTATCCCTAACTTATTGGTCAAGCATCCACCCATTGTTTTCCTTTGCTCCTGACATTTTGATGAACACCCCCAAAAAGCATTAACACACATTTTATATTCTTAGTTGTTAACTCAAGATAGAAAAAAAATCTTGACTTGGTAAATCTTATTCCTTATGATGTAAATCATTATATAATATTACAAATATAACACAAGATATCCGATGAGCATGAACCAGAGTCCTAAAGTGAAAGCGGATGAATAACCTTCTTGCATGTGAAATTGACTTCTAGGTAACGAATTGATAATTGTGTGTATAATAGAGCAGGACCGTCAGCGTTGCGTAGTCGGCCCACTTTCATTCTATAAAAAATGTGACATTAATTTTGTTTCGCAGAATAGCTCTTCGCTGTACATGGTACTTAAACAGGATTCGTCAACGCGCACAACAGGACTCAATCGCAATTTGTTTATTCAGACATAACATCGAACCTGTTTTTTTAATGAGCAGACGCAGACATGTAATTACAGCTTGCTATGTACTTGTTCATTTGCAAAACGCAGAAATATGCGCTGGAATGTACATATAGCTTCATGTGTTATTCATTTATTTGTTTGTTTGTTTATTTATTTATTTATTTATTTATTTATTTATTTATTTATTTATTTATTTATTTATTTATTTTATTTGGTTCTGGTTTAGTCCTCAAGTGGGATTAATATACTATGCTGCTCCTTTCTGTTTGCCAGTTTTACAATTTCAGACCTTTAACGTCATGACACCCAAAAGCTTTCGCTAAAAAATGAAGCTGGCCTGGGATTCTGACGAGCGGGATATTAGCATTAAATTTACCGTTATCTACCACAGCTATAAATGCATTTTTATCATCTTGTTTTTAAGCTCCCAGAAAGACAGAAAGAGAGAGAGAGAGAGAGAGAGAGAGAGAGAGAGAGAGAGAGAGAGAGAGAGAGAGAGAGAGAGAGAGAGAGAGAGAGAGAGAGAGAGAGAGAGAGAGAGAGAGAGAGAGAGAGAGAGAGAGAGAGAGAATACTTACAGTCTGGATTAGCACATGCTATCCACGGTTTTCCCCTGTGGTTACGGTCCCCATACCGCAACCCACAGGCTTTGCAGTCTGCGCAGCAGACGGGGTAACGCCTCAGTCTTGCGTTGATTCGAACATACCCTACGGCACCCGGTGGACATAGGAGTTTGCAATAGAGACCATGTGCCCATTTACCTAAAGCGGGGCAAAAAAGAAAAGAAATGTATTTATAACATATCAGTATCACTGGTAGACCTTGTCAAGCTGTGCCGGAACTCATAAGTTGTGCACATAAAATGTGAAACAGGATCTACGAGTAGCATTGTAGGGGCCTACTGTGGTTCAGGTTCACGTGTGATATATGTTTTTTTCATATTCAGTTGTCCCTCCTTTGAGAAATGACTCCATTGACAGACCACCTGGCTTTTTACGACCACATACATCCGGTTTCCGACGTCCCGTGGTATTTGACCTTCATTGACAGACCCCCTGCTTTATATGACCATTTTGTCCCTGCCTAGGGCGATCTTCAAAGGTTGAGACAACTGTTTACATAGAGTATGTATAGTGCCCTGCTACATGATTGTGCTCAACCTTACGGCAATAAGAAACAACCCAAGTGCATTACTGACTTAAAGTAAGCAACTAGACAAGACTTTCTACCAACATTAAAGATTTCTACAACTGCATTTTACAGAGCGGCACCATCATCACACTATGAAAGCGACAGTGCAACGTCAAGAACGGGAACATAGTAGGACATTAGGATAGAGCTTTACAGAATGATTGGTCATTTGGGAAATCAGACTCCACATCACTATCTCTTCATCTGTGAAAAAAATCATCAAACTGTGACTATTTTCACATTACGTTGACTCTACACCATTTATTGTTTAACCTTTCCGTTAAATGAATGAACAAAAATACTACAGTATGTTTTTCCGTTTCTTTATTCTCATAAACATTGATTCAATTCACTTTAACAAGTTATTCCAGATTAAACACCACGCATAGATCTTTTGGATGCAGATATAAGTGAACTTGTTATACGAGCCAAAAACAAAATAACAAGGCACATGTCCATTGGCCATATATGGGTGGATGCCATACCACATGCTGTGGTTCGTGGAAGAGTTTCACCCAGGCAACATTTTCATGCATGGTGTATTTTGTTTTTGTTTTGTTTTTTAGCCAGGGTGGGTGTCACTTGAACTTCCATACTATATTTTCCTATATGCGTTCATGACTGTAAATATAAGTTAACTGTCAAGAATACATCATGTATATCCATGTCGATATAGCATGTTTATGATACATGAAGAGTGATCTATTTAAACAATACATGTTTGTCCAAGCTTAGCATAACCAATGCGTGTTCCTTTTTCATTAACACTGTTCTGCCCTAACCAATTGTGGGTGACAAATTAAGTGAGATTTAATTGATCAACCCGTTCGAACGGCAGTTCGAACCGCGGCTTGTGATTTGTGAGGCATGAACCGGTGTTTCGGTCGAACCCCTGCCACCTCAAGTCTGGAGTTCCCATATCTTGTCAATGCGTTTGAAAGATGTAGCTAGTCACGCTGTGACTGGCAGTATACTTTCATTTGTTGGTTCTCTTACATCTTTACCCCCAAAATGTCGAAAGCAATGCCATGCACACAGTTGTTGAAATCTGTTTGGAATAATACGTTAGATCTAATAAAAACGGGTAAGTAGATAAGTCAAAGTCGCCTAATGTCAAACTTAGCAAAGCTTTCGATGAGATTCTTCAACGGTAATAGTTTCACGAGAGCAACGTTTTGGTCAACGTTTTTGTTCAAAAGCCAATGCGTCCACAAGGGTAGAATTATGATAACCCCTGCTGACCTTGCGAATTGTCCAAGGTCGCTTAAGTCAAACTCAGCCAAGCTTCTACATTAGAACTTCCACTATAGCAACGCAATTTGTTCAAACGTTTACGCTACCCCGCCCTAAGGGTAAACATATTATGACCCTTGGTGACCTTGAAAGCATATCAACGTCGCTGACTGGTGAGCTTCCAATGAGATGTTTTTACAGTACATGTTTCATGATCTTAGCTTACTTTGTTTAAAAGTTATTGCGTCACCAAGGATAAAAATATGACGACCCCTTGTGACCATGAATATAAATTCTTGTAGTTGAATGCCAAACACCTCCAAGCTTCTAATAAGATGCTTTTAAGTTTAATGATAGTAGTTTAATTTGTATAGAAGCTGTTGCGTTTGCAAGGGTAATTGATGCAAGCACGCACAGGTAAAACGACAAAAAAAAAAAGATTAATTGTACATGATTTTGGTAACACAGGTCTATCAGGTGGCGAATATAGAACCTCACATACCGCATTTTCTCGGTGGCGTGAGAGTCCGTACCGCATTAATTTACCTCGCCGGATTACACAGATTTGGCCTGGCATATTGGTCGTCGGCAGTACCGGTGAAAACAAGAATAAACAGGATACGCCTAGTCCCGGACATGAAGTGTGCGTTTTGCCAGGGAAGTGAAGCCGTGGGCTGTTTGCATTTATTACTTTCATGTGATCCCCCCACCCCCACCCCTACTCCACCCCCCCCCAAAAAAAAACTTCACTAACGTTAGTATTGCTCTAGGTGTAAGGAGAACATACAGTTCATTAGATACAAGATACACGCAACTGAAGTTTTTTTCTGGGCAGCCAGGGACCAAAGCCTCGCGACTCGGCAGAAGGCGGAGTTTGATACCGCAGCCACTGGTCACTGACCATGTCCAGCTAATCATGCCACGGGCATACTAGAAAATTCGACATGTTATTTCTACAAAGGAGGGCATCTGTAAGTTAAATCAACACGGTGATTTTTAGGGGTGGTTTTGAACCAACGAAAGACAGATAGTATTTATTTCGTCGTATAGGAGACCCACATTGCCCATGCTGACGAGAGTGGCGAAAAAGGTGAAATTACAATAAAACTTAACGGTATTATTTTTTGGTCATTCGGATGTAATGTGACCGTCCTCTGGCGCACGTGCTTACAAAATCAATATGAACTTTACAGAATAGTTATTTTCATCAAAATTTAAAAAATACATACAAAACAAAGAAAAACACGAAAAAAAGACCCAAAACAAAACAAACAAACGGAGAAGTTAACGCCACCGCCATAATGCTTTCAACAATTTGATGAGTGAACGTCCAGAAAAGATGGCTTACTGGTACTTTTTACGTCAAAATACGCAATTATGATCCTGTTGTCACCCCTTACTGATTGTAAATAAATATTATATGCTATTCTGTGCAGTTTACATGATTGTTTAATCAAGTTTATTTGGCAGAGGAAAAAGCATAAAAGCACAAATTCTTCTTCTTAGTATGGTTTTGGCATAAGTCAGGTACCCTGTGTGGCCCAAATAAAAATAGCATATTAAATTTAACAGAATAAAAAGATACTCACGGAATTTCTGCACACGGGGGGGAGGCTTTGTAGTCCTGGTGGCGGAACAGAAAACCGTCAATGCTACCAAACACAATGCAAACAATTGCAGTCTTGCCATTGTGTCCTGAAAAATCAGGAATCCCCATAAGATTGCAAACTCGTTCAAGGAAAACTAATAATATTGAGGGCCGGTCAAATTTTTTATGGTTAGGACAAATAAAGGACAACAGAAATGTCGAGTTTTCTGTACAGGACTACGACAAGTGTCATAACTGTTATGATAATTATTCAGTATCTCTATTAAGTACTGTAACGTACAAAATTTTATCATATATTCTATCATATACTCCATTGTAAGGGTATGGTTTTTTGATATGCACGTTTTAGGAAAAAAAATGGAAAAGGTTTATGCATAAGACCAGCGCTTAAAACTAAGCTTCCAAGTGAACTTAAGGAAAACAGTAATTTGCTTTGGTTATTTTATGAGTAAATTACATTCACTTTGTTATACTGTGGACAAACATATTTAAAATAATATGCAAGTTTAAATTAACTCACGCGGAGAGCAAAATGACGGACTGATTTTGTGCAATGTGCACACAACATTCACCTTCCCACTCGCGGGGTGGGTTGAAATATATCGAATCCTTTTTCCTCAACAGAAAAAAAAAGAAGAAAGAAGAAAAAAAAAGAAAAAGAAAAAAAACATCTTGCGAGGCACATCTTGAAGAATCCAATCTGACTGCAGCGTATCATTTCATAAACATTGCGTGAAGAATGGCGAGAAAGACACCAGAAAACAGAAAAAATATCGCTAAATATATGTGACCATATTTTGCTTCATCGAATTTAACAAATGTTCACGTTAATATTGTGTCATGAATCGTACCAAAGCTATCTAAGATATATTTCGCAATACGATCTTTTGGTGGGCAATGTGTCAGCAAATATATAAAAAAAAACATAGTTTTGACATATTGGAACTAAAATGCCTTCTGCCTATTCGCAGTTATATGAAAACAACGAAAAGTACGAATATACAACAACTAGTAGTGCATAAATGAAGCGAATCATCTGTTTTTCCCTCAATTAAATTCGTGGGAAAATCACTCACCTTTTTGCGCATAAACTGGGATCTTGCTTTCGCTTACTGGAGCAAAAGGCGGACACAAACTTACCCTTATATCAGATGAGCATCTGTTTTATAGATAAGTCCAGGCCAGTACCCGTGAAGGTCATTTAGGTCAATCTGCATTGCACAGAACACTGGTACATCCAGGTAATTATGTGAGACATGTCACGGAAATCGCAAACAGTTTCAGACATGGTGCGTCATATAGTAAGTTGTCGAACAGGAATTATTTACTGTCACCAACGTGAACTTAATTGGCTTTATAGTGAAGTCAGATATACACAGTTGAATTGAAGATAGAAAAAAATGCTCGATAACTGTTCTTTAGTTAGAATGGATTTATATTGCAGCACATCTGTCTTTGATATTACTGTATAAATGCAATTTTCCCGAAATTTGTCGAGCTGTGCCATTCTGGGAAATAAAAACCGTGAAAAAGCTAAAACGCTCAACAAGCACATGACATTGTCTGCAGCTTAGCGTTAATAGGCGAGTCGGGAAAATGAAAAGCGGGAAAGTTTGTTAAAACCGTTATCAAAACGAAGACCTTCTACACAAACTTAAGCCCTGGACTTACATCAATTATATCAGTTTGACAAACTAAAACGTAACACTGTGGTCCTTGCATTTAGAACATCGATTAGAACGTACTTTCCTAAAATCCGTAGAAGACTAGATTAAAAAAAAAGTGAACGTGTGTGTGTGTGTGTGTGTTAAATCGTAGTAAATGTCTTGCTGGCTCCTCATCTTCACCAAGCTTATCCCCTGCTCCCTGAAAACGATCAAGCCACAAGCTATGCAGGTAAATGTGATATGTTAAATAGATGCTTTACTAGTCTGTCCAAAATTCCACACGGGACTGAACCTTCACCCTTACCCATATTGTTTTTCAAGCTCAGCGATGTTTAGCAATTTCCCATCTTTAACAATCTCTTAAAGGTACTCCTGTCTTCTTCTGTTCAGCTGGGAGTCAGAACCTGAGGACATTGACATTATCCTACTAACACTGTCATAGAAATGACTCCTTCTTTAAACTTGTCATACAACTGTTGTCTCCCTACATTCTGTTTTGCCGGATTTTTGGGAAAAATATATTGTTTGTACAGTCTTCAAAAAGAATGGAAAGCTATTTAAGAAGTTCATCTCTCCTATTTTCTAATTGTGCAACGTTTCAAAATACGCCTTATGTAGGCTTCCTACCATGTCTTGTTTGCGTCCTCATGCGTCGTAAACACCACCCCCCCCCCGCCTTCAAAGTAAATATTTCCAGTTTTAAACATGAAATACTGAATCACTTCATCATGTTTATAACGGCCCTGAACGTTTGAATGAGGCAAGAATGGTAATTTCCGATATATTCCAGGCGTTTGACCAGGTCTGGAATAAGTCTCATCTTTAACTTAAAACTAAATGACGGTATTGAAGAACCTATTGTAGATTTGGTACACATTGCTCGTACAATTGTTCTCAACCGGTAACCATTGGCGGCCAGGTCTCAGACTGGCTACCAATTTTGGCTGCAGTTGTCCAGTGGTCAATCCTTGGGTTTTTATTGTTTTTATTATATACTATCACTGATTACTAGCGTTTTGGAAATTATACATGATCCACCAAGGACCAATACTGGTCTGATGACAATGCCCCCCCCCTCCCTGGGGTAAACTCTGGAAAGATGCTTCTAATGTCTTAAAATCTATTGCCTTATTATTTCCATCCACGCAGAATAGATCAACTTACTTACACTTAGATGGCACTCCTAGACCCAAATTAAGCACTCGTGCCCTCTTTGAAATAATGTTCTCTATTAAACAGCATTTGGACAGTTACATATATTTCACTATAAGCAAATCAAGTAAACACGTAGCAATACTGCGTAGACTGGACTATGAATCATATAAAAAAGCTCTAACTCGATTATATGCAACTGTAATTCGACCAATAGTAGAATACGGATGTGTAATCTTTGACGATTGTACTGCTGCTTAAGTTCAGTCATTAGAATCAGTTCAATGCAAAGCTGGACTGGTCTGATCAGGTATACTCGAAGTATACTTTTGCAAATTGAACCGGGCTGGTGACCAGAAGAAAGCAATTCACACTTCTTTTGTTTTATAAGATGGTCTACGAATTAGTTCATTTCGATTTATCTGAGCTAACTCTCCGCAGCTTCACTATGACACTATGACACACAATCGACTCATTAAGACAATGTAAGACAAACAAGATGTAAATCTTTGCACTTAAAAACTATTTTTGCCTGCCATTTAAGCGTCTCGACCACAATTACCACTTGATATTCGTGACGCAATATCTTTGAACCATTCCAGACAAGTTTGAAAAATGTCCTTCCATTTTTTTTACTTTATTTTTCGAAATTACTTGAATATAGGCATCGAGTTCTTTTAAAATGTCACACAATTACGTATAGATTGCTCTCCATTAAGTTCCCATCATTAAAGAATATATTCCTTGAGCAACATTGAAGTGTTCAGAGCCCCGCGAAGATATTTCTTTCCAAAATTGTTTCCCTCATGTAACTGAGAGAAATGACTTTTTGAAGACTGTTTATCGAATATTCAGATCGGGTGTAACGCCATCGCTGGTTACTTAGTTGGTGACATCCTGGTTCAGCACTGTATCAATGGGACAGAGACATGCCAGTTCATATTAATGATGAGACATTTAACGCTGTGTAAAATATATTGTTGAAGCCACAAGCTGTTGTATATAACTTACGTAAAAGTTATCATAGCAATTAATATTATCTTGATAGGCGTCTGGAATTGATAAATGCTATCTACACATTAGCTGATGTTTAGCTTACTTAATCATTGACAAAGGCTATCATGTTAGCTATGCTATCTATCTTGTTCTTGTGTTCTCGCCTGCATTCTGTTGGTCAACACCAGCACAAGTTCTCCGCGTCATGTAACCAAGCATATTAATTTTAGTTACTTTCTTGCTTTCCAGAGGGCGTTAGTTCTACCTCTACTATTATTACAGGTTTTATCTTGTATTCAAATGAACAACAAAGTCAAAGTCAAAGTCAAAATATCCTTTATTTAACCAGGGAGGCTCTTACAGTTATAGAAACTGGTTTCCAAAGAGGCCCTGACAAATGGACGCACATAGTATTTACAGGGCAAACAGGACTAAAACATTAGGCAACACCTTTATACATAGGACTAAAACAGTTGAAAGCATATGTAGTCATCATGATCTTATAAAAGCATATAATCATAAAAACAGACAAGTTCTCTCCCTAAAAACCTTGGCAATTAGGGGCCTATCTAAACATTTCGCTCATTAAAAATATGCTTTACTATGTTATTTTTAAAAATTTGTATACTCGTAGAGTCTCGAATAGTACTTGGTAGCTTGTTCCATAGGGAACTTCCCCTGTAGTGGAATGAACGCTGACCACATGAGAGTCTACATCTTGGCACTATCAAGTTATTGTTTGTTATCTGTTTGGTGGTATGATTGTGACAGACTTTCTCAAACGTATGAGTCAGGTAGTTGGGACAAAGTCCATTTAAGCACTTGTACATTAGCAAGCTTTCATGGAGATATATGCGTTCCTTCACGGTCAGCCAGTTTAGTCGTGAAAAAATTTCCTGAGATGGTGTTCTGTAGGGAACTTGTAATAAGATTTTGCCGCCATAGTTTTGCAATCGCTGTAGTCTAGTAATATTTACCTTTCTACAGTTTCCATATACCACATCACAATAGTCCAGTATGGGCACGACAAAAGCATTATAAAGCATTATAGCTACCTCTTGAGTCATATATGCCCTAACTCTTTGTAGTATACCTAGTCTTTTTCTGAGTTTAGAACACATATAGTTCATATGTTCGTTCCAACTCAGTGTTGGGTCCATAATAACTCCTAAATATTTGTATTGTTTCACATGCTCTATCTTGTCATTTTCAATTGAAATAGACGGTACCTCATCTTTTCCTAGTCTTTTTGCAGTACCATATAACATCCATTTGCACTTGGATGTATTTAGTTGCAGTTTATTGTTTTGGAACCACATGAAAAGATAGTGAAGATCTTCCTCCAAGCATGCTTTTATATCGTCAACACGTGGGCTAGAATATAAAATCACCGTGTCGTCCGCATAGAGTGCAATCTTTGCATGTTTGATAACACATGGTAAATCATTCACGTATATTACAAACAACATGGGCCCCAGTATGGAGCCTTGAGGCACTCCACAGTTTATTTGTTGAATATCCGAGGTCTCTGACATAAACTGTACACATTGTGATCGATTCCTGAGGTAGTTTGTAAACCATAGTAATTCTGTGTCTTTAATACCAATGCAATTTAGTTTAAAGAGCAATGTATCAATGTCTACCGAATCAAACGCCTTTTTTAGGTCTAAGTAAACAGCTCCTGTCAAGTTTCCTTTGTCCATGTTTTTTAGCACGCAGTCAGTGACATCTGTCACTGCAGTCATTGTCGAGTGGCGCTCCCGGAATCCGGATTGTTCTTTACACAACAAATTATTTTTGCTTAAGTAGCCGACCATCTGTCTTTGAACAGCCCTCTCAAAAATTTGCATGATTGCTGGAAGTATTGAAAGGGGCCTGTAGTTTGATGGGTTTTGTGGATTGTCAGCCTTATAGATGGGTGTCACCCTAGCTTTTTTTCCAAGAGTCTGGAATGCTGCCACTTTTAAGGGAAGCATTCATTATATATGTTAGGGCCCCAATGCAATGCACGAAAGGATGTACGCTTCAAGAAACACTGTATTATCCTCAAAAGTTGCACAGAATGTAACCAAATGACATCAAATAAAGCAATCTGAGCTGGAAATTTATGTGGCGTGAAAAGAATGTTACTTGTGACCCACTCCATGGCTATTAAAATTTGATGATGATGAATATTATGATGATGATAATAAATTGGTTTAACCCTATTGATGCTCTCCTGATCAAACTATTTTTGAACAGTTTGAGCCACAGACGGTGCCGTAACATTCATATTGTACCATTCCAAAACGTGCGCTTTGACACGTGATATCTTAATCCGTAACAAGAATGTATTGTCCATTTGGGTTTGTGCTAATTAAACGACAGTTCATTATCAATCCGCTGACTTCATGGAATCTGATTTATGCTTCAGTACGTTTGACTTACAGTATGGAGAAGCGTGTCGGTAGTACACCGCCTTTGCCTGCAGCTTTCCTGGCACAAACTGGTCCTTGGTGTTGAAGAATGTTCTTAAATATGCATTGCATGTATTTATGCTTAGAAATGTTAATTAAAGAATATGTGGTCTGCTATGCCACTCAAGCAATCACCATTTAATTGCCACTAACACGAAAGGTAGTACAATAAAATTGCAAGACATGTCCCAATTATGAGAATTTTCAGGCTCGTCAGGGGTTTTCACAAGGAAAAAGTATCATGAAATTTTTCACTGTTTCATTGCCAATTTCTGACGATGTCAACAGGTTTGTAGCACATGATTGGCGCATTGTGCCCAAAGCGAGCGAGGAATGCTGTAGACCTGCACTGTTAAGGCGATCTCTGCAACTGTACACATTCTGATACGTGGATAAACGGTCGGTTTATAAATAATACAAGTCTAGTCACATTGTGTCAATACAGAACACATCAACTTTTGCGAAATTGGCAACAGATTTAAAGACACAGTTGAACGTTTCATACGGTCCATTTACGATTGTAGTGTTCAAAACTAGGAGGAAGAATTGGTCCAAAGCAAATCTATCTGTGTGCCTTCAATAGTTTTAGATATGGCTGGATAGAAATTTCAAAGATCCTAATGACCTAAATCTTTGACCTCTCGAAGTAACATGTAAATGACTTAACTGAAATTGGATGCAAATTGACCAAATGATGGGCATGTGAAAATTTTAAAGGCCCTATCTTGACCTTTGACCTTTATAGTTCACACGTAACTACAACACTGTGCAGTGCTGCAATACCTACAAGTAGAGCCCAACATGGTTAAAATTTAATGAAGATTTACCACGTTATGGCTAGATGAAACTTTCAAAGGTCCAAAAGACATCGCCCTTTGATCTTTAGAGGTTACATGTCAATTACAAAAATGTGCAGCGTTGCAATACCTACAAGTTCAGTCATACACGATTAAAATTGGATGAAAATTTGATCACGTTATGGCTGGAAGAAACTTTCAAAGGTCCAAATGACCTTGAGATTTGACCTTCAGATGTAAATTACAAAAATATGCAGAGTTACAATATCTACAGTTTAAGCCCATTATAAACCAAATCAGATGAAAATTAACTAAATTATGCCTAGATGAATTTTTTCAAATATCCAAATGACTTTGCCTATGACCTTTAGAGGATACATGTTAATTACAATATCTATACAGTGTTGCATTGGATGAAACTTGACAGTTATGGCTGGATAAAAATTTCAAAAGTCCAAATGACCTTGACCTTTGACCTTTAGGCTAGATGAATTTTTCAGAGGTCCATATGACCTTGACCTATGACGTTTAGAGGTAACATGTTAATTACAATATGTATATGTATCTGTCTATCTATCTATCTATCTATCTATCTATCTATCTATCTATCTATCTATCTATCTATCTATCTATGTCTATCTATCTATCTATCTATCTATCTATGTATATATATATATATATATATATATATAAACAGCCTTGCAATACCTACAATATTTGGGTCCAACGCGGTTAAAATTGGATAAAACTTGACAGTTATGGCTGGGTAAATATTTCAACAGCTCAAATAGCCTTGACCTTTGACATTTCGAGGTTACACGTAGGTTACAAAAGCATGCAGTGTTGCAATACCTACAGTTTTAGCCCAACACGGTCAAAATTGAATGAAAATTGGCCATATGATGGCGAGATGAAAAATCCAAAGGTTGAAATGACCTTGACCTTTGACCTTTAAAGATCGCCTGTAAATTACGAAAATGTGCAGTGTTACAAATGTATGAATTGACGTTGGATTGGTTACCTGCACCTAACACAGTTTAAGAGATATTCAAGATTTAAATTCTCAAATGGCCGTAATTTGCATAATTTTCAAAACCGTTGAACCTCTTTACAAAAACGCAAGACTTCATGTATAAAAGTATAAACATGCCAAGTTTTGAGTTGCTACGTATAATAGTTTTTAAATGAAATGTCGGGCAAATTTGCCTGTAAAGAAAAAAAGATAGATAGATAGATAGATAGATAGATAGATAGATAGATAGATAGATAGATAGATAGATAGATAGATAGATAGATAGATAGATAGATAGATAGATAGATAGATAGATAGGTACATAGATAGATAGATAGAGATGGATAGATAGAGAAGGAAAGAAAGAAAGAAAGAATTCCGAGTGCAATATGTAGGTGCATCTGTTGCTTTTCCTCTACTTTTTCAGTCCCTGACTAATCCACATAGCCAATGAACACGACTTACACTACCCTTACATATCTCGTGGCTAGTTCATCATCGACAGAGTAGGAGGATATTAATAAACTCTTTATTAACCATGCCATCACTAACACACAGACTAGTGTCAACTACACAAGCAGCAATTAACAATGTTACTGCTGAAATATAAACTCCATTGTCGGTTGGCGTCTTAGAATATCACACATGAATAAAGAAACTATATATGAAACAATGCTGCAAATCTCTACTATAATCCATGTAACTAGTTCAACTGTACAATATATCGGTGTTGGTACACAGATATAATTATATATGACATATCATGATATCGCATTGGACAGGATCAGCAAATATTCAACTTAGTTTCTATCCACGTGGTATGAAACTTCCATAAAACGTTAATGCAACCACGGGCATTATTACAAAAACACTGCAATTTACATGTTTTAATGGCTTGCAGTTGAACATGCGCAAAATTTATTTGCAAAGGAAATATTGAAAGTCCTATCTGAGTTTTTATCTATAAAAAGACGACACGCGTTACCTGAAATTGACCGCAACCCTTTCTGTGATAACAGTCTGCGACCATATGTTAATGTCTGTATCATTAATGGGCTACATACAGCGCTTTCTTTAATGATTTTCCTATCAGGCGATATGTGGGTGCATCTGTTGTATTTCCTCTGCTTTTTCACATTATCTCTTCTGTCATTGGGCCTCATACATATATCCAGGCGTTTCCATTAGTGGTATATCGTGACAACCAAATAATTAAAGGTCAAGGGTTTGGTGTAGGTTGCGCTAAGTAATTGTGCAAAGGTAACCAGTATAGATGACAAAAGGCTGAAACACATTTACCCACCTTGATCTTCACCTGAAGACCCTTCATCAAGGTGTTTCTTACAGGCCACGCCAGGTCATTATGAAATAACGGTTGTTTACGTCCTAGGCCAGACGTGGGGAAGACGGTCCTACTGTGTCGGCACAAAAAGGGATAGAAATGAAAAATATATACGATGTCCAGAATTTCTGGCTTACTTTACATGACAAACACAATGCTGCGGACAACTAAGAACGTCTGCGCTAAGCGGTTCCGGCGGATCACCTACTTATTTTGCACATACAGTAATTGAGTCAATTGTACCATTCATTTTTTATTCTTTGGTTTACGGATCTGCCAGAGATTTTGAAACACCCTCCGCCGGACTGAAAAATGAAATAAAGTGTGATTTTTTAAAGAAATTTTAATTTGGTAAATTGTTCCATTTTATATTTTTATTCTTGCCCGCGACTTTAAAATTTGGCATGAAAAAAAAACCAAGTGAGCATACCAGTTTTATCTTCATTTCAATTTCGACTACCCCACCACAAAAGCAGCCAAAAAATCCGTAAACCAAGCAATAAAAAAGAAAAGGCCTTTTGGACAATTGAGTGGAGTCCAACGTGACATTATGACTTTTGGGGGTGTGAGACATTGGCAGAGATGAAATTACACACAATGTCTTTAATGTGCATCAAAATACAGAATTTTGGATAGCCGTTGAAAATAGCACCACGTGTGTGTGTGTGTGTGTGTGTGTGTGTGTGTGAGTGTGTGTGCGTATGTGTAATATCTGTCACGTTCTGAATTTATAACTGGGTTCGACTGGAGACATGTGGTATGGTCGTTATCCATACATGTATAATACAGACAATGTTTTTCAATGTTTCAAAAACGTTCGAGGGTCACAGTGGATGGATGTTCTCCGGACAGTACAGCCAGGGTACACAAGTGTTTACTGTCACTGCAGAAAGTATATCCGGACACCAGGCAGCTGCAAAGGGCACATAGGCCTGACAACAGAAAAGGCAAAATGAGTTGTTACCACATTTGCCCATTGCATTGACAGTGCATTTTAATTGATTCCTGGTAAAAATTCAAGCATTAATTGGAACTGTTGTGAACATCACGTCTGCTTTACCGTGTATGCGAGTTTTGACATACATTTATGGATTTAAGACAGTTAAAATTCAATTTTTGCCATTATTACGCACCGTAGATCCACAAGTTTCAGTCACTGTGACTGTGATCTCCATTTCCCTATGCTGCAAAGATTGTTGTGTGATTTAATGAGCGCAGGGAGTGATGATATGACCCACAATGTCTCTCATGCACATTATTTGACCAGGGTTTCTTTTTTTCCACGCTTCGTTGTGCGGCATAACTTATCTACTGCAGAAGATACCATTTATACAATTACCAACCAGTTAAATCCATGGTCATATGAACAACTGAACTCTAAATGTTACTTCAGCGAAAAAGGCGGGTTATGTGATACAGATCTTGCATGGTCTTTTGTGCAACCCTATCCTGAATTATACTTGACCATTTCTAGTGCAGGAGATTTTGCGCTCCAGGTCAAAATAGAGCGAGATATGCCAACAGTACTGGGATTAGTCGGTTGAATGTATTAGCCCCAATAGGGAGCGGAATTCACATAAGCTTCGGCTTGTTTTCCTATCCCATTCATTGTTTGTTATGAATAAAATATGTTTAAATAAAAAAGAATGTATTACCACCTATTAGTACCTCAGGCAGCACTATTGATTAAGAGGTATTTAAGAAACGACCTTAGGACACGAGCAACACAGGGGTATAATAATTCGACCCCATGTGATGCCTCCAGGTGTAAAATGTTGGTCAATGCATATGCACGGCTACTGTGACACGGCTCTAATACAGATTCAGTGTGCATATTCAAAATTTACATGATTGACATAAGCCTTTGTAAGATACTGACTTTTGAAGGATTCAAAAATCATTTAGCAGCACACTTTTTGAAATCTATCATGAAAGCATTACATAGATCGAGTACACATGTGCTTACTCAGGCCTTTTTTTCAACAATTCCCAATACTGTCCTGCCATTTGCATGCAATCAGGATGTGCAGCGGGTCACTTAAAACCAACTACACTTTACGCATGCCCAAACGAGTGCTTCTGTGCCGTCGACAAGTACTAGTAGTCAGGATATTCATGTGAATGTGTTACTCACCACTTACTCCCGGCAAAACCCATGGGCTTCCCAAGTGGGTGATTCAGCACCCGTTGGCAGATGTTCTGGATTTTTTTGTTTGTTCACCAAGCATTGAGCGCACCCCAACATCTTTCACCAGGAAGGCTGTAATGCCCGGAAAGGGCCATTTTGTAGTGACTTTATTTTTGCGATTGTCAAGGCTTTTCAAAAGCGTCCGTGAATATTGAAACATGTACAAGTTGCATTAGTTAAAATTGATACATGCTCAACCCGGCCTAGCACCATAATGTCATGGCCCTGTTTTTTTCCATCTTTTCTTTCATTGGTTAATTGAAATAGTCCATTGGCTTCAAAAAGACCACGATGTCCGTAATTTATATACAAGAGAAAATGAAAAATAGCTTTAATAGTTTATTTGAATGGTGGAAGCATAACATATGGAAACAATCACTCAAGGTCTTCACAACTAAGAACATACATACATTTATACGCCACCGATAGTTCTGAAGGTTAAAGAAGATCGATTCATTTACACGCACAAATTAACGGAAACTGTCACTCACCTGGCATGGTAAAGACGAGAAAGATGAGGCCAGACAGTTTCTGAATTTCTAGATAAAAACTATATTTTTCATGACCCCGCTAAACAGTACAATTGTTATCAGTCCTGAGTCCCTGCGCTGTTTGAAGATTTTCCAGAGAGTGTAAGGTTTTATCCGAGACGGATGCAGTATCCAAAGTCCGTAACGCCCAAATATGGCAAGATATGGACAAGCTTTCTGTTAGTTGAATACCACGTTGCAAATACTGCTTTTATAATATTATACATTAGGTCCATTAATTAACGGGGCATGTTTGATTTAATATGTTTTTATAAACAGGTGACTTTTCGTATTATCAAAATGTTCATTCTGCATTTTGCAAAGACGTACTTTGTAACATATTTACAATTATTATAAGATTTTACCCTGGGGATTTTAAGCATTTTTTCAGCGAAATGTCCAGGGAGTCGTGTTTGAATCTGTTTTCGCGGCGTATCTCGGTAATTTTGCTGAAACCCGCCAAGGTAATTTCCTTGATCATTTTGATATAAGCCTTTCTCAGCGCTTTTTTTCTCCGAGAAACGCCGAGACAAGGACAGTAGAAAAGTACTGCCTCGGCAAAAGGCAGAAACATACTGATGCACAATTAGATGTAGAGAAAATCCGATGCAAGTATTGGTGGTTTACAACCCCTCAATATTTATCACACTTTCACAAGGGGTACATCAGAAGCATTTTTCAGGATAATGGTCAATGCAGAGAGAGTATATGGAATACATAATGAATGGTTGGACCTCTTCAGAACTTACAGTGCCAATAACATGAGTATTACCAGTAGTAATTGACCCAGTTACCTTAGGGAGAATATGTCGCAGATAACGGTATACTTGGAGAGCTAAATGTCACAAATATTTACGGAATAATTTAGATTTCTTGCATTCTATTCAATGGAATTACAATTTACACTCGTAGTCAAACTCAGGTACATATTGTAATCTTCTCCCAATATTAGCTGGTGTGTAATTGATAATTGCACATAATAATAAATATTGCAGCTTATTTCATAAAACGTATTTGTCATCGGGCCCTAATAATAAAACTCAGTCACATCACAGATGCCGGTGAGCAGCATGATTAATAGCTTATGCTGGCTATAGCGCACATCGAGAGTTGAATATTGATACGCAGCACCTTGCCTTTGCGAGGTGTGTTGGAACTTTTGCATCTGACAGATCTCTTGTAAAACACGAGGATACCACACGTGGGCACTTTTGACATATTTCAACTATGGGGTTGCCGTCTTTGCGAAATCTCTTATCATCAACACACCAAGATCGAGCATCATTTGGCCGTCAGCCTGCTAGGAACTAATACCCAGTGACAAGCTCATTTTCCGGGCTAAACGCCCTTCCCGTGCGACTTTATAATCCCATTCTATAGCTATTGTACTTATGAACATAGTTTGATAGATATGCTGAGAACCTTCCCCAACGCTGACAAGAGATAAACCTATTTAGGTGTTCTCTTTGTGGGAGGAACTTGTATTCCAAAAGGCAACCTGCTGAGAGAAGTCAGTTATCACCTAATCGGCATATAAACAGACAGCCTGAGCAGGTAGTATGTCAAAGTCTGAACGTTAAACTCATCTATCTATCTATCTATCTATCTATCTATCTATCTATCTATCTATCTATCTATCTATCTATCTATCTATCTATCTATCTATCTATCTATCTATCTATCTATCTATCTATTCATCCATCCATCCACCCATCCCTCTGCCTATCTATCTATCTCTCTGTTTGTCTGTCCATCCATGCATCTATCTGTCTGTCTTTTTGTCGTATGTCTGCATGTGTTTCCCAAGACAGTCTCTTTTGTTTATCTTTAAATTCTATCCCCGCTACGACCATTCCGCTATTAAAACCACATTTTCTGCTCCCTTTAATCTAAATGGGGAGAGTCCCCTGTCTACATATATTTTTACCATTTTCGGTATTGGGATCAAATTTCTCTCTCTATTTTTTCCAAGAAGTCAGCAAACTTCTGTCCGCATTGAAAGGACAACGCCCCCAGCTTACTTAATATTTCATTTATGGAAGACATGTATTATGGAATGATGTTTTGCATGAGAAGACAGCACAACAGTCTCGGATCATCCATGGGCATCATTTCAAGGATTGTCGACGATTGACTTTCATGGTAATTCTAATGGTCCAAAACATTTGGTGTTTCTCAATTCACCAACCAAATCAGCTGAGATATTTAAGTAGGTGCTAGTTTGAAAACTGGACCACTGCTTGAACAGTCGATCTATTTAGCATGACGTGTCTTGATGAATCATGCAAAACATAAATTATCCGATGTAGGCTGTGTGACCAAATAGCAACAAAGTGGATTCCTAAGACGTTTGGTACTAATCGTTTTGTATCTTTCTGTATGGGTAGCTAGATGTTTTTAGTCCGATATCGCGTTAAAAAAGCTTGACTTTGAAAGTGTTATCGGTACCGAAAACCAGTAACTCCAGCATTGAAAGAAAAAAGTGATATGGTTTTCACTTTCAAAATCTTACATATTCGTTATATGCTATATTAACGTTGTGACGACTTATTCAGGTGGAGTCAGTAAAGCTATGGGCTTATAGGAATGTGGTCTTCAATCCTATCTTGTGTCCCTTGGTTTTTTACTTTTGGACTCATACAACTATATACATTTATTTTGCTCAAGATCTTTAGATTATATTCACATAAAAAATAATGTTAGAATATGTTTTTTTACGGCAAAATAGAGTTTTAAAGAAGGGTCTAATTTGGCAATTTATTGCAGCTCATCGAAAAAATATCAAACTTAAATGCCTCAAAACTTGCAAAATTAAACTTCGCGGACATGACTAGGGGAGGTTTGCGCATTTCTTTCCATAAATACATAGTAAAATTTGAACTGAACATTAAAAGTGGTTATCACAGTGATTAACAATTATTAAAGTTTAGGACCCGAATGATTACACGAAGAAGTAAAAAAAAAAAAAAATCCAGAAGACCATCGTTAAGGTAAACTCCTACCTCCACAAGACATTTTGTTTCATGAAAATCGAACCATCCGGTTTTGAGAATTCTTAACACAAAATTGGTAGGGTCATGGCTAAGACTGAGCGTAACGAAACTGCAATCTTGTAAGATCACTCACATCTCATGACATAAACCGTTGTTTATCAAGTTGTTCTCACTTCTGGGCTTTGAGCTTTATTGTGGCAAAAGTATACACATACAGCTATCCTTTCAATGTGTTTTTGTCAAATTCAAAAGTGTGCAATGTTATCAAAATTGACATTCTTTGAATGAATTCTCTTTGATGTACGCCACTCCTTGGTTTCTTTGTGTGGTTTCAATGGTCCAGAGGAAAGCGGCGGGGTGACAAAGATAGAGTATTGCAAAGAAAGCAATCCAAAGGCTTAATGTAACCAACAGTCACAGTAAACCTGTTTTCTCTCCCAGACCTCTACCATTGTTCTCCTCAGCCAATGAGCAGCTTCACCGAATTTCATTGGGCCCAGACCTGTGTTAGACTGACAGCACTGTGCTCATTTACATGGTGTTATAACGACAGTTGCGTGTGGATCATTGACCAAAAAGGTTACAAGCTTTTGTGCTCAAATTTCACCTTTTTATAATACTTTTTATTACATTGTTTCTCATTCAGCATATAGATGACTTTCTAAAACTAAAACATACATAATATTATTTCGATGCAGATCATGATTTTTATCAAAAAGAGCTTTGTTCACACCAACTTAAATATGATAGAGTGAATAAAAATAGAAAAGAAGATTTGCTTCAAAGCAATTCTGCCTCTGTGCTTTCAAAAGTTGTGAATATTAAATGCTACAGCTTTTGTCCCTGGGTACACATGCCATTAAGCTTATAGCTGAAAAAAAATCAAAGTCCAAATTACCTTTACCTTTAAACTTTAAAGGTAACACGGAAATTAGAAAAAAATGTCGGTGTTACAACGTTCCTTTTTTAGAGCCCAAGATGAACCAAGTCAGATGAAAATCAAGTTATGGCCAGATGAAAATTTCAAAGAGCCAAATAACTTTGACCTTTGACCATCGGTGCTAAGATGTTAATTTCAAAAGTGTGCAACGTTACAATATCTACAATTTGAGTCCAACATGATAAAAATTGGATGAAAAATTAAAAATGACCGAGTTGTGTCCAGATGAAAAATTCAAAGGTCCAAATTACCTCGATCTTTGAACTTTAGAGGTCACATGTAAATCATAAAAAATGTGCAGTTTTACAAGGCTACAAGTTAAGCCCGTCATGATCAACATTGGATAAACAATTGACCCAGTTATGGCTAGATGAAATTTTCAAGTGTCCAAATGACCTTAACCTTGACCTTTACAGTTTCAGTTGTAAATTACGAAAATGTACAGTGTTGCAATACCTACAGTTTTGGTCCAACACGGTTAAAATTAAATGATAAATTGAAAAAGTTATGACTGGATGAAAATTTCAAGAGTCCACTTGACCTTGATCTTTGACCATTGGAAATCACATGTAAATTAATAAAATGTGCAGTGGTACAATAGCTACAATTTGAGACCAATACGATTCAAATTTGATAAAATTTGACCAAGCTACGGCCAGATGAGCATTTCAAATTGCAATATGACATTGACGTTTGACTTTTAGTGTTCATATGTAAATTTTAAAAAATGTACAGTGTTAAAAACATATTAATTGAAGTTGGTTTGGTTACCTGTACCTTAAATAGTTTCCGAGATATTCAAGATTTAAATGTTCAAATGGTCCTAGTTTGCATAATTTCCCAAGCCAGTCAACCTATTTATAAAAGCTCAAGACTTCATGCTTGGAAGTATAATCATGCCAAGTTTTGAGTTTTTAAGTAAATTGCCTTCAAATTAAATGTCGGACAAATCTGCCAGTAAAGAAAGGAAGCAGGAAGAAAGAAGGAAAGAAAGAAAAAAGAAAGAAAGAAGTAAAGAAAGAAAGAAAGAAAGAGAGAAAGGAAGAAAGAAAGAAAGAGGAAAGAAAGAAATACAGAATTGCTTTGAAAACAATATGTATGTGTTGCACACATACAAAAAAAAATGGTTTCCGGAGCTAAAATAGCAACTTAAGGCCGAGAGCGTAGTTATTTAACTCCTGCTAGACTACAAAAGTGTTGTTTCGCAAATGTCATTGTCATTTGAATTCACTATACGTATCAAACCGATATGTCGACCGCTAAGTAATTGTAGTTTATTATAGCATATTTGACTGACAATTTTATAAATTGTATGGAATATTTCTTTCCTCAGAGACATATATGGCTTGCAATACACCGAAGGACGCTGGAGAATACGCCGATTCTCACACATTTGTCTTCCTGATCAAAAAACCCTTCAATTTAAGTAACTATGCGACTGCACTGTTTATTCCTAAACTAATAACAAATACATAAAAATTACAGAGTACTTTACTTGATAAGCGATCTGTTTTAAGATACAAGTGCCTTCGGCTGTGCCCAGGTAGCAATTTAAACTGACGTTAAAGGAGGTAATATGTAAAAGAGGGGAAAAGTCCATTTCAAACATGTTTCAACAAATGTCCGAGTTACCTAAGGCTTAACAAAAATATATGTGTGGTTCCGCTAACCCGATTGACCCTACACAAAGGGCCCGAGCCCAAATGAATTTTATGGGGAAAAAATGAAGCCTTCCTTCCCTAAAAAAAACTTGATTGACCCTAGCTGAGACATATTAACGAGAAAGTGGCCGTCGTGTGCGGTAATTTTGCAGTAAAATCAACTGAAACACAGCATGTTATTTCAACTTGTCTGGAGGGTGAACTTTGGAAATAGCTTGGCTACATAATACGGTGGTTCGGTGAAACAACATAGGCCCGGGTCTTTGGTGATAGATATTGTAATATTTCGCTATGTTCCAGGTGTCCTTTCTAACTATCTTAACTTTAATTTGCCCGCTCGGTTGTATCCGAAGCAGTTATCAGCGCTCGTTACAAATTTAAATGCGACACGATCCCTGGGCAATTCATGCACGTTGGTGAGCGCCATTTTGAACATAGTGCAATCCATTGCGGGATTGTCGCACAAAAATACATTCGATTTGGATATCAAAGGAAGTTGCGGCTTTAGGATATATCATATCGTTATTGATGAGGTATAAGTAAAGTATATGCAGATATATATACTTTTGGTTTCATATATTGTACCCCCCTACCAATCGTCCTTGTAATATCCTCATTTCCAAACCATTCGGTGCACAATCCACAACTTTCAAAATAGCAGCCAGTCCGTGGTTAATCCCGATTGGATATTTTGAAGAGGTAGTATCCAAAGTATATGTATGATTAGTGTTAACAGATGGTTAATTTGTCGAACGAATGTAATGTATAATAAATAATGTAACTTTTCCAATGTGAGCATAACCTAAAATGTAAATACAATGCCTTGGAAGTTACCTGCTTTGGGCGGCAGAGAATGAGAGAGAGAGAGAGAGAGAGAGAGAGAGAGAGAGAGAGAGAGAGAGAGAGAGAGAGAGAGAGAGAGTGAGAAAACAAAAACCGAAGTATAATTGAATTATAATATATTAATCGGTAGAGATCCCTAGAAAGTATTGAAAGCTAACTCTTGGTGTTTAGCGACTGCACCCAGACCAAAAAATATTATTTTGAAGTTTTGACTCTATTTGGCTTCTGCTAGGTCTAACTTGCCCAACGTTATCTTTGATCATTAGCCTCTTTCCTCTGTCTCTAGCCTTTTTCTACCTATGTCAGACTGTGCGCTGTATGCAAAATCTGGCTTTGTTCAATAGGAAAACTGAAGCCGATAGTACTTAAAGGTGCTTAATGCTACTGTCATTTCAGCTTGAGTTTAGCATGGCAGCGGACGAAGGTTAGCGTATTTGGTGATCGGACAACCCTCACAAGGTTTTTCAATTTTCGACATTGTTTTTCGAAAGCAATCGTGACCATTTCGCGTGAAGCATGCGATATCAAAGATTGAAACGCAGAGTCAAGCTAGCAAAGGCTCACAAAGATGTTTCATTCAGATAGGCGTTTTGATATCATTTCAAAAAGAACATATATAAAATCGTAGGAGTAGAAAAAGACTAGGGCGTACTTTTAGTATCAATGGCGCACCCGTAAGCTAAAGAAAGAAGATGTGAGAGTGTCTGGAAACAGAGGCAAAACAGCACTTCTGCGCTCACACCGGTCGAAAACGATCAATGATACTTCTAGTCGTCTGTTTCACATTTTACTTTCATGTTCCATTTTCATGATAACTTTTTACTGAACTCTTTCAGAGATATGTTTGATTAAGTAACAGGTTTCCTCGGTGCTCTTCGGCAACAATGCGCCCAAAAGGTGGCGCCGAGGGCGGCTGTTGCCCCTGACGCTTCTGCTTTGCAACTATAGCACACTAGTGCTTGAATGAAAGGTCAATTCATGGGGAATGTAAATCTGGTATGGTTATGTTAACTCATGGCAAATCGAAGTTTGTGGAAATTGGCAATAAAAGGTTACGGTATTGAAAAAAAATCCCCAGGTCCTCGTGACCCTGCTCAACACCTTTTCGCGGCGCTGCCTGGCCGCTAAACACTCAGATCCCCAGGTTCAAAACAATGACTCAGTCTTAGCACCCAAACTATGCTATATAAAGTGTTCACACCGTTCTTATACATGATGATGATGATGATGATGATGATGATGATGATGATGATGATGATGATGATAATGATGATGATTTTGTTGGGAAACGTACCCCTTTACAACGGCGGCACCTTTGGAGCGAGCTCAATAGATCTTATGCTCGCGACACAGCGCATGCGCCAAATTTGTTGACGCGCAGTGCATTGTGGACTTATTTGTAGTTTGCGAGCCGTTATGGCGATACCTGTGTCGACTATGAAATTACACATGTTGCCATGAGAAGTTTAATTTGTTATTTGGCTGTGTGCTTTTCAACTTATTCCTGCGGCAAACAACGTAAATTTTATCCCTTGCCAACAAATAAAAACTGGGAAAACAATGGATAAGAAGAATTCCTCTCCTGGAAAGGACTGAAAATTATGTAAATTCTTGCCCATGACCTCGTCATACAACGTTTGCCGTGTAACTTTGAATGATGACATTTGCACATTGCGATCAGTCTATACAGTTCAGTTTAAATATATCCATTCCAACTGGGTAACCCTGTCATCTGAATCATATTCCTTTAGGAGCCAAATCGTATTGTGTGTTTTGCAACCAATGTGTAAACACTTTGGCCAATGATAAAAGAATAGATAGATAGATAGATAGATAGATAGATAGATAGATAGATAGATAGATAGATAGATAGATAGATAGATAGATAGATAGATAGATAGATAGATAGATAGATAGATGGATAGATAGATAGATAGGTTAGCAGAAGAACCAAAGAAAGAAAGAAAGTAAAAGTAAAGAAAGAAAAAAGAAAAAGAAAGAAAGAAAGAGAGAAAGAAAGAAAGAAAGAAAGAAAGAAAGAAAGAAAAAAGAAAGATTACGCTCCCTAAAATAACAAATTTTCCTTCCTTTATTACTGATTTTTCAAAGATAAATACAGATTGTTTTTCGAGCAAAGTTGTTTCAAATCTAAGGTATTCTTCTACAAACTTTGATTTCGGAATAATCCGGGTCAGATATGAAAATAGGAAATGTTCAACTTTCATTACGCAATGTCATACATGAAAACAGGGACGTGTTCATCTGTAGCAGAAATTAATCAGATTGATAAGCTGAGACTTTGCTCTTCCACCTTTGTCATATTCAGCTCGACAACCCATGTTATTAGTCATCTAGAAGTAATGTTGGACAATCCTGTATAGATACATATGTTTAAACCTATGAAGTGAGTTTTCTTAATCATAACCGAAAAAATATTAATTTAAAACTACAGATATTTTTACCATGCGCTCCTCAACTAACAACCCGTGTGTTGTTTCTTGCCTTTTGTTTTCACAAGTGGTTTCTTTAAAGCAACCAGTACTTGTGCTTATCTCGTAAACCCTTTCATAGATTAAGCACCGGGTGATTAATTTTATGCAAACATCGTTAACACAAAGAAAGGCCAAGTACTTAACACGTACTAATGGTTTCAGAAAGCACACTTTGAAGACTTAGGAGCCAAATTTTACATCACTAACACGTTGTTTTCCCATTTTAAGTCGGTATTTTTAAGGTAATTGCGTGAAATAAAAAGAATTACTGAAATAATACACATGTACATTGCAAAGATGTGCAACATGCTAAATGTACAAAGTTGCATCGATATCCGCACAAGGGATGGGCTCGTATAGGCGTTGCCTGCTCCCCACTCGTACATGTATTTTGAGAAATAAAATACGTTTAAACCAAGAGAAACACACACACACACAAACAAACAAAAATATAGAGTGTTTGCAGGAGCAAAATGTGTCTTGCACGTACACTTGTTCGTTTGTATATGTCTTTCACACCTTTTGATTACCAAAGGGATGTCTTAACGCAAGTGTACATTCTTGATTTGAAGAGAAACTGTTGAAGTTTGTGCAAGTTGTCGTTAGAATTATTGTGCCTTTTGTTGACAGTAAGCGCACCAAAAATGACATTTGGCTATGTTCGATGTGTCCACGAGTTTGCGGTTTCCCTTCATTGAAAGATCATTGAAACCCGCGCTCAACCAGATGGATGCGGTCTCTCTGTTGCATTTTTATGTTCATTTTGTCCAGGGATTATTTCTCACTGAAAGGCAGACCTCCGCGTCAAAGAAAATCACACTTCTTAAAGTACGATCGAAACGCAACAGTTAACTCGGAAAAAAGGAGTAAAAGAAGGGAAAAATAAAAAACTACCCACAAGCGAAAGAAAAAGATGAGAAAGTAGGGATGCAAGCAAACAAAAAGCACCACAGTGAATTGATGATATTTGCTCAAGCCTCAAGGACATCCTTAACTTTAACTTATTTTCCCCCCTTAAAGACTTAACTTTTCCACATTGTTTTTGGAGACAAGATAGTTTCTATACTACACCTTCAGAAACCAAATATATGTTACATTTGTCCGACCATATTAGTGAAAAAACTCGCTAAACAACGAGTGAAACTTATCACGGCGAGCTATCTAATATCAATGTAGCCCTCAGACTGATCTCAGCAGCGTACTACAATTAATCCCAGAATGCAATTTCCCAACATGGCGCTAATTTATTCAAAATGGCGACCGTGCATAAGATCTATTCCATGGTCCGTCCAAGAAATTGACAATGATATTCATTGGCATGTTGTAAAATGATAGTATCTACCTCCAGCGCTTGATCCCTAAGTTCTCTGCGTAAACGCCTTGCCTCTCTGAAAAATCCTGTATGCGTACTGTCAATCACCATACCAGTTTTCGTTTTGTTAACGGAAAGCTTTTACAACCTGTGATCATGTGTGTTCTGACAAATGACGAGGCATGGAAAAGTCATGTCCAGGGGTGGGCGTGTCCGCGTCCAAACAGTCTCGATTCTAACGACGTTGTCAGATTTATGGGAGATAATGAACAACCGTAAAATGCAAATGACTGACAGCAAATGCTAGAACTTTATAACCAGACAACACGATTTTTAGGCCAATAACTTAATAAGCATGATATGTAAAAAAAACAATAACTGAAGAACCATTGTAATTACATAATCTATACTTAAAGTACAATTTACATATGTGTCATATTGTCGTTTTTATGCCCCCGACACACCCATACACACAATGATGAATACCTCTCACTCAAAGACCGGCTCGTTTTGCATGAAAACAAAAACATGTTCGGCGGTAAAGAGGGGGTACACCAGTAGCCCGAAATTTTATTGAGTTGAGGCAACAATTGCCGAACTGATTTAATTTTTTCTGCAAAGGTGAGGGTCAAATGTGGCCACTTACTTTATATTTTAACCGCCAATTTCCAATAACATTGCCAATTTTCTCACTCATTTTCAATACATTGTTAATTTCCCTTTTCACCTCATGCAAGATACAACCTTAAACTAAGTTTGCCCTTTGATCTTTTGCAGGAAGACCTGGGGAGGCAATAGGGAGGGAGAACAAACTTTCTTTGTTTCTGAGACGATGACCATAGCACGTCTTCCACCTACGAACTTTTGGAAGCTAATGCCCCGTACCCCGCGAAGTTGGCGCGTCCTTTTTTTCAAAACGAGGCTTTACTAGGCCCAGGCAAGACACGTGACTATAAGGTGCTCCCCAGGCATTACATAGCATAACTTGAGATTTTAACCTAACGGGTTGTGGAACTGAGGCATAAAATCAGCTACATCTCTGTAGCTGGTTATTTCTTTCGAAAGTACGTACATGTTTATTTTTGACAATAGGACAATTGAAATGTGTGGGAAAAGTATACTTGCATGAATCCTAAAATATACCTAATCACTCCGTGCAGAGTGGGTTGAAACTAGCTTTTAGGGCATACTTCAGTGTCAAGTGCTGGACGAGAAAATTTATCTAATGCCCCAAGACACAAGATAATAGTAATGTGCAAAACAATCGAGTATAAGGTTATATTATCAAAATGTGGCAGTACTTTCGGAAAAGGACATTAAACCTGAAAAAAACAAAACAAAAAAACTAAACAAAACAAAAAAAAAAAACAAAAAAAAAACAAAAAAAAAAAACACAAGCTGCATGCATAGTTTCGGTGGGTAACGACACGAAGCAATTTGTGGTAAACTTTGAGTGACAGAAACATAATATAATATTGATAATATCGACCAGCTGGCGCTCAATATAATTTTGCCAGAACAATAACATTTATTGTGATTGAGTATATTTGATGAATTCTCGAAATGTATAAAAATACGTATAGATGAACTAGATGAAAAATAAATAGATTATTTGATTTACTTTTATATTCAAAAACGTCATGTTTTACCTCTTAGGAGATATTTCACTGACTTCAGCCTTCCTGGAAGTTCCCCTTACTTTCTATCATTATCGCCCAGAAAACTGACCTAAGTTACATTGGCTTTACACAATCTTTCAACTTAACACCAACAAAAATTTACTTTATGCGGCTAGGCATTTTATAGCAATAGATGAAATATGCTCTTTTTTTACCATTTAAGGCCTTGGTACACCTTAACAGCAGTTTACACAGTAAAATACGACTTTGCTCCAAATTTGTGGTTACATACACCACACTTTTTGTTTGTAATCCTGTAGACTAAATATTTTCTGAAAGTATACATTTTGATGTAGCGTTTCAAGATTCTGAAGTTTCGGTAAGTATTATGAAATTGAAATTGAACTGCTCAATTAAAGAGCTTAGATTTTACTTCTTTTTGCAGAAAAAGGAAAAAAATAACGCAATAAAAAATGGGAAATTTTATTTTTATGGGAAATAAAAGAGTACATTTCTAGCATCAAAATGTTATTTTAAATTTTGGATAAGGGTTTTAGTTCAAAATGTAGAGGATGTTTAAATTAAGGTTAAAATTTTAGAATTTAACAAAAAATAAATAAACAGCAATAAAATTAGATCCAAGCCATTTTTGCAAAATTCAAATTACTGTTTAAGAGAGTGTAATATGTTCATACATTTGACATTATAAACCAAATATGATTTTTATTTTTTAAAATGCTCTTTTTAATTTTGTGCAAAGTTTAAGACTCTCGATTAAAATAATTTTACATGAGTAGGAATGAAATTTTATATTCAGTACCAGAATGAAACTTGATGTCATGTTTTTCTTGTAGAAAATATGTACATGTTAAGTGTATCTGATGGTAACCACAGACACAAATTAGCCTTTTAAGCAGAGTCATAAAATATTCCACTCCCTTAATTTCATGAAAAATAGAAAACCTGGCGTTTCCAGATATGTTGTAAATTATTTTGACCGTTGTAAAAATGCTGCACTTAGGGTCCAAAAAGTTATGAAGATTATGTAGTTTTTAGACATTTCATACGTCAAAAATTTTATACCAGACTAAGTTCGACGAATGAGACTGGCTTTACATATAAATCCGCAGCCTCTTTGACCACCAGAAGCCTCAATGTACTATCTTGACAGGTTTGAGAGTTGTATACGCAGTTCCCAAAATTGCTGCTGGAGGATAATATATGATGATATGCTATGATACGAGATGACGTCACAGTGTTTCTGTCAATATATATATATATATATATATATATATATATATATATATATATATATATATATATATATATATATATAATGAGACAGAGTCAATTGGCTTGTAAAAAGTGTGTCAATGATATAAATGCAAAGGTAAGAAATTCTTTCGAAAGCAATTTACTTCCCCGGCGAATTAAGTCATTTTGACCCCGTGTTTTATCAGTCAGGTGATAAGAGCTACTACACAAACTACTGACAGTACTTTTGCCTATAATAACCTCTAGTACATGGGAAGACAAGATTTAATTATTAAGTGTTTTGAAAGTATAAATATATATATATGCCCACAAGAGACTAGAGTTTTTATCATTAAAAATCAAATAATCCAAGACAGGTAAAGTGGGTTTGTACATGATTGTATCCTTTAAATGCCACTAATTTCTAAAAAATAAGACCGTTATACTTTACTGATTCTTTTTCTCTTATATCTGCTTGCTCACATTTCCATTGTTTTGCATATTGTGCTACAATGTTGCTTTATTGTATGACTGAAGTAATGCTTTCAAGTTAGAGGATATTCTCGTTCTATTGGCCGAGTAACGAAAACCTTCTTTTCAACTCTTTTAGATTCCCTCCTTTGAGCACAATGGGTGAGTGCTCGCCTTTCTACGACGCTTTATCAAGGAAACCATAGACTTTTTTTTGCTGAAATGTTTGTAGCAATAATAGGTTGAATTGTAGTAGACCTTTTACATAGTTGATGTTAATTTCAAAATTTTCCGGTCTAATTGTTTCTTTTTTTCCTATCGACACCAATATCACTCTAAAATCGAGCACATAGTAGCCAAGTCGAATTGCTTTCTTTACAGCAAAAGATTTGGCAAGAACTTTATTAAGGATATAATATTTCGGTTCATCTATGAATGTGGGCAATGTATCGTCTGAACTACGTGGTATTGCCCCGTCAAAAAGATAGAGACGTTCATGCCATTGAAGATTATACATGTATCTGTATTACCCGAATTCCGTGGGTCGACATCTTTGCTATTGATGTCCTGAGACTTCACATTCGGACCATTTCTCCGAGTAATAAAACCTGTAAAACATTTTTGATGGAAGTAGCACTGCGAGGTTGTTTAACATACCATTCAAATTTTTATATCTGGTGTAATCCTCTGATTGCAAAGTTTATGTGCAAGTCTTCGGTACATAGAGCGAACTGTATATTTTATTGTTTCAGTTTTACTACACTAGTTTCGTGTGTTGATAATAAACTGAATCTTGTTCGTACTTTATATGTTTTCCACCTACAGCCTGAAAACAAGAGAGAGAGAGAGAGAGAGAGAGAGAGAGAGAGGAATATTGGAATTTTCCAAAACGATGGTATATAATCCATACACTTCATGAAGTCCATTATACAATACAAATGGGCGATGTAACTGGAAAGGTTTACAGTCAAATTTAATTGGAAACGTCTACACATGAAAAAAAAAAAAAAAAACTGTGCCATGGTATATCGGCCCACATAATCACTCTATATTCGGAAGACCTTGCATAAAAACAATTTGAATTTCAGTCTTTTATATCTACATGTCAAGCGTTTAAAGGAGTAAAATCTTAAGACCAAATAAACTTTTACAGAATACAGAAGTAAAAACTTAAAAAAAAAAAAAAACAAAAAAAAAAAAACAAGAAACAAAAAACAAAACAAAACAAAAACAAAACAAAAAAAAAAAAACCCCAAACACACACAAAAAAGGCACGGAAAACATAGCAAGTTCCTTGTAATTTTATTTTTGCTTTTTTTGTTCGTTTTTTCATTTGTTTTATCTGGTTGTTTTCTTTACAAAAAACCCCAAACGAATGACCAAAAAAGATAAAAAATACCACCACCACCCCAAAAATACAAACAAACAAAAAACTCCCAGAAATTTACCCATTAGGTGTCGAAACAGGTGACCGTACAGGATTAGTTTTAAACAATTCAGGGTAGATCCTTGTCCCATCACATTTATAAAAAGCCCCTCTCGGGACCATTATATTCATTGCAAGCTGTCCAAAGTAGTAAATCTACAGTTAATCACAGCTGGACATTCAAACCCATTTATTGCAGGTTTGGATATGACCAATGAGCCACAGTGAAAAGTGCATGCAAGGAAGACAGATTTCTTGTCTGCTGAGCATACCTGTTAACATGAGGTCCAATACACTTCACCTTAGTCTCCAGTCAAACAAATATGTTCACAAAAACAATGTACATTATTATCAATCAACTGATATCTGTATACTAAATTAGAAAATTAAAAAAAAAAAAAAAAAAACTTAGAGCCACTTAAAGGTAATTTCATTCCTCTATTTATTCTCCAATATATCACTACAATAGATTTTCAACCAACTTAAAGCAGCCTGCACTTCATTCTCCTCCAGCAGATCTTCCAAAGTGCGATGCTGTTACATGTCCTCTGCCTGTTGTTGGTGACGATTTGGAGACACGGCCTGCAGAATACCTGTTGCTGAGTCCACAGACAAGCAGACGGCATTGTCTGCAGAAACACATATTATCTAAGATGTGATGAAGTTCCTCCAGTTTCTGTAGCTATAATAGCCCTTCCATTCCCACGCACACTGTTGAGCACATGCAAATTGTTCTGCTTTTGGCTGTTGAGTAACAGTCCTTTGAACAGGTACCTGGATTCCCAATACTGCAAGACCACTCTCATAGTTAAGTGGCCCCAGAGGAGAAAGTCTGCGGAATGTTTTGGAACTGTCGGTCAGCATCACTTGGTTCATTACAACAGCTGCCAACCATTTGATCTGTTTCCAAAGTAACGCACTTAGCATGTTGACCATGCTTGCAGTAAACCCACTAGCTGCTGCATCTTTGGAATAGCCTTTGTTGCCCAGGCTAACTTTCACCCCCACGTCTACCCTCCGCACTAAGGCTGCATCTTATCAGACGGCATCGTCAAAGGTGCATCTTTTTGAAGATTGTCATTATTGTACAATCAAATATCGACTGTCCCTGTCTGCAAACTCTGCTCCTTTACACCAAATTTATTCCTACACCAGGAACCTACAAGGCAATGGATTACAATCAGTACTCTTCATAAAGAATATCAACTGAAGTAACGCATCGACTTTGATGGTACAATTAGACATCTGTAAAGGGATGGACTTCGCTCAGCTTTATCATATTCAGATCATTACAGAATGTTATATCCCAGTCGGGACAAATGACAAATACAGGCGAGAATTTTGACTTGTTTGGTAGCTGACGAGTTTTGATCATGGATGGTTCTTGTTTGCTTGGATCTCAGTGCAGTTTCTCTGGCACTATTGAAAACAGTTTTCTACTTCTAGTTTTTATGGCAGTTGGTTTTGTGTGTTGCCAATATGACACCTTATCATCTTTAGATATCCAATAAATCGTCTATTGCTTGGTAGATACTCAAGTCTGACTGTTATATCTGGTGATATTCGTGTTAATTGGTTTGTGGGTACTTAGACGGTTTTTTACTTGAACTGAATTAGGAGCTACGATTTTGACTCATAATGGTCTCATACTACTCTTTGGTCACACCTGGCGTTCGCCGCTGCCCTTCTGTTGTGTCTGTGTTTCTTTTCACTGTTTGTAATATGACAAGACACACATCAAATAACCTCAATCATTTCGTTCTGCTTCAACTGAATTTATCTACTGCAAGATGTTAAGAGTTTATGGGAGAAATCAACATCCACTTTATAGAAGGAGTTGAAAATCAGGACTGCATCCTAGCAACGTCACAAGTCCAGCTGACGAATTTGTTGACAACGGGCAAAGCACCATAGAATAAGCACAGGTGACTGAAAAGTAACCTTCCTTGCATATGCATTATTAGTTTCTCGTACGCTATTTACGTATTTCTGCTTAGTACAGTTGAAATAAATACTCCATGATTGACTGATCGTAAGTCTGTGTATTACTGTCATGGTTCAGTGTAGTCTCTATTCATTTCCCAGGAATGCATCCCAAAATAATATTTTTTAAAAAATAACTTCCCCACACCACACACACCCAGACACATACTACTTGTATCAATTGGAAAGACCCTGGTGTGGAAATACACAATATAGGTGAAAGCCTAAAGATATACTCCGACGCACAATGACACCCCAAATTCCTGTAAAATTAATGACAAATGATATGCATACTCATGCTTTGCTGACCCACTTACAATGAGCATTTCATGCTGGCCGCCATTTTGCCATTTTAGTTAATATGGATCACAAGGATCGCCATTTTCATTTTTTCCAGGGCAGAGAAAATGAAACCGTTTGGTGTCTATGAAACACCTACACATCGAATGTTACATTAATTATAAAGTAATGTCTCAACCATAACGATTACTTCAAGACACGGTTGACATACGTTCAGTTCTGCAGATGTAAAGTTTGTACTGCGTGTTACTGACGCTATAGAAAGTACGTTATCCACCTGCAAACCACATGAACGGGGCCCCGCCAAATTCGAAGGTGACAATGAAGATCAGTTCCAAGATTCTTACCCGCTGCAACAAGAAATTTTAGAAATTCGTTTCATGATGGATTGATATAATCATGATAATAGGCACTTCCCTGCTGTTCTTCGACCAGAGGCAATGCTTGCCTTATATCTCTAGTACCAATGACGAACGTCCGGTTAACCCTCCCCTCCCCCCTCAATCCCCTTATCTTATTCTCCCGTGATGCCGTATCCACCCGGACAATACTATTCTCTTCCCACCGGCTGATTTTTTCTATGGCCTCAGCTTTCATTCCGTGTATAAAGCTGGCTGACGTTTCTCGTCAAACTAGCAACTACACATCAAAAACGCACACTAAATGAATGCAATGGAGCATTTGTGGTGGCTGACTTGGTGGGCAACGGCCGTCGATCCCTTGCCGACTTGGCAGCCACAGGGCGCCTCGTTTTACTGTCTGCTGCTATTGTCCCTGACTTCAGAAAACTAATTTTATATTTCATGTTGTTAGACTCTTTTTATTTTCACCTAACATGAATTTTGTGGCATTTTTAATGGCTTGATTTTTCGTTATGTGCTTTTATGTTGCTCATCGTTTTGGAGCAAACTGTGGATTTTAAGCTATCCAAAAATATATATGTATTATCATTGTTATCGTCGTCGTCGTTGTTAGTGTGGTCGTTGTTGTTGTTGTTGTTCTCCTCCTCCTCCTCCTCCTCCTCCTCCTCCTCCTCCTCCTCCTCCTCCTGCTCCTTCTTCTTCTTCTTCTTCTTCTTCTTCTTCTTCTTCTTCTTCTTCTACTTCTCCTTCTCCTTCTTCTTCTTCTTCTTCTTCTTCTTCTTCTTCTTCTTCTTCTTCTTCTTCTTCTTCTTCTTCTTCTTCTTCTTTTCTTCATCTTTTTCTTCTTTTTGATCTTCCAGCGCTTGTTCTTGTTCGTTTTGATCTTCCAACGCATGCGATGTAGACTGAAGTGACCCGGATGCTTTCACGACCTCGCTTTCAAGCATAATCATACGCCGAAAGAATCGGTGCACAGAATCTGCCCCATCTATTCGTACAGTCCACTATACAATATATCAAAACATGCTGCCCAGGCCGTGTATATCGCGATAAAAAACATGAGTAAATACTTGTAATGAGAATCCCAAAATACGGTTATGAGGTTTATATTCCAAACTTGTAGACTGCCGCTAGGAAAGTAACTATGTTTAATCTAAAGTCACGTTTGGGAATTTTCCAACAACAAGCCGACAAATCAACCAGTACAATTCACAAGGTATCCACATTCTACTGACGAAATTTTAAAGGTAAAATGTCTATTCTAAATAGCTTTATCATAAATTTACATATATGAACTATCTTCATTCGCCACTTAAGGAGTCAAAAGTGAGGACAAAAGCAGCCATTATTTACACCAATGTTATATGTATACATTACGCAACACAATTACCGCTTGGGTGCACGAATTGCAATTAACGTTGGCCAAATTCTTCTCGGGGTCTCATAGAAACGGCGGGGCAGAATTACCCGGCAAATGAGATTTTAGCTGGATTTTCGCAGCGGACTCGTACAGAACAATCGATTACAAATATTTATGGATATTCCAGCTTGTTTCATAAAACGTGTTCCTCATCGGGTCCTAGTAGTTCACATCACAGACGCATGTCACCAGCATAATCAGTTCACCAAGTTGTACCGCACAGCAGGAGTTGAATACTAAGGAACAATATCTTGCCTTTGCCAGGTGCGTTGGAACTTTTGCAGGTATGCAGACCTTGCAAACCACGAGGACATCACACGTGGGTACCTTCGGCATATTCCAGCTATGGAAGTACCATCGTTGCGAAACCTGTTCTCAGAAATCTACCAAGTTCAAACATACTGTGGCAGTCAGTCGGCTTGCTAGCAATTAATAACTAGACTGGAGCTCATTTTTCAAGCATGATGGTTGTTCCCGTGCGACTCCACAATCCCGTTTAATATTTATACTACTTCTGGACATGAGTTGATGGATATGCTTCCCAAGAACCTTCTTTAAGAACCTTTCATGGCCCTGAAAAGACAGAAACCTATTTAGGAGTTCTCATTTCGGGAGGAACAGGGATTCCAACAGCCCAATCAGCCTCTGAAGAAACAGCAGGCAGCATATCAAAGTCTGTACCTTACCGTGGGTTTTCCTTACATCTATCTACATACACTGTTTTTCTGTGTGTAATGCCAAGACCATCTCTGTAAAAAGACCAATCTGTATTACGATACCGATGCAGTCTTGCTTTTGTTTATCATTTAACTCTATACCCATTGAGACCACACTCCATCATTATAACTACATGTTCCACATCCTGAAGTGGTTGTAATAAAGATGTTACACTCTGTAAATTTTTACCGCTGTCGCTGTAGGGGTCAAACTCCCCCCCCCCACCTCCCCCTTTTGTCCAGGATGTTAGCAATTTTTTTCCCGCATTGAAAGGCCAATGGTCCTGGATTAAATTGTCTTTTTCTGGCTGACGTGTGGCGTATGGTGGATAAATCATGTGCCAAGATAATAAAATCGTCTTTCCTGTATGAAAGGGTGAAAAAATCCTGTTTTTGGAGATACATGAGCAACTTAAGACGGAGAACGTGGTAATTTAATTAAAGATAGACCTCATAATTAGTAATTTCGCATATGCCATGGCAATTCGAATCCATTATACGTATCAAATTTCCCCTGCACATATAATTGGAACAAGTTTATCAACAATAGACAATCAAATAAATGGAAAAGGTACAATTCCTGAGTAATTTTCTAAGAAGGCGAAAAAATAATGGTGGGGTGAAACGCGTTCTACAGAATAATAAAAGTACTATCAAAGAAAGCTGACAAAATGAGCAATTTGAGCATGTGAAAATAACTTTAGCATAAGATCATGATTACGGATAAATAAGTAGCTGTCCAGATGAATTAGATAGTCTTAAAATTAATTTTAATTACAAGGCTGAAAATAAATATTTTTTTTTTGAAATATGACAACAAAAATGTCGACAGTGAAGTTGTTGCACTTAACTATGACATATTTTACTGACAATTTAATGCATCGTACAAACCTGTCCATAACCTTCCGCATGGAGACACAGGACTTACAAACCACTCACGTTCGCGAGAGAACAATGAAGAATGTGCAGGCTCCCAAACATGTAACTTCCGGATCACAGGAATCTTCAGTTTCAGCGACTATGTGTCTTTACTATTTATGCTTAAACTGATGACAAGTGTATGATAATTTCACAGTACCTCACTTCTAAAACGATCAATTTTGAAGATATTACAAGCTGCCATATGTCGTCACAGGAAAATAGAAATGTAGGAGGCAAAGAAACCTTACACCTGAGTAACTTTCAATAATCTAATCTACAAAGATCCCTGGAAAGCACTAAATGTGACTCCTTTTGTTTAAAGACTGCATTTAGAGCAAAATGTCGTTAAGGAGATGCGACTTTTTTGGTTGCTGCTAGGTGCAATTTATTCTCCCATTTCGATCATTCCCAGCCTTTTCCATCTTAACTGTAGCTTTTCTCTACCCTATGTCAGACTGTATAGAATATTTTACCTTGTTCAGCAGGAAAACTGAAGCCAATAGTTTCTGAATGTGCTTAATAGTGCTCTCATTTTAGCTGAAATTTTGAAGAGCTACTGATGAATATCATAACATTTAGTAATTAGACTTCCTTTACAAGATTTTATAATTTACGACGTGGCTTTTTCAAAAGCAGTCGTGAATCATTTTACGTCTACTTTCTCGGCGAATTAACTCAGTTTGGCACAGTGTGTGATATGTCAGTGAAGGTTGAAGAGTTACCAGGCAAACTGCTCTCAGTATTGGTACCATAAATACGGGTAACAGAACCACCCAGTGGCACAGTAAGACTGCCACTCTTGAGTTTAACCTAACACGGGGCATAGGACTTATTTTCCCAGAAAGTGAACAAAACTCTATGATGATTTTTCTTGGGATAGGTAGGGGGGGGGGGGCGAGAACCACAGACCTTTATTTATTTTTTTTCATTTTTGTTTTTTTTTGGGGGGGGGGGGGTAACCACCCGTTTATGCATGGAAAATATATATCGTGGCCAAAGTACACTGCGGCAATATCTTTTTTTTCAACATTTAAAAAAAAAATTAATTATTTCTCTGCAATACGAAGGCTACGCCATCAAGCACGTAGATGTATACAAGGTACCTCGACTCCTTGAGCAGACATGCACAATTTTAAGCACCACCCGGCTCTTTAAATTAAAAAAAAATAATTACCCTTTTTACATGTTATTTTTTGAAACGGTGCTAAATCGCTAAATTCATTCGGTAATCAAGAGCAGTAGTTAGAATTTTTATGAAATTTCTATTTAGGTTATAATCAAAGAATATACACATCTCTGCTCAGTTCATGTGGGATTACGGTATTCGGGCGAAGGAGCAGTACGGTAATTAAACTTAATTAACGATATGGCAACCTATATGCTTTATAATCCTGTGGCCGTATTGATGAAGAGTTTTGATTAGATACCGAAAAAATTAAAATTGAAATTAAAGGGGGACAGCAGTGACAGTTTTTACTTTTTTTTCATAATTGGTCATTTTAGGTGTTCATTTGACACATTTTCAACATTTTTTCTCAAACAGGTATTTAATTTGAGCTATTTTATATTTCCAGTAGGTGTTCTGATGTGTGATGTCACCTGCGCTACCCTCCATATACAATACAAAAACCTTAAGAGGGTCACCAAGCTGAGATACACAACATTAGCAGGCATGTCATAATGACTTGTGTACTCTGTTAATCACCCTCTTTGATCTTATCATCAGTATGATATATTGGTTTGACGCCTGCTTCAGTAATTAAATACACAATCACAGGAGCTGTTACATTGTGTGTATTGATTTCTGCATTTGTCTTCCCTAATTAATCCTCATTAAATGAGTAAATACCTCAGTTTAGCAAATCTGATTATATCTCTGCATACTGCTTCATCCATAGTAAAAGTGGAATATGTCTACTTGGTCGGGTTTCCATGCTTTTAGCAGAGTTTCACTCAGCTGTCATTGCATTAGCTGTAGCAGTTAGTCCAGGTGACATCACAACCCCTCATATACATATCTAAGAAACCTTGATATCTGCCAATCCAGTTGGGAAAAAGGTTTGTATTTTAGGATATGGGTCCGCATTTTTTCTTTAAAACGACTAAAAAATGTAAATTATCACCGCATACCCCTATAAAATTAGCTTGTTCCATCCAAAATTACTTTATCCCGGGCTCAGTAGTGTTACAGTATTAACCATTCGAGAGCGAACTAATCTTTGCTTATGCGGCTATTGCACAAAACGTGTAATAAATTCAGGATAACGGCTTAAAATTTAATTTGATCCAGATTTAAAGTACGGGATCGAAGATGGATTAATTTTGTAAAACGGAATATTAGACACAAAGTTCATGTTATATTCAAACTCTAGTCATTAAAAACCGAGCCAACTACAACTCGACATAACCACAAAATGCGTGATGAAGCCTATGAGCGGAAGAGTTTTGACTAACTTGTGAGTAAATTTGATGCAAAGAATTGTGGAAGGCTAAGTACGGAAATGAACCAGTTTAAGTTGCTCAGTTTGTCTTCTTTTATCATGTCGGATATCAGGCATATTTTTCCCTTGACATACTTTGTGTTTCAGTTGGCACCTCAGCTTGTGTCCTTATCACGAAAGATCCCGAACAAGTTTCGTAGCTAAGTGGTAGTTTGGGGTAAAATTATGCAGACCACTCACGCAAAGTGACTAAAATAAATCTTTTGATGCCAACTACGCCGCCTAAAGTCAAACTGCAAAACAACTGCTCTGAATCATGATAAGGATGCTAAATCCACGTTCATCGTAAAATGAATGTTCATTCAAGTACCAGCATGTCTGTTGTCACGTACAATATAATAGTCCATGTCAACAGCTTTCCTCGGCGCGCTTCGGTCGCATTGGGACCAAAGGACACCAAGAACAGCTATTGATTCAGTGAAAATTGTGGCACTAAAAGAGTTAATAGTGTACAGATCAATTAGAGGAATACTCACAAGATTCACGTGGCTCATAGTGCTTGACATTTTAAATGTTGAATGCGGGACTAATTAATAGATCAGTTATCCAAATTTACCGTTGGCTCCTGGCTATTATACTATATGTTCCTCTGGCCCCTAGATGTTTTCTCACACAGGGAGTGATCTACACTTAGTTGTGTCCCTGATCTGGGACACTCTTTCATGCACGAAAGGCCTGGCTTGGAGAGACTTTTGTGTGTGTCTATATATATATATATATATATATATATATATATATATATATATATATATATATATATATATATATATATATATATATATATATATATATATATATAGCTTACGCACTTCGAGGCTTAACTAAAAAGACTGCTAAGTGTAGCTACAAAATTACAATGGCCTTTGGTAAAACCAAACATTCAATAAACTAGCGATATCGAACCAAGACCTTTTATATATGGTGGGGGGCGATCAGTGCCATAAATACCATATTTCTAATGCGTGTCATAAAACGTACACGTGTGTGTTAATTGTTGGACGCGTTCACTAAATAATTACACATGTGTATCTTTTTAAACTCGCGTCATCTAAGTATGGGTATGTGTGTAATATACATTTCAGGGCTCGTGTTTGGAAACGTGTTACCAAAATTTTGAACGCGTCACCAAAGGCTAGACGCGGGAAGGTAACAAACACTTGACCATTTTGCTCACGTGTTCTAATGGTCTTCGTGTGCCTTTTTATTAGACACGTGCGATTATTTTAATGTACGCGTCCATGTTTTATAGCACGCATATTTAAATAGATATTAAAAATACACTTTCATAGTTTACGGCTTCCCTGCTTGGGCATGGAATCTTGGTGATCTCTGCAGCACAAGTGGTGCCTTGGTGGTCTCGAAATCCTGAGCCCACCTCATTGGTGTGGTCCTGCTTTGATTGTTACCAGGTCTGTTTAATATTGTCGATCCTTGAATTAACTGTAGACATGGTAGTTTTACTACACTAGCATTCTGGACAATATTTTATAATTTTCGTTTTAATTACATATGCTTTGATCTTATCACTGCTGGAAGACTAGAGCATGTTCATATTGTCTTCATTGGGGCGGGGAGGGGGGAGGAATTCGGGGTTCTGGATCGCTGGGCGCGGGCGGCGGGAAAGTGCGGAAGGGTGCCCGACAGTTCCTGTCGATGTCGCGGTGGCTTCCTCCCGGCTTGTGGTGCCGTCTGGTGTCTGGGGAAGTCCTGGACTTTCCTCACTATCAGGAGGGACATGATTTGTACACACTTAAATCCAAATTTGCCAGTCATGCATAAGTTTTATATATATATATATATATATATATATATATATATATATATATATATATATATATATATATATATATATATATATATATATATATATATATACATATATATATATTCAGATTTATTATACATGTCATACATACCACACCAGGTAAAATAATAGCTCTCCCAGGGCTAATTTTTATTGTTTATGGGTTTTGATTCGAAATAAAGCTTACTTTGAACCTTCAGCCTACCTTGATTTAAATAGCTGATGACCAGGGAGGAATCCATCGAACTTCCGGCTCATATGACAAATTCGTGATACAAGTAAGCGCGGAAACATTATCAAAGTGCTCCGTGTCTTCAGATCCAGAAATAGAGGGCAACTGTGTTCTATCAACGGCTTCCTTTTGTTGCCTAGGAGGTCCATTTCCCACGCACTCTTCATGTAACAGCGGCAGCATCAGTGTTCTTGTATTTGTCTCAGTTAGCTTAATGAACAGCTGGCGTCTTATGTCGATGATGTCAACCGTCTGTGTGCTGGATGTACTTGCGTCCATTCTGCATCCAAACCGTAACATGAGTAACGATAACTTGTCCTTGTAGAAGTCCCAGTTCTTTCTTTCTTTCTTTCTTTCTTTCTTTCTTTCTTTCTTTCTTTCTTTCTTTCTTTCTTTCTTTCTTTCTTTCTTTCTTTCTTTCTTTCCTTCCTTCCTTCCTTCTGTCTGTCTGTCTGTCAGTCTGTCTGTCTGTCTCTCTGTCTGTCTTTCTTTCCAAGATGATTAACATGATAACGAAGGAACCAGAGTATTGAGTCGTCGCATTTTTGCATTGGAAAAAAGTAGCATGAATTTATCAAACAAATCTTCAAAAATCGCAATTTGTGTGAATAGGGTAAAAATCAGCAGTATCTTTACATTAGGCAAACCTGCGCGTATTATCCAACATGATCTAATGACAAGAAGGAAATAGTGCACAAATGCCCAGGCATTTGTCAAAGAAGTTGCTGGTAAATAAGACGTATCGATGAAGATATTTCGAACCAAACATCTAGGGGCATAGGAAAAGAAGACACTTGACGATCCATAATGGTAACTTGTTTTAACCACTGAACTCGACATATGCAATGCGTGAGCAGCACAACTGTACAATAAAGGGATTTAACAACCTTTCATGATTGAAAATTTGCCAAAAAAAAAAAAAAAAAAAAAAAGAAGAAGAAGAAGAAGCAGCCTGAATCATCCGTCTATTCCCACAAGGCAAATGTACGCGGCAAATGGATCGGAATAAATAACGAACCAGACGGTCCCCAGGCTGGTGCTAACTCTACAAACCACCCCTCTAAAGCATCCAGACTTTCTATAAAACTGACATTTCATGGTGTCTATGAGCTTTGTTTATTTTGTATTTTTAGGTTATCTACATTGACAATTCTCTAAGTCAACAAAACAGAAAAAAAACACCACCACCACCAACAAAATATGAGCACTCTTAAAACCCCTTGAAGCTCTCTGCACTCCTGACAAGTGTGCGCCTAATCACATAAGTTGTATGGGTATCTTCTGTCAAGGAGGTAAAAATAGAAGGCTGGTGGAGGTCCCTGTCCATTTTGCGCAGTGTGATGTTCGTAAACTAACCAATGTTGTCCTGCTCCAGAATTTCATACAATGCAGTGTCTGGCATGCACACAGCACATCGACTGAAGTCAGTGTGTGGACATTTTTGTCGTCCAGACTCAATTGTGATGAAGGAATCACACAAGCAAATGGAAGCTTATGCTTCCGTAATACTATGGTAAACATTAAAGTAACGCCAAAGTGTTACTGCACTCGCTGGAACATAAACTGATTACATATCATGATTATCCCGTTTTAATGACTTTTCTTAAAAAATGTTGCCGTCTGCTTGGCAGAAAATAAATATCTCAAACACATCGACAGGCTTTCAACAATGTATCCCTCCATCTCGCTACTTCCAACTTTTTCAGAATTTGCTTGAAAATTAACCTTTTCTTTTTTATCATTGTATTTCAGATAATATTTATTTCGTAAGATTTGATGTGTTTTTTTACAAAGTCGCTATGATATTGGATCAATGAATCCGATAAATGATTTAATTGAACACCAGGATAAAACAAACTTAACTTTTCCAAAGCTTTCGGTTTTTTCAACTGCGATGTTCATATTAACAAGCCTCAACAGTTTTTAACAGCTATGCAACAAATTCATTGATGTATATAGTTCATAGAATTGAATTTCCGGACATTTACAACTTAAAGCATGCTTGTCTGAATGTTCTGTTCTCGGTCTCTACTTCCCATTATCCATATACGTCACATGTCAAACTCCAGCAATCTCTTTGTTTTTTTTTAATTCCACATGACATACAGAAAACACAGCTTTACCTACATGTGTCCGTTGTAAACGAGAGAATAAAAGTTTGGTTACTTTATGTGGAAACGAATCCGACATGGCATTACACCAAACTTGTAAAAATATCAATATTCAAGGAAGCAGCACTAACTATATTGTAGGTTGAATCCTTCAATGCTCTTAGTTTAACTCTCGATGACAAACATTCAAAGATTACCAATATAAAATACCAATTGGAATTATCGATAATCGAAGGATTGATCTACTGCTAAACAAAGTATGTACTCTTATTCTATTCCATATTGATTTTGGTATATGTTTTCGACGGGCTCAGTATATATTCGGATTAAAAGTTTTCAAAACAGCACTGCCTAACATCGGGAAATACAAAGCTGACGCAGAACCTTAATAAATAAAATCTGACACATCCAAAGCAAAAGATATCACCACATTGTGAAAAATAAAATTCTGCCACAAATAAATACAAATAAAGTACTGGGACAATGTTATCTCTACCATTTTTTTTGTTTCTTTTTGCTTTTTTTTCACTTTTTCTTTCTTGTGTTTTCTTTTCTTTTTTTTTTTGTTTGTTTTAGTTTTGTATTGTGTTTGTGTTTGTGTTTGTTTATTTATATTTATACACACGGGCTAATCCGTCAGGTCAGAACATAAGCTTTTAGTATCCAGAAATTGCCCAAGTATACGAAGAGCGTTTTTAAACGCAAATACTTGTACCATTTGTTGATCTTTTCACCTACCAAAATATTACCAATTATTTTTTAATTTTACATGAAGTATGTAATGTTAATAACAACAGTGCTCATATCAGTGGCGATCACTGATCAAATTTGATTTCATAATTTTTCTGTACAATACTTCCACACAAGTTTAGGCGCATTTAGTGGCGATAATTTATTTGTTATTAGATTTTTTAACGATATTCAATTCATCATGTCAAAGGATTAACGTGCTTATAGAATTATTTGTGTGTGCCTTCAAAGAATTCTTATGATGCAATACTTGTTCATCTGGGGTTCATGGGCCAGCAACTCTTTCTGCGTTTTTAACATAAATCTCCCATGTTAATGCTATCAAATATTATGTAATATATGGTGACAAATTTCGTATCATGAGGTATTGAAAATAAGCTTTTATCGTCAGTTTTGAAAGAGAAGTTTATTATGTAAGATTTCTCTCTCTCTCTCTCTTTCTCTGTGTGCATATTAGGTATGGCATCTACATGTATATTTTCTGTCTTTCTCAGTGTTGTTTGCCCTTGACATTTTAATTTTCTGACTCAATTCATTTTTTCCATACTTGGTACTCTATCAGACCTAACACTGATTGGAAATAAGTATAAAATGCCATTTACGGTGAGTTCTGTCTTTGATTCTTCCATACTTGGAACTCTATCAGACCTAACACTCATTGAAATTACATATAGAATGCCATTTACCGTGAGTTCTGTCTTTGAAACGTTGGTGCACTAGACGAACATAAAATTCATGCAACGATTGTACTTCTACGGCGGTGTTATACACAGAATACAACTCTGAAAGCGGTTTAATTAAAACATATCCCTGATATGAGCATACCATGAAATGCCACCGGAAATTATTTTCCTCTTACTCACAAACTTTGGCACATCACGGAGCCTCAGTGATGGTGCTGTCTTCTCTGTTATTTCGGTAGAAGATTGTTATCTAAACCTCTCTTGCTTGGCTCTCTTTAACTAACTAAAATGGTTCAATTCTTTTTGCTTTTAATCTGTATAGCATGAGAAACGGTTCATCAAAGCTAAGCTGATACATTTTGCATTATATGTTCCGAACCAGAGATCTCTTGGCATGTACTTCCGCTCTGCTCAACATATATATATATTTGGTTCGTAAACATATGCGTTGTGTTCTTTGAAAGCAACAATCAGCATGTTCCAATGCAATACGATCCGTGCTACATTACTTTGCAATGCTAGACCTGTCTCTAGTCCCAGTGGTCTGACGTTTCGGGCTCAAATTTCGCAATAGGAAACTTCTTTGTTGATAATAAAAGGACCACTTGTTCTCATATTTTGGGTTCCATTCTCATTATATTTCTGTCACAACCACCCACCGAAACTTCTGTCGGTAGAAACAACCTGATTGCTGTACTTTTGTCACCCATATATTTCAAATAAAGAAAGAACGCTTCCTTTTCAAATTCCTGGTCCTGTACATTTTTGATAACCAAACGCTGACTAATATTGTTTAGGGTTGTGGGAAAAATATTGCTCTTTAATACGCGTTTTTCGCCCTTTAACATCATGTCTTAGCTTATTTAAGCGCATTTTTGCAAAAACACTGTGCCCCAAGAAAGATCATTCTTATCAGGAAAATTTTATTGATCCTAATTAAAAAAAAAGAAATAAAACAGAGCTATATAATAATAATAATAATAATAATAATAATAATAATAATAATAATAATAATAATAATAATAATAATAATAATAATAATAATAATAATAATAATAATAATAATAATAATAATAATAATACTTCTTCTTCTTCTTCTTCTTCTTCTTCTTCTTCTTCTTCTTCTTCTTCTTCTTCTTCTTCTTCTCCTAAAAGTGAATACTAATGGGCTTCTGTACATATTGTGTAAAGTTTACATCAGTAGTACTTCAATGCAAAAGCTACGACATTGCATTGACATTATCCACATACACACACACACACACACACACACACACATATATATATATATATATATATATATATATATATATATATATATATATTGTATTTGTGTCTTTTTGTCCAAAACCACTTCCTAGGAGTCATTACCATATTCCGCAGCCCGAACTCTTTACTCTCCATAAGCTAACCTGTCCCTGTCTGACCTATACACATATAGAAGTACTATTCTCAAGATTGCACACGTTCCTTTGTAACATTTTGACATAGGCTGTATTAGCTCAAATAAATTAAATGGTCTTCAGCGGGTAACTACTCAAAATGTTTCGGAGCCTTTTAACCGTATATGTATATATATATATTATGTATGCGTTATGTGGCAAAAGACTTGCAAATAAAGTTGGGATGTACGGAGGAGGGTTAACGGTACACAGATGCGAATTTCATTTCTTATCGATTTTCAAAATATACAAGTTGCTTTATGCTAAGTCTAATATCATCGCAAATGAAATAAAATACAACGCAGCAATACATTAGTATAAGTTAATATTGGTAAAATGGAAGCACAAAAAGTAACGACGCGAAATGGTAAGGCATATCTCAGAGAAGGGAAAAAGTCCAGCCTTTGGCAACAGCTTTAGTTGAGCCGTAAGTACGTCGAAAAGAGCTGCTGCCTTGAAATCTCAAATTTATCACATTAGCAATCTTTTTAAAACCATCACACAGGTGGGACATTTGTGCAAAGAGGGTTATTTGATTTACGAAGGAGGTCCTTTTAAACTTCGACATGAACGATTACATGCGGTCACTTAATTCTTTTACTAACTTAATGCGAGATTAATTATCACAAAGTGCTACATTTATGTCTCATTATATAGTTAATTACATTCAATTTGTGAAACACGCAAATCCTTCGTCAGTTTGTCAAGCCGATGACATCAATAACTTTTTAAAATGAGATTGACCTTTGTCAGGCTACGCTATCCTATCATCTCTTGCTTACTGCACTTAATTCTCATTCGAACGTTTGGCTCCTTAATTTAGATATCGATTGCTTATTATAAAGAATACAGCTTGCACGAGTCCTTGATGGTAGTATGCTAATAAAAACATCCACAACTCCTGCCCCACTCTGGCTATAGTCATCCTTCCAGTTCCCGTGGTTCAACGTAGAGGAAACGTGGCAGACAACGCGGAATAACGAGGCTAGCAATATGGGGTTTATGCGTAAACAAAAATTGTAACTAACTAAAATACCTTAATTCCTGACCATTAGGATGGTATGACAAATTTATCTCTTCGTTGTGAATGAACCTCAACTTGCCTAAAATGCACGGCTAGCCTGCAGTTTATCCATTTCACCCCTCTTTTTTTACCTCTTTTCCATACACACCAGTCTGCAGGCAGCGTTGATTTCAAAGGGTGTCTGCTTCATTCGTTTTTTTTTAATAGTCTCCTATTTTTTCTCGAAACGATTTCAAAGAAAATTTCAAGAAGAATTATTGCAATCCTTTTCTCAGCGCACCCTTGGATGCCCATAGTGTACCTACAAAGGCTGTTGCCTCATTCCAACAATATGACATTTCAAGTGTTGATAAACCATTTGTAGATTTAAATTTTAATTGTCCACACGTGTAATGTTTATTTTCCATGCATGGAAATATAACTGCATTATAAGGGCTATATACTGTCATTCAATTTCAGTTGTTATTTACAGTTACTTTATACGAGGCTTAATACCAATATTCTCAATATACATTATGACATGCGTGACTTGCCAACATGTTTTTTTACAAGGTTTGGTATTTCACATGAATTTGGTTAAATCTATTAGCTTCTCCATGCTTCAAATGGCAGTGTACGGGCCCCCCTGTTGAGCCTTCGACCCATGACCGGTGCACCTGCACGATCGCGGAAAATAACAGCTCATTTCTTTGGCATGCAGTACCTCTCTAACTTATTTGCCATTAGCAGCTGTCTGGAGGCTCAAATCATCGACTGAGGGTCTATTGCATCTCTTTTGTTGGTTGATTCGAATCCATAAAATGGAATTACAGCACTTTCTCATAGGTAAGAGCTAATCTTCTTCTTCTTCTTCTTCTTCTTCTTCTTCTTCTTCTTCTTCTTCTCCTCCTCCTCCTTTTTCTTCTTCTTCTTCTTCTTCTTCTTCTTCTTCTTCTTCTTCTTCTTCTTCTTCTTCTCCTAAAAGTGCATACTAATGGGCTTCTGTATATATTGTGTAAAGTTTACATCAGTAGTACTTCAATGCAAAGGCTACGACATTGCATTACATGCCTTCGAATATTTGCAAACATTGTAAACAGAGATATCCTGTAATTTGAATGGGATCAAAATGTGTGTTGAGTGTCTGTCATGAACCCACAGGTTATAACGTGCTCTTTCCTCAGGAGTCAAGAAAAGATTAAACCTCCACCGTTCCAACAAACATTAGCCCCCATATAAAATCTTACAGCACGACTCTTTAATAACAATGTTCAATTGTTAGGACATAACCCTCATTCCGATAGACATATGTTAAAAAAGTGATCATATAGACAAAAGATTTGTGTGTGCCAACCTAACTTACAGTCAAACAATTTTCTCAGTATTTACCTCTCTCTGTGATTTGAAGAAAAAAGATGATGAAGCGTGAGCCGGGAAGATCTTGAAAAATCGTATGATCCTTCCTGAATAATATTTTTGACTCGGAGGCAATTAAGAATACAACCTACGTGCAAAAGCGTGTGTTAGTCTTGACAATTGTGTCACAAGCTGCTTTGTGCCAAAACGTGCAGCCAACAACCGTGTTATTAAATGTTTTCTACTTTCTCAATGAAGTGTGTTTTTTTTTAAGTCAGACTTTCAGAAAATGGCTTGATTGAAAGCCATGGAAGGGGGGCTCTCTCTCTATATATATATAAGCTTACCTGCTGTGCTTCCTGATAGTCTTCAATTTTAAACCTATTATGTTTACATTCGGGGAGATGCTTCTGGTGCAATGTAATTGTAGGCGGCGATGAATCTTTGTGTGATAGCTGTGCGTTGGCAGTCAGAAGTCTGACCAGAGGGTGTGTCTCCGCTTTCTAAAATACACTTTTTTTAAATTGGAACCGAGTGCACAGAATTTCCAAAAAAATCGTTAGCATCCAATAAGAGGGAATATGGGTCAATCTATAAATGAATGTTTATTTTTCTTTGCACTGTGTGGGAAGTGAGTCATCGACGTAGGGATTCTTATTTGACGTAGAAAGTAATATAATAATACAACTAGATTTATCAATCCTTTCGTTGCATACGCTATGATGTGTGGGCAAGCATCACTCCCATTTACACGATAATTAGTAGCCAAAATGAATAGTAAAATCAGAGAGTTCCTGTAAATGTATGAAGTGAAAAGACGGTTTAAACTGGAGCAGCCAGAGACAAACATTAACCCAAAGGAAACTAATATTTATGCTTCGGCATGCAAGTTTGTGATTAGAAATCACGGGAAAATCGTCCAAGGTCGTATAATAATAAGCTTCCAGTTTTTTTGTTTTGTTTGTCTGTGTGCTTTTAGTGTTGTTTGATTTTGTTTTTGTTTTTCATTTACAATGGCTTAGGCAATGTGTCAACAGGATTTTACGGAATGCTTGGGGCTCATTCCAGAGTGGAACGATGAAATATGTTGACCCTGGCGGTGAAACATGCCCCGTAACTTGAAACAAAAGTGCCCACGTGAAGCCATTTGTTTCACCTTTTTTACTCGAGAAAGCCAGTATGCAGTATCCAATCACTCAAGACACGTTAAATATATCAGGACAGCATTTCGTTTCATGGCTTTCTGTATGAATTGTAAAAATAGTCAAATGACGAATGGAGGAAAAAAATAACATTTTGAAAAGTTCATTGTGACTCGAATGGATCTATGTATTGATGCTGAGAGAAGCTATGCATCTGATTTCTGTAGTAGGAAAGCCTTAATCTGTTTCGAGCAAAAGTATGTGCATATCAATTATATATTTAGCTACCACCTACAACACAAGAAGACGCTGGTGCAGATGAAACTCTTTCGGTGCCAACTGCGACTAAAGTAGAAATAACTAAGATGGACTATTCCGGATTATAGCTAGCGTGGTAGCCTCAAGTTCCAAGTGAAAAGGTATTTGATTCAAGAGACAAGCAGTGGGCCTAAATTGCAAGTGGTTGAATAATGTTTCATTTCCTACTGCACAAATGAGCGTTACCAGCACTTGTTGCACATCACCACCTCATCTGAGGCAGACAAACGTTGGTCATTTCCTCTGTTGTCATCAATATTGGAAATCATATGCTGAACAACAAAAGAAACTTATAACTACTTTGTGGTAAATGTTGTCTGAGTTCTGCTGCAAAACTACAAAATTGCTTAAAGTGATTTGTATAATTGTCTTTTATTGGGGAAGTTCCAAAACATGGAGCCTCTGAGTTCATTAACTGCTGAATCCTTAGCCATGGGAGATTGTCTGTTACCATATAAAAGTTATAGTCAGTACAGTGTGTGCCAAGCATTTGCTGACACATAAGCATCACACCTGCAGCACAAGATCTGAATAAGGCACAGAATGGTTGCCTGGGGGATCTTGTCCCATTCTTCGTGTAAGAATTTGATATATGCTTGTTTGTTGGTGGGGCGAGAGGGTATTGCTGGCAGTCTCACGTCTTTGCAGCTCATCCCACAGGTGCTCAATTGGACTAAGATCTAGGGAATACAGCATCCATGACATGAAATTGACATGTTGATTCTCCACGTATGCTGCTGTGACTTGCGCCACATAAGGACGGACGTTGTCTCGCCGGAATATGGTCACATCCTGATGAGCCCTAAGAAAAATTATGACATGAGGTCATAAGACTTCATCGACGTGTCGCCAGCATTCAGGGTTCCATTGACCACAACCAAAGGAGTGCTGTAGCTACCAGAGATGCCGATCCAAACTATCACGCTAGGTCCTCCCCATCTATTGCTTTCTCGCACACAGAAATCAACATAATGTTCTCCATGGCGGCGCCACACTTGCTGTCATCCATCAGGGCAATACACACAAAATCTGGACTCATCTGTAAAGAACACTGCATTCCATTGTTGTTCAGTCCATCGGAGATGATGGCGACACCAATCCAGTCTGTTCTGGCAGTGGATAGGGGTCAGATCTGGTCCTCGGTAGGGTCGTTTTGCTGAAACTCGGACACCTTGAAGCATTATGACAACTTTACACTGATTGTATAGTTATACACGACTCCAAGATTACAGATGGCACATTGTGGAAAATAAAATGACTCAACTGGTTACAAAAAGAAAAAATAGAAAGAAAAACAACTTGTTAACAGGACGCCATATACTGGTGAACATTACGAATAGTACATAACTTTCAAAATCCATGAAAAAAACAGCACCAAAAGGAACATCTACAAAGGAGAGATTTCAAAGACAACAAAATCAATATCATACTGGACTCAAATGATATATCTGATGTTTTGAATTCATTCTTGGTGAAAAGATGAACCATCGTCAATCGAACGCATGCCTGCCTGTCGGAACGACTTCAGGAATTTTGTAGATTCCAAAGTGAAATTGATATCTCTGATGCCTTGAATTCATTCTTGATGAATTGATGAAACGTTGTTAATCGAACGCACGCCTCCCTGTCAGAACGATCAACTTCAAACTTCTTTTGGATGTGCCTTTGGTGGGTCTCTACCAAATTATTCAAATGGTTACACTCCCGTGATTTTTTCAATAATTTTTCTTTCTTTCTTTCTTTCTTTCTTTCTTTCTTTCTTTCTTTCTTTCTTTCTTTCTTTCTTTCTTTCTTTCTTTCTTTCTTTCTTTCTTTCTTTCTTTCTTTCTTTCTTTCTTTCTTTCTTTCTTTCTTTCTTTCTTTCTTTCTTTCTTTCTTTCTTTTTGTTCTTCACAGGGCAATTCTTAAAAAAAATATTTTCTGAAACTGCTCCCTTAATGGCTCTGATAGCACACAGGAACACTTCAAGGGACTCCTAGTTTTTCATTTCTTCATATGTTTTTTGGATTTTTTTCTTATAGAACGGTCAAAACAAGTTGTTCACGAAGTGCCAAAGTGGATTCCTGATTGTTAAAGTTTTTTTATCAATTCATGTACCTATTGATAAATGCACATTTCCTGTTTATCACTATGTAAATCAATGGGCACTCAAATGCTAATTCATATTTTCGACTTTTTCCACCAAACCGTCAGCCAGATGGATTTGAAACTCGGCGGCAATGTACCTTAGTAAGTCTGCACCAGATTTGTTCAAATGATCATGCTGCAGTGATTTTTCATGATTTCTTTGAGCGAATCTTAAAAAATCGTCTCCTAAACCACTCACCCCATTGCTTTGATATCACACAGGGACACTCCTAGATACTCTTTGTTCTTAAGTTGTTCAGCATCACTCGCTTTTGGCAAAATCTTCAAAACATTTTCTCTAAAATCACTTGACAAATTGCTTCGAAATTATATAGGGGCACTTCTTGGTACCCCTAGACCTTAAATTGTTCAGAAAGTGGCACTCTAATTTTCTTCTGGCTTTTGTATGAATTTTTTTTCATGTTTTTGCAATTTTTGACATCTACTCCAAACCGCCATTCAGATCATACTGAAACTTTGTGGATATGCTCCTTGTGGAAGGGTCAAAGAAAGCTGTACACTATGTGGAATTAATCAGTCAAGTTTGTTCATGAAGGATTAGCTGGGCACAAGATTGTCACAGCCCTCTTGTTTTTACTTGTACGGTTGATCGGCCAAAATAATTGTGTGTCAATCTGGGACACTTCTATACAGTGAAGCTTGATAGGAGGCCATTGACCGCACGTCTGCTGACCACATGGAAATTATGAGTACAATCTCCCTCCCACCGAATTATAGGACTATCTATAGATACTTAGAATGGATTTTTGCCCTTAGTTATATATGGCATGCCAGATCTTTTATAAATGTACCGGGTGGTGCATTTAAGGAAATCAAATGTCTGGGAGTAATAAAGACATGCCTCAGATAAATCAAAATTTATATTATGATACAATCCAGTTGCCTCTCCTGTAAGTTGATCTTGTGAATGCTCTTGAAGGGATGTGCGGACCTGTATTGATGCGAATTGAAAACACACCAGTCCACAATGATATATTGTGAGCCCCATAAAGGACGTAGACATGTCGGGACAGACTTTCCGGAATCCATGTGCACACCCCTGGATTGCCACATTATTAAAAGTGCTATTAAGCATGTAGTCCACGAGGCGTAGTATACCGAACTGGTCAGCTGATCTGTTGCAGTGTAACTAGTCAGTTGGTGTCAATGTTTACGCATGAATTAAATCAGTGTTCTCGTTGGTCCCTTCACATTTCTAGTCAATATGAACAACGTTCTTGACAACATAACTGGGCGATTAAATTAGCTGCAAATGATACCAATGTCGTATTGAACGATGTAAGGGCCAAAATTCCATTACACCTTATGGTAAATTCTGTTGTGTCTGGTGTTATATTCTATTATGCCTGGTGTTATATTGTATTATCCCTGATGCTATATTCTATTGTGCCTGATGTTATATTCTTTTGTTCCTGATGGTATATTTTCTAGCTTCTGAATTCCATTTATAATATCCTTGACGCCATGTTCTCTTATATATTGTGCTGTATTGCATCATTACTGTAGCTATCATTTTTGTTGATATGGAATTGCCTCAAAGTATAAAATCAATTATCATTATCAAGCCAAATTAGATTAATCAAAATACATAATAGCATTTGCAACAATGCAAAATGAAAAGTATCCCCGGGAACGATAGAATATTCAATCTACCAAAGATAAAATATCACAAGGCAAAATAGCATTTGCAACAAGGCAAAATGAAAAGTATCCCAGGAATGATAGAATGTACAATCTACCACAAGGCAAAATAGCACATGGCAAAATACAATGTAACATCAAGGATCAAGGGCAATGACAATCTCATATTTGACACTGAGCATAAGGCCCCAAGCACAATGGTGATAAGGAGGATGATATTTGCCACACAGCACAATACCGCGCAGAAGTAGCCACAGATCATTTACCCACAGATCAGTGCAAAGATCATTGCAAAAATCAAGTGACAGTTTCAAATCTCAAAATTCAAATGACTGCTGCCTCGTTCAATTCATAGTTAAGCCTCATTTCACTATATGGCTCTTTTATTGTTTTGCATGAGGGTTAACAACATTCACCGGCCCTTGTACACGCCCCCTCTGCAGAAGAATTTCAAACCCTTCCTAAGAAGCACATTCAGCATACAAGATCGGATCTACGGGCGCGGGGTCGGGGGTCGGAGGGTTCGATCGAACCCCCCTCTGCGACCCCAAAACAAACAAACAAACAAACAAATAAATAAACAAGCAAATGAATGAATGAATGAATGAATGAGTCAGTGAAAACATTAAATAAATAAGAAGTAAAATGGGAAACAAAATAAAATAATGGAAGATAAAATCAAACAGTTTGGCCTATTACCGCCACCTTTAACTCAAATTTACTGCCCGGAGGCATATGTTTATCCAAACATCTATGATCTTTCAATTGATAATACTTTCACATATACTCGTTACGTTTCAATATACATTCTGTGTGCCCTTTGGTATTAAAACACTATATATTACAGGAAATGTTACTGATGTTGCCATTATGGATATGACTTTTGTCCATTTTGTTTTGAAACCAGCGACAGATCTGCCACATCGTGAATTCAGTCACGCATAATTATAATACAGGACACCAGCAGTCATTTCGTTTCTTAACTTATCCGAATGTGTATCCATCTAGTTTCGTCTGGAACAACATCACAGCTGTCGTTGTCTTCACATTTTCTTTTTAGTTTATGAAAGTAAAATTCCTTGAATTGTATAGTCCTAATCTATCAGTTGAGGCACATGTCAAAGAATTATTGTGCTAATTTTTAAATATAGTAAAATATTAAGAAGTTCTTTGAAGTGGTTTTTTGTGTACTTAAGACCAGGACCCCTTGGGAAAACAGAGAAAACACTGTCTATGTCTTCAAATTACTATGAAACTAACAAATAGATAGATACATAGATATATAGACAGACAGACAGAGAGACAGAGAGACAGACAGACAAATAGATAGATAGATAGATAGATAGATAGACAGACAGACAGACAAATAGATAGATAGATAGATAGATAGATAGATAGATAGATAGATAGATAGATAGAGAGATAGATAGAGAGATAGAGAGATAGAAAGATCGATCGATCGATCGACCGGCCGACCGACCGTCCGACCGACCGACAGACAGACAGACAGACAGACAGACAGACAGACAGACAGACAGACAGACAGACAGACAGACAGACAGACAGACAGACAGACAGACAGACAGACAGACAGACAGACAGACAGACAGACAGACAGACAGACAGACAGACAGACAGACAGACAGACAGACAGACAGACAGACAGATAGATAGATAGATAGATAGATAGATAGATAGATAGATAGATAGATAGATAGGTTGTATTCTTTATTCCAGGGTTACTAGCTCAGTGAGTACCAACTGGTCTGCTGTTAGGGCCTGGATAGTACCATGGTAAAATACATATGAAGATGCAAAGGTGAGTCAACAAAATATATGAACAAAACAAAGTTTGAAGAAGCCGGAAGACTTGACTAGATACGTTAAAACATAGCAAAATATAAATGAAGGTAATAGAAAATAAAATGATATAAAACATGATGGAAACAATAAATAATTTCATATTTATGTGAATACCTCATGTCAGCAATTAGTATGTTGTAATATTGATTCAGAACTTTAAAAAGTGGTAGGATCACCATGGAGTTTAAGAAATTCACGGGTAAAAATGAGAGCTCACTGCAGCTTCCCTGTCCCTCTGGGGATGGGACATTTGGACAGGTTAAGACCTGATATGTCTTCCCATAGCACCCCTAAAGAGGGACAGTGAAGGCAGTGCACATATATCTGGGGGCAGAGAGTTCCAGCTAAATGGTCCTCTGTAAGCTATCCTGTTTTTCCCATAATTCATGTTTGTGGGGGATGCAAAATACATTTTTTGTGCCAGAACGAGTTTGGTGGTTTAGAACAGTGTGTGCTAGTCTGAAATTTCTGGTGATGGTACCTGGCATGAGGTCGTTATGAAATTTAAACATGAAAACACTCAGGTAAAGACTTCTTCTCTCCTGAAGCATAAGTAGATTACAGGTAGAATGCAATTCTTGGATAGGAGTGTATCTATTTCACTTGCTTCAGATAAGGAGTGCTTTATTTTGGATGATTTGAAGTTTGTTTTTGAATAAGGCTGAGCAGGAATCCCAAATAGTACCACAGAAATATAAAATTGGAATAACAAGGTACGATGTACAATGTAATATCTAGATATTTAGGAAGAGGCCATGTTTTTCTGTACTATTTGTTTAATACTTCACTAGCTATGTTGTGCTGTGGGCTGTGTTCCTCGACTCTTAGTTGATGTAGAGTATGCTTATAACATTCCAGATTCATAAATATCACAAAAACGATGCAAGCCTACTTTCTACTTTCTTCTTTTGCTGTAAACTCAGCTGTCTGACAAAATAAGGAGCACTAAAGGTGATAGGCCTATCAGTTCTCTTTTTTATTTTTGGCAGAAGTAAAAAAATGGATTTAAAGCGGTTAGGCCTTTATGTTTAGGGGACACTATAGTTTTTAGTTGATTAAGAATATTTCAAAGGGTGAGAGGACCGTTTTAAAACCACCAGTTACCTTGTATGGGTGACTGCCTGTCTCAAGTCAGGAGTGAAATTTGTTTCTTCACATTAATATTGGAAGATGAATGTTATTGCTTCTGTAACTCTGGAATCTTGTTGCTGTCATTTTTGGGTTTGAAATTTATAAATATGGGTCATGCTTTTCTGTACTATCTAGTTCTGCCAAGGACTACAATTCTACTGTTTACTTTGCTTACAATATATTCAACGTGCTGTTTAAAAGATACATATTATCCAATAAGACACCTGGGTATTTAAAAACATTGACTTGGTCAATTTCTTTGTCACCGATTTTGATTTCAATTTGACCTATACATTTTATTTTGTTGGGTGTGCCAAAGATCACGAATTTAGTCTTTGTTATGTTCAGAGTAAGTTTATTGGCCTTGGACCACTAAGAGACCCCAAGAGGTCTTCGTTAAAAACCTGCCCATCTCGGAGTGGTCCTTGGCAGAAAAATAGAGTAACATGTCATCAGCATGGAGATAAATTTTGCATACTTCGACCACATTAGGCAAGTCATATATATAGAGTATGAACAGGAACGGCCCCAAAATAGATCCCTGAGGGATGCCACATGCAACTTCTTTAGGTCCATGAAGAGTACCGTTAACAACTGTTTGTTGGGAGCGTCCAGTTAGATATAATTTGAACCAGTTGAGTTCACAATTTCGAATCTCAAATACCATAAGTTCTGAGTGCAATGCACCTGAATAGTTCTTATCTGCATTAAGGTGTAAAATTATGAGACTGTCAAGTGGAACTTTGCTTATTTGCAAAATTCAAAATCTTAATTTTCAAAATTGAAGACTTAAACCCCAATATCGGCCTAATAGGAACAATTTGGACTGCCCTTTTTAGGTTCATGGTGTTTGGAACAAAAGGCCATCATTTTTAGAACTTTAGACTGGATTTTACTAAGAAATACATACAGATAAATTTTAAAAAAGGTCTCCTATATCTGGGGTTTTTTTCATGTTTACATATTTATTCAATAAGCTCAATATTTCGTTGATCTGTATGTCATCGATGGAAAGAGCAAGACTATGGAACTTCAACACTGTATAATTTCATCAAGCTAAACCAACATTTAAAAAACAGCATAAACGTAGCTGCACACAATTGTATGTCGATACCTTAGTTACTTAGGATATCGAATTTTGAATTTCAGAAGTCCACCTTGGAGCACATACAGTACTAATAACATTATCAGATCTTGGTAGCTCCATTCTGGTTTGGTTGTAGTGGTTCCATGTGGTTTGGCTTTCACTATAGATTTGAATGTTGTGAACACAAAAATGTGTGATGAACAAACTTGAACGAAATAACTGCGGTCATTATGTTGTCGCAGTCACATAAAATGTGCTCACTGGAACGGCTGGGGGAGAGGACTCTCGCTGGCTAGCGCCAGTACAAATTTTGAAGCATTGACCCTGCTTTCCTGTAAAATGTTTTAGACTAGTCTGCCATACTGTGAAAGGAGATATGAAAGCTAACAGGAAGGCCCAGTGTAGTGATGTTTTTGTGTTTCAGATATAAAATTGTCCATGTGAAAATAGACCCCTCGCTGTGACCATCGTGACTTCGGGACTCGCAATTCGACCCTTTGGCCCCTTTAGAAAGTCTGGATCCGCACCTGGACTTAATGTTAAATCTTGTCGGTGCTGTTACATTAGCCCTGGATAGTACAAATGTAGATGTAGATGAGGATGGAAGTTCATAACTGATAATTATTGATAATGTTCCTTGTTAATAATGTCACTCTCTACGTAAATAGGCCCATATGCTTGTTCACATAAGTGGAAAGACCCACAATTACTACAGAGATTCATTGTTCAACCAGGAAGCAGTCATTGCCGGGTCGCTACCTGGTGGCAAGATTTGAAACTGCCACTTGATCTTTGCAATGATCTTTGCAACAATCAGTGGGTAAATAATCTGTGGCTACTTCTGCGTGGGATTGTGCTATGTGGTAAATGACAGCCCCCCCCCCCACACACACACACCATTGTGCTTGGGGCTTTATGCTTAATGTGCAATGTGAGATGTCATTGCGCTTAATCCTGTATGATACATTGTATTTTGCCTTGTGCTATTTTGCCTTGTGGTAGATTGTACATTCTATCGTTCCTGGGGATATTTTTCATTTTGCCTTGTTGCAAATACTATTATGTATTTTGACAAATCTAATTAGGCTTGATAATGATAATAGATTTTAAATTCTGAAGTACTTCCAAGTCAATTTAAAATTATATGTTGTAACAAGAATAATGCAATACAACACAATATATAAGAGAACATGGTTTCAAGGATAATAAGTATGGAAATCAGAATTTACAAAGTATTAAGAAGTGATATTGATGGACACACAATAGAATAAACCATTCAGAAAAGCAGAATATTACATCAGGCACAACAGAATAAAGCATCAGACACAACACAGACACATTAGAATTTTCCACAAGGCGTAATTTATATCTGGTCCTAATATAGTTCCTTAGTGTCAATGACTCTATTCAATATTGCTGCAGGATGGCCCAAAATGTTCAAACCAGTCCTCTGCCAGATTTAATCCGGTGCTTGCGTATGAGGGTTACTTTCTTTCTTTCCTTTTTTTATATTAATCAAATATGTAGGCACACCCCATTATATGCTTTGTTATGGCATCAGTACATCCCAGGTAATGGCAACAAGTCTGTAGTGTCTTGGTTTTTAAAGCCAGCCAAAATACAAACTATATCCTAGAACATTATTCAGTTGACATACAACGGTGTTATACATCACAGCTGAACATGGATGCGTCTCTTCGGACAGCTGCACCAGAATCCAGCATCAGTCCCTAGAGGCTATTCAGTATGAAGCTGCTGAGATGTGTGTTGTTGCCATTTGACAAGCCGTGTCTTTTCATGTTCTTATATCATCGTTATGAGTGAAGGCATATGTACACCAGTAGAGTGATTTGAAGCCAATCCGTGACTTTCATCGTTTGAACTGTGTCAGGATAGTCAAAAAACGGGAGGAGAGGGGAGGGGCTAGGGTGGGAAGCAAAACAAAAAAACAAAAAAAACAAACCCCGAATGTAATGTGGGCGTACATGTTTGAAAATAGCGTATAAAGCGCTTTAATGTATTGAAACAATCTAACCCAATCGATAAGAAACCCATTTCCGTTTAAAATGTAACGACTGGATATAAATTGCTTCATTATTTGCCTTTATGTATGTGTATAAACAAAATGTCAATTTATCATGAGAGTATTTTGTGCAATATTGTAGAGATATTTTCACCAATACATCAGGTTTTGTGCATACAGTTCATTGTTCCCTTTGGTCTTTTCTTGTTTTAAAGTTGTTTTGGGTCAGGGGTGTGTTGTTTTGTTGGTTTTGTTAGTTTTTCGATTTGCTATTTTTGTTTTTTCTTTCTTTCTTTTTGGTTGGTTGGTGGGGGGAGGGTGGAGGGAGGTATACACAGATTTTCACTCCAGACAGATCACGCTGCGAAGATCCACTGTTCATCACCGATAATTGCTTGTGAAGTCATTTGTGCATATTTTTAAATGACTAAATTCGTAATGAATGACCATGATACATGTTTCATCATGTATATCACCTGAAGCTTCTGTGAACCGCGTTATCTGCACCATATTAAGTAAGTGACATACCTCTGCAGGCAAGATTTATCAGGTTTTGCACCAACCAATTAATTAGCTGTGCTACCCCAAGGAGCAGCTGCTAAAGAGACGCGTTACTGAAGGACCACCAGAGGTGCTTAAAATCCAGTATAGCTGCAGACAAGTTATGATTCCTATTCTGAGACATCGAGAACTACAAAGCCTTGCGAAATTCACGCATTTGGTCATTATTAGGAATTATACATTGTTGGATGGACTAAGCACTATTTACCTGACACAGGAGTACATTGACTTATTAGTTCTCAGCAACCACACGTTGGCGGTATATAAAGATCTTGTAACTAATTAAATCTTTAGTACCGTCGACCCGTGATGGCCATTGCAAGCAGGACAAATATTCTATATGCACATCCTCTTATTCATGCGTGCGCAAGTGTTACTAATTATATACATTTATGGGAAGGAGATAGCCTTTGTGGTTTGTCATTTTATCCTGAAAATAAGCTCTTCAAATATATACCAAGCCCTTTGATTATGAAAAATGTCCTAAGTACACCCTGATTGATATTCAGAATCTAGGAAAGGGGCTCTTCCCGAATTTGATCCTTTTGCGTGGATAGATTTGGTTTGATTCTTTTCGAAGGAACAGGATAATTTAGGTAGGCAGAATATCAAAATTCACCTCTCACTCTCCTAACACAATTGTTAATGATACTCTGGAATTAACAGCCTGCTAATCTTGGACCATTCGATATGTGCAGACTGATGATCTGAAGTACTGGGTGGCACACCTATGATCATATTGTCTTGTTTGAGCTCTCGCTGATACTCAATAGGCAACAATACAGTTACGCTTTCCTTAGCATGGGCCTTCATATAGCAGCTGACATTTGCAGCTTAAGAAGCATTGCAGCTCCTCCTTCACTAACCAAAAGAGAGCAAAGACAGAGACAAGCAAACAGGGAAGAGGAAATAGAAGACCAAAGGAAGGTCAATAGAAGGAATAGGGAGAAGAACAAACAGAAAAGAAGAACGTGGAAAGGAGGAATACAAAGAAAAGTGGAGGAAAAATGGATCCAAGGAATATAAAACGGGACGAAAAAGAAGAGGACCTACAAAAAGTAAGCAACAATGAGGATACTCAAAATTAACCATGACCAATGGAGGAGAGAGGCGTAAAGGAGAAGAACAAAAAGGGAGGAACAGGATGTCAAAATCAAGAAGAAGGAGCTATGGAGTAGAATGATGATGGGACCCAAACATAGAAAAGAGGAAGAAGGACAGACAAAGAATCAAAAGGGACCAAATGATGGAGAAAGACGTGGAGAAGAATAAAGGAAGAAAATGAAGAAGATAGAGCAGGATGCCAACAAGAAGAGCAAAGACTTGAGCAGTACCTACTGACTTGTGCATTACCTACTGAGTTATGTCTGCTCAACCAACACCGTGATCATAATGTTTAAAGCAAGAAACTGGTGTGAAGAAATTATTTACCTTTAAAATGAGTCAAAAGTGATTTCGCGACCAAAGTACTTATTAAGGGTATGAAATACTCGTTTGCAACAAAATTTTAGACCAGCTTGGAATTCTGTTGGGGGAAAGTTTTTAATATGATGAGTAATATAATGGTTCCAGATGAAGGTACCTCTGCGACTATGCAATAATTAGCCAAATGCTAAATTATATTACAAGAATTATAGGAAACCGTGTTTGTATTTCCAATTATGTGATTTTGTTTATCAAGTTGGTTAAAATTCAGACCAGTCCCTACTGTTGATATGTGCTCTACTTTAAAAGTTGGACAATTTAAATAATTTCTTTATGGTCAGATAATAATGGCATTACTAAGTGATGAATAATTTTAGCTGTAATATAGCCTCGCTCTGTTTGCATTCTTAGCAGCAATTTTCAGAGCACATGGATTTGTTGAAGAATCTTGGAAAGAACACACAAAAACACAGTATATAAAATCACAGCACAATGTATTAAACTAAATGAGAATCGGTTGGGGCCATAAGGTCCATTATGCAATATCAAACAAATTGAGATGCAATAACTTGAAAACATGATTTTCCTAATTTATAAAAAAACAAAACAAAAAAACCAATTAATAAATGCGTGCACAAGCAAAATGAATGGCCCCCGTCACCCAATGTTCAGACTTAGTAGAAGTCTCCAAAAATATATCAAGTTGGATACATTGGAAACCTTATAGCTTGACTGTTTCATGATAAGTAAAAATAAACTTTCCCATATTTTAATATTACATATGTATTCTATTGAAACATTCGTTACGCCGAATTCTATACTTATGATATTTGTGTCTATCTACGTTGTATAGTTTTATATAATGAAATAACCTTGCTTCATCAGCTCCTTGATCAAGCTCTCTTTAATGATAAAAACAGTTTTTTGGGGGTTATAAATCATGATTATTAAACCGTTTGAACCGAACGATAATTTGCTAAAATTGAGGACCCAAGAAAACCGGTTTACCAGGATAAAAAAAACAAACAAACAAAAAAACCCAAAAAACCCCACACATTTTATTCCTGGTGGTGGAGCCAAAGTCCCATTTCAGTATCTGATACTCATCTAAATCTGTTCATCGGCATGAGTAATAAAACATGCTCGCCAGTCAAAATGATATTATTATCTTAGTGTCTTGATGTTGTGCTGTCGCTGAGAGAAACGTGGAACAGATACGACAATGTACTACTACTACTACTACTACTACTACTACTACTACTACTACTACTACTACTACTACTACTACTACTACTACTACTACTACCACTTCTGCTAGTACTAAAAAAAAAAAAAAAAAATATATATATCTTTCTATGATCCGCCCATTTTTGCTCTGACAATGGAACAAATGCCATTCGACAACTGTGACTAGCCATGCAGCTTAAATGTCTACGAAAGGAAAGCAAGGTGCACACAAAAAACATAGAGGAAGAAGACAGTGGATAACAAAGGAAGGGGAGAAAAAAAAGGTAGTAGTCACACCTAGCACTTCTAAAATTTCAAACGCCTAAAGGAGGATACTTTATAAACACAATACTTAAACTGTGATGAAACGTCACTGCAGAATAAAAATGTATCCGTCCACGGCAAGCTTAAACAGAGTTGATGGATGCTTACAGTGTAGATTACAGTGTACACTACAGGGCTTGCAATGCGTGTATATAGAGCAAACATTCAGGCCACAGGCGAGTCGAATCTTGGAACAAAAGAAGGAAGTAAAATACATATGAACTGCAATCAGAACCAGACTATAGATAGACAGGAACATGACAACACTATGTTTCAATCAGCTTTCTCAACTCATGCTGTTCAAATGAATGTCCCTGCAGATTGACAAAATTAGCATCAATGACAAAGTGCGTAATAGTTCCACGTTACTTACAAGAGAATCCATCAACATCAGTGCAAAACAGAGGCGAGAAGGGGCAGACACACTCCTCTCACCACACATGCAAGTCTAAAGGAAAACAACTACAATCCATGTAAGTACTAACGGAAATCAACTGGGACATGCCAGATCTAAAACGCTTGAATCATACCAGCTCCAGGGAAGGACACACCAACATGGGTCGAAACTATAAGAACAAATAACAAGTAAGTGGCTCTGAAAGACTAATCAAGGGACTTAAAATGCACAACACGAGACTAATGACACTGTAAGAGATTTGAGAGCAAGCTACAACAAACACAAGGCAGGCTATACTAACAGTTAGAGTAAACAACAAAGTCGTTAGTTAACGACAGAAATAGTTTGGTATTTTTTTCCAAAAGTAGAGTCTTAGATACAATACCTTCATCCTGCCTGCCATGTGCTATTTTCTAATGTTCAATGCAAGGGAAATCCAACAAAACTAGAAGAGACGTACCAAAAGAGAGAGAATAAGGATCAGTAACGGAAACCATACTAAGTCTAGAAAAGAATTACCAAGGGAGAGAATAAAGATTATTAACAATAAGCCTTTAGATGTAAGACACAATGTTAAAGTACATCCTGTACATGGAAATAACAAATAATATACACAGATGCATGCACATCAGGAAGAGAGATGTGCTCAAGCCTGCAGCCACCAGGGCAGGCGAATATGTTTACAGCTAGATAAAGATCCAGCGTTGAGCTAAAGAAACATGACCTAGTGAAAGAAAAGGAAAGGCAGTGGAATTGACATCTAGGAAACAATTGAAGACATTGGCATTGCTAATATCCAAGCATAGACTATCCACGATTAAAGAAAAGATATAGGGTAAAGCCCAAAACTATGCAGCGGTTGCAACCAACAAAAACTTGACTGCATGTATTGAACAAAGGAGACACAGAATTGAAAAAAAAATCCCGAAATAGCAAACAGTCCTCCCCGGGAAAAAGACCGTCTCCAAACAGAATGAAAATGACAAAATGACATCGCATCAGCAAACAAAAGATGCCACAGTTACAATGGATAAAAGATAAATTCATCAACACACACAAAAATATTGCAGGAGACTATATTAGCTATGAGAAGCTTGATAGGGATCCAACACCTGCATTTTGGGAGAAAATTAATTCGCATGCTCCCCAATGTGACGAAAGAAAGAAAAACGGATAAATATTCATACAGACCAGTTGATACTATATGTGACGTCCTTCCACATGTATATTAAACACGGAAATTCACAAAGAAATCTTTCAATTGAGGCCTATGGTTGGCTATTGACGTAGCAGAGCCTCCTCAACAACAAAATTTTAGCCAACCTTTTGCAACCTCCTGTCAATAAAATCTTTAATGCCAGGAGTTTCCTAGAAGAAATGAAAGAAGTAAAGGTGCTATATAGAAAAATGTATATTGAACATGGAAATTCACAAAGAAATAATTCAATTCAGGCCTGTCGTTGACTCCACAGGTAGCATAGCCTCTTCTACGATACAATTTAAGCCACTCGTTTGCAACTTCCTGTACGTAAAATCTTTTATGATGGGAGGTTCCAGGAAGAAATGAAAGAGTTCGCGGTGCAACATGGAATAATTTTTCCTATGATGTGATATTCTTATACAAAAAAAACAAAAACAAAAAAAAAAAAAACAAAAAACAAAACTGTGATGTTTTAAAATAGTATTGACAAGATATTGATTGGAAAAACCAGTGATAAAAGCTAGAAGAAAAATTATAGTATGGATATTGTGTTTTACTTGAGTCTGTTCGGGACGCAGGTTGCTGCAGTTTTGAGGGAAATTATTTACCAAGAAAGATTAGAGGAAGCTATGGGGAAACTGTCGATATATCAAAGGAAGGAAGCATTAAAGAGGTAATTGAACATCTCAATCACATTTGCAAAATCGGTAACGCATATAATAAGATGTTTTCTTGCCCTTTTTAGACATACCGGTATTCAGGAATAAGTATCTAACAGAGAAGTTTAAGGTCTACAAGGAAAAAACAATACGCGCACATGCTGGTGCTTGCATCGATGTGTACGTCAGAAATTAAAAGAGTGGTAACTATGCTCATAGATAGAGCATATGCGTCGACAGCTCGCCTTACATCGATATCAATCAAAAATATAAAACCGTTTGTTAGTGCCAAACTTGAGTATTCAAGAAAAGAGACAACAAGTATACAGGAAAGAAAAACAGTAAGCAGTAGATAAAACGCTAGGAGGAGAATAAAAACACGGCAGCCAAGAAATTTTAGCAGCCACATGAAGGATATTTAGTAATTGCGGTGTTCAAATTTTGATAAAAACTCACTCAGCTATCTATGTAAAATAAACTTGTCCACGTTAACGATAAAATAGATCCAACAAAAACTTTAAGAGCAGTTTAAGGTGTTCGTTGCAAGGATTTCAATGAAGTATACAGAGAGCAAATAGGAAGGTCCTAAGGCAGTCGAATCTTGCAGCAGTGGACAGACGTTGGAGACATACACAATTCTGTCAGACCTAGAATGAGATAGAAAGGAAAACATGAAGCATTATGATAAAGTATCTATCACTTACCACGTTATTCTTAAGACTCACACTTTAGATTGGCAATATATGAGTGTTAAATACAGAAGAACTATAAAAAAATTAAATCCGCATCAGTATAAAACAGAGACAGTGGGAATTCAAGTTCTGCTCAGTAGACATGCTGGTCGCAGAGCCAAAGTAATCAGAAGAAGCAAGTAAATTTGTTATGAAGCGCACTGCAAACCATTGCAAATAGGAATATCAAGATGAAAACATGGTGCAATCAGAGCAGTAGAACAAAAGTTAAAATGAAATGCAATGTTCTTGCATTGATGCCGTAACACTGCAGGCAGCCATCTTGGCTAAACATCAGTACCAATATCCAACTGTGATGACATAGTATTCTTTATAGGAAAATTATCAGTATTTCAAAAAAAGATCTATAGATATACGGGGGATTCTCAGGTTCCTCAGTCTGAAGTTGGGAGGTCCAGCATTCACTTGGAAAATATAGAATAATAGCTATTAAAATTAAACAGTTTAATACTATTTTATTGATTGTTGCAACATTTTGAAAACAGCCTGCAGAGGTTGCTATGTCATCACTGCTGCATTCTGGGATTCATTACCGCAAAGATGGCAACTTCCGAATCACAATAAATGTCACATTAATACTAAAGTAACTTTTGTTATACCGAGCTCATCTGCATATCCTCCCATTCTGCACAAGTTTGAGACAAGAAAATGTTCACAGTAGGGTTTATTTTGGCTTTAAGAAAAGTAGCTCTTACTGGTGTATGTGCAAGACGAATTTCACAGGGACAGGCCAGGCTTAAACATTTAGATCAGAACAGCTTCAAGAAAGGGCACAGAAATGGGCAGAATAAATAAAGAACAAGTGGCTGTGAAAGACTAATCAAGAGACTATGAGTCCACAACACTAAATTGATAAGATTGACCATGTATGTATGTATGTATGTATGTATGTATGTATGTATGTATGTATGTATGTATGTATGTATGTATGTATGTATGTATGTATGTAGGAAGGTAGGTAGGTAGGTAGGTAGGTAAGTAAGTAGATATGCATATTATGTATGTATTGTGATTAATGCATGTCAACATGTCCCCAGTAGGATACCAGCAGTTGGCGTTTGACTTGTTTTTTCATGGCTATATACACTGCATATGAGGACCACATAAATAGAACATGAACAAAAGGCTTGGAACGCAAGTGGCCACCATCGGTCAAGATAGATCGCATGGATACTCTTGCTTCTGCGACGTGTTCTGATTTTTACTTGTTGATGATCCATTATTACGGATAGAGCTTCTTTTTTAAAAATCGGCTGATAATATTATATGATAGACAAGAATAGTTAGCTGATGATAAAAGTGGCACATAAAATGAAAAAAAAAAATGAAAAAAAAACACCACCTTAAGATCGGAAACGTAATTTCGTCACAAGCAAGAAAAAAATTCGCCAAACAAAATCATTGCTATAACAAAAACGTTATTTTAAAAAGCCCAAAAATGTTTCATGTGGTGAAAATATAATTGTAAATTTTCTTTATTAAAATATCTTTATTTGTGTGCGAATATATAATATTGTTCGAAGAAGAGATTCTTTGTTTAGCTTAGAAACCTCGCTCCAAATTGTTCCCTTTGAGAAGGCATATTGTCTTTACCTCTGCAGATAATTTTTTTTTTTTTGCGTTTCATTGTGAGCAGTGAAATTACCGTATAATATACAAGAAGGTATATGCTGTATGTTTATTCGTTTGATTGTTTGACTAAGAACAGATATTTCATTTTTTTAATTGTTACCTATTTTTTTATTATACACCATATAATGCTCTTTGTTTTCGGATGTTAAATACTAATTTTAACCACAATTATTCAAGCGGGAGTGACAGAGCTTTATCTTCCGTGTATTTTTCAACTAAAAGATATCACAATCCAATCTTTCCACAAATGTGGCCCCGAAACTCAACTCACCAGCAGTTCAAAAGAGAGGGAAATTCATGTCTAGATACCACAGGCGTTAAACAAATGCAGCATTATATTTACATGTAAATGTAGGCGTATTAAGTTCCAGTCCCCGATATTCCAATTGATCCAATTCGGTATTAAAGGTAGCTCTATCATATGTCACGATGCTTATTGTCATTTGTTCCATGTTTGTCTTATTTGTCTTGTGTGTGTACATCTGACACCATCTCGACTATTTTTTTTATTATCATTATGACATTTTTAATGTTTAACATTTCCATATGCAAGGAAAAACAGTATAGAAAAGAATAAATCGAATGATTTGCAAGCTATTAATCAATTTGTATTTGATTGCAAATTTTATGCAGTATCAAGTGAGAAGAGACAAAACAGGACGTACCACAAAAGTTTATAACCTGATTATATTGGGTCAAAAATAAAGACAGGGACACACAGCAAAATTAATAGCATAATTATATGAGAATTTGTACAAAATTTAAATTGTATATAGACACGGCACTAATTGCTCCCGTCCGTTTGTTCAAGACGTCTCCTTAATTTATATTTTTCCGAGCTTCTTTAGATGAACGACGGACCGATAACTGGATTGACTGTGCCTTTATTTGCCAGTGATCGCATGTTCTTGATCATCTTAATACTTTCGTGCTCAAGCCATTCCAGGGTCTGAGACAAATTGTCGTCCGCTTTAATGTTTTCATTTCAATACCTTCTTGATAGACATTATTTTCTGCTATGAATTATAGATGAAACCAACCACAAAGGTACCCCGCAGGTCAACGGCTTTCCTTGCAGCGGCAATTGGCACCTGCTGGAGCCATTGACACAGTTTTATTCAGAACAGGAAAGGAAGGGTAAAATGTATCAGCATAATGCAGAAAAAAGTATAGGGAACAGAACTGGAAAAAGGAACGTCTGAACCGCTAATAAACTATGGACCGTTGTTAATTGAACTGTATTGTTTGCATGTGTCATCTTATGGTTGAAAGGTCGACGTTTCGTCCCTCTGCTGATGCTCTATGCCCTTTCCGTTGTAATGAAGTTTGTCGATGGTTTGTAGTTGACATTTAAGAGATGCCTGTCTGTGATGTTATGTAAACGAAAATGACCCGCCATACATGAAAAAAAAAATGAATATCCAATGTGCACTTTGGTCGATTCAGGAAGGGACATCCGTATTATTTAACATTTGCCTCTCATTTATGTAGATTTGCCCACAGTTCTAATTATACTGGAGATTATATAAAAATCTTCTTTATTGAAAAACTCGTGAAGGAGAACGTTCTATTAATCCACAAAAGTAGAATGTTCGTCGAAACATTGTTTTTAAAATGTGCCGGAAATTTTACAGGAAGCCGATTTTCAGTGCATTTTTTTAAGCAGCTTTCCATTCGTGGCTGGGACATATAAATTGGAAATCCAATCACACTGTCTCAGGGGATAGAATTTGATACGTTGATGGGACAAACAGATAAAAATGGAACTGCGACGAAAGAATAGAAAGCATCGCACTGCCCTGGAAGCTCTACTTTGCATCTACGTCCAGTTGGACATGTTAAGTGTTCCTTTTCTACTATTTCCTGTCAGAGCACTGGATTCAACATTTACGAAGATATCTTGGGTTACGGTTGAGGGTACTGCCGACCAAGCTTGATTTGCGATTACTTAAGCTACGGCAAATGCAAGTTGACTGTAAAATTATGAAATAAACAATGGGATGAGTGGGTTTGGATTGAACTTGTGGTGCGGGTAGGTGAAGGGAGCGGCGATAGTAGAGGCGGCGATAACCAAAGAAATGAGCCGTGACCAGACGACAAGAGGTGATTTGATATGACGTTACTTCTTGAAAAAAGATTTTACCGGTCAACGTACGGAAGATGTTTACATAATCAAACAGCAGAACTATTAACCAAAGCACACTTTTGGTCAGAATAGATCACGCGATATTGCGACACTTCAGTTTAGAAAGGTTTGCGAGAGCAAGTCAAGAGAGGGACCTGAGTTAAGGCCGAATTGCGCCAGCCGGAGGGAGGTTTGTCTGGTGACCAGGGCTGACGACGCAGGTGGCTTTAATTACTTTTTGCACTATGGGAAAAATTCAGTGGTACTCATTTATAAATACAAGTTTTGCTGAAGAGCAAATCTCAGATATACGTTTGGCACTGGATTTATTGATAACAGCTGAGGAAACAGGTAAAGCAGAGAAAACGAGCGCAAAACAGGCGTCGGTCACCGTTGGATTACGGGACCAACAGCATGTATTCTACCGTAACATGTAAGCTCATCCATTCGACGATAGTAATATTCCACCGAACAGTTCTATTAGATTGACTGAATTGCATGTCTGAGACGGTAATGGAAGCATGGGCATTGGTAATTGCAGCTAAAAACAATTAAACAGTGAGAGAGCACGCGAGCTACTTGGATTTGGGAAGTTATACAACACTTTCCCGCCATCCACTCAGAAATGATCAGTTTAATTTGGCCCACCTGAAACCAATGGCTGCATTATCACTTTTATAGTCATTTCCGAGAGAATATATATGTATAGACACAAAAGCAAAATTGAATGCAGTATTCACGTATTCTTGGATAATCTTGCAGAACGGTTGAGTTTATTTATTAAGCTATCATGTGCTTCACAAACAGGTTTTACAATATAATTTTCACTAAGACAATACGAATGGGCTGGTAAAGGATTAAACAAGACGCGTTCTCTTCAAAGTATAAAGAAAACCCCAAGGGCATTGATGAATGCTACTTTAATTGATGGATAAAATTATATATTCAAACACTGTGATATTCCATCACGTGGCGTCAATTTTTTCTGCTAAATGTCGATCGCAAAATTGAATTTGTTAGTGAGTATGGAAATGTCTAACAGTGTTGTGTTGAGAAGTTTAGAATTTGCGTGACAATCAAAAGCATTTCTGTTCAGGGCATTCCCAATGATCTCTTATCTGAGTATTTGTGCATTTCCCGGGGTACATTTTCATTTTTTTGCCCTGTGCATGTGTCTTTTCGCTTTGTGTTTTACATTTGCGTAGGCGTGGTCTGCCGAAGCGTGCACTTACAAACTCTCGCTGTTACAAAATAGTCCAGGGAATGTGGGGTATTTACCGTATGAAGATTAAACAAGTAAATATGTCCATTAAGATGGTATTATTGTTTTCTCCTGTTAAATTTAAACATACACGCACGCAAAAAATAAATTGTAAGATACTGTAGTTTACTCCTTACAAAAATTGGATCGTCCCGGGTTTCTTATTTCTCCTGTTGTTCTATACTTGAGAAATTTTGTTGCCAAAAGAAACATGTTGTTATGAGAGCCAAGGACCATAAGTTGCTTGGTCACACGATAGTGTTTTTTATCAGAATCCATTTGTAGGTACTGGGTAAGAACTGTAATCTTAGGTGTATGTTGGCAGGAAGATAGGTGGGTAGGTAAGCTCATTCCTTCATTTCGACAGTTCACCTTTAGGGTGCAATGTCACAAGACTGATTCAATAGCTATCCGTGCTGTTTAAGGACATTGCATCGAAGTTAAAATCAACGTACATGAATTTCAGGAGAGTGTTGGTCGAACCCAAGTGACGCTGACACAAGGTTCACGTGATGAAGGTTACCGACGGGGAGAGTTCCTTGTTATGCCTTGGGCAACCAGCGTCAATTTGGTACCGGTGAGGGACGTAAACCTCGGGCCCTTATGATCGTTGATGAGCTTCCTCGATGTTCTTTTCTAAAACGTTGAATGAAACACAGAAAAAAAATAGATAGGGGAGAGGACAGATGTGACCGAGAAAGTGAATTAAAGTAGCCGAGCGTCACTGGTGGTCTTATCGAAACCCCCCAGCTTGCAAATACTTTTATATTGGAGCTTACCTTACCGCTTCCAACTCGTAATTATTATTATCGGACAAATATTCTTACACCTTTTTTTCTTTCTGATCATGGGAAGTATTCTGCTCATCTGAGTCAATGATTTGATACCAGATTTAAATTAATCATAAACATTTTTCCTACAAGCACGGAAGGAACGGGATTGGCCTGGGTCAACAGCATTTCTTGATGCCCTTTTGGCGTAATCTAAGAAGGGGCGCCGAAGAAGAGCTCTTTTATCAATCTACCATATAGCGATCAGAAGGTTACAATTGACTATTTTTCCTTTCTTTTTTTTTTTTTTTTTTGTGGAAAATTGAGATAAAACGTTTTGTTCATAAATAGACACTAATTGCACTTGACAAATAAAGGAGATTGGGCAAACTTTATGAAAACGTAAAAGGATAACTACTGACCATTGCTAGCCTCCCCAGAAAGAATAGGAGGGGGGAGGGTGCAGCGGATCATTTAACCCTATCGTTGTCAACTTGTGCCGTGCACACCGTTTTCTTCAGACCACTATCATCACACCGCTTATTACAAGTGCTGAGGAAAGCAGCTGATCTGAATCAAACATTGAAGTAGCAATTTGAGGACAGGCACGCTGATTTTTGAAAAAAGTGTATATTCAGGAGAAATTTGAATCTTGTATCATTATAATGATTCATTCGGGCAAATAGTTCCTATTTTCCTCCCAAAACAAGCATCTGTAATCATTTATTATCGACATGTCTTATGACAAAAAATTACATTTTGATTTGTTCATACTGAAAAAAGGGAATATCATCAATAATGCACCAATTGTACTTACACAATACAGTGATTTTATGATATGAGCATGAAACTGACTAGTGATAGGCGACGGTCTCGAACTTGACAATGGTGGGCCGACGTGAGCAAAGATATTTCAATATGACTGTCTAGGAAAAAAAGGTGTGGGAAAACCTGTTAGCCAAAAGTTGGTGAACTAATTGCGCTTGGAGAGGAAAACGACCAATGGTGAATACGCCATTTGCGAGAGAACATAATTATTATGCAATAATTATTGAATACTTTATTTCTGTGTTGGCATTTAAAGTATAATTACCAAATTCTGGTTGCAGCCTTCATTACATAGATTAGAAAGCACGAAGCATTATGTGCGTGGGAAGAACTCGTGACAAAACGCACATTCGGCGAGTGTACTTTTTAACTCTCTGCACCCCCAAAACGCGCCCGCCTCCCACTAATAGTTCCTCGAATTCCATCGAGTTAATTACAGAAGAAAAAAGGTAAATGCTCTCGGCGCGTGCTGTTTTAGAGAGATGATAATTTCTGACGTTAACTGCTATCTTTTTTTGTTTTTGTTTTTGCTTTCAAACTGCAGGTAACTTAGGCGGAACGCATTGCCCAATAGTCGCAAAGCGGCGAGAAACCGTGTGCATGGTAGAGATTTATCGTTATGACCTGCAGGTGACTGTCATGACAACCGGTTGAGGCGGAGCTGAAGGGGTGGTTGCGATACTTATTGTGCGAAACCCATCCGGTATATTCTCTTTCAGTTCCATTGTGCGCATTAAAACCCTGAAATTATATCTGTATAATAATAATAATAATAATAATAATAATAATAATAATAATAATAATAATAATCATAATAATAATAATAATAATGATAATGATAATGATAATGATAATAATAATAATAATAATAATAATAATAATAATAATAATAATAATAATAATAATAATAATAATAATAATAATAATAATAATAATGATAATGACAAACACAGCGCTGATTTGTTCCCGTTTACCCGGGCGTTCTGTAAATTACGGATTACATAATGTTGTCTTGTCACGGTGTCTATAAATATGGTACAGAAACGTTTATTTTATACCTGTATATTTTGGTCATCTTGGAGGCATTTGATTATAAACGTATGAATTTAAGGTTCGAAAATTATTTTTGGCCTCCTAGCTGCCACCCCAAGTGGCTACTTGTACTACTTATATATGATTTTGTATTAGCCATTTATGATTTGTATATTTTCATATATTTATCACGGTACGTTTGTTTCCTATGTCAATATTTTGTCCCTCTGCCGGTGTTTGGAACATTTGATCAGGGAACATCATCAACACAGTGTTTGCTACTAATTGAGAACCACAAGAACTGTTTTTATCCCGTTAGTTGCAAGTAAATCCAACATTTCATTTCAAGCCAGATAACGTAAAATATAACGAGACCACACAGCTTGGTTTCTTGTGGCCAGCTCCATAAAACCACTGTTTGATGAGAACAACACAGCATGTGAAGATAATTCTTTCTGCTTTTCATACGGACTACCTACATTATTTCCATTCACCCATTCATCTGAGATGCACTTGAACGGCGGCTACATTACGCGCATTAGCCAATATTCCGGTGCTTATGTTTTAGACGCATTGAACGGAAGATCTTACAAGAGTATAGGGGAATGAAATAAGGTACGATTACTAGAATTCTGAGGCCCAAATTCAGTTTTGAGAGAAGTACATACTCGTGTAATGCATAAAAGGGGTTTTAATTATGTATATGATATCGCGATAAGCCTTTGATATATGAAAATCTTTAGGTTTTAATTGATTTGCTGGTCTGTATGCCTTTCACTCTAGGACACTATGCACATGGGATCAACTGAGTTGACACCCGTTGATACGTCAATTTGGAATAGGTTGACGACGGTTGGAGTTGTCAAAAAATATTTGCAACTTTTCATTGTAAGTGGATTCAGAGAAATTAAATTCCTGTTGGCAATTGTTCCGTCGTAAGAATACTGTTTCACATGTCGCGGCACGTTTGGAAGCGTTTGGTAAGAAGCGGATTACTGGTATAAAAAACTGCACTGCATCCGCAGGATAGGTCCGAATAGCACGTAATGTATTCCAGATGATTTATGGCATATTCAGAGGGCGTGTACATGTAGGCATGAATGTACAAATAAACTAATGCAATGACACACGATAAACACACATATCAACAGACTGTATGGGTATAAATCAAACGTGCTGAAACTCAATAATGAAACGTTCGAGTCTACGATTCCCCAAAATATCCCCTCGTCCCCCTCATTTTTGTGGGTGGAGAATTGCAGGAGAGCAAGATGGCTTTACTGACATCAAACAAAAATTCACATCACGCCTCCTCTCAATGAAATTGATGCTTTGACATTACAAATCTAAATCTAATTCGGCCTGGCTGAACTGCCATTCTAAAGAAAAGAGTTATTTGAACCTGTTTTCAAAATGTACCGATCCTTGGAGTTCCTTTACCATTAGAGGTCTTTTGGCTGTAATTGTCAAGAGGGGCTTTCGCGATGATCGTTTGAATTTGCACGTAGACCGTTATACAAATAGATAGGTAAAGTTATCTTGTCCCTTTGAAGTCAATAAAATCATTTACCGATACCCTATCCTGGTCATGTTTCCTGTTCGTAACATAGTTGTCTCACGTTTATTTGGATGATTGTCAGCCGTACCTTGGAGCAAATTTGATGTCAACTTTCAGTCTCACATGCAAGTAAGCATGAACGCACATCTCTAATTGATGCTTTTGGAAGATCATGACAACTGTATGGTAATTAATATCCTCACTATTCCTGCTGATTATTACCACTCAATTATAAAGATCTAAGGTTGAAAGCTTATTGATTGACTTCGTCATTATCGCCAGGACATCGAAAATAGGCACATGTGGTATCCATATCTTTTTTGGCAGAGTAACTTGGCGGGATAGCGACATTAGATTAAGGTCATAGATGCTAATGCAACGTTGATCAAATATCGTTTACATGGAGTTACACATATGAACTCTCTCGAAGAAAAATTAAACAGGTGACAAAAAAACTACTACTGGACATTTCTTCCAGCCAAATTAAGCAAGAGGTGCATACATTGGAACCATAGGAAACTAGATTGTTAATTGAGCAGGGTTATATGACTATGTTTATCGGGTGAGTATGTATACATGTCACCTTCGTTAAATCATACTTCAGAATATCCCGTGCTGCAAAATTCACCTGTTACTCCAGCCAATGAAGTGCTTAAAGGGGGTAAACATGTCACAATTGTATCAAAACTTTCGGTTAGTTGGAAGTATCCCATTCTACATATTAAAACCCTAAGCAATCCCAGTTGGAGAAATCTGCCAACTATGCAAATTTATGAATAGTCATAAAAAAGTGGAAAGAGGTATTAAACTCATATCTTGATCTTTTTAATTGACTCCTTTCACAGAACCAGCAAAACATAGACTTTTCTCACCTCCAGCTGACTGGAGAGGGCATTGCGGGGGTGAACACTTGTGGGCATAGGGTAACGCATGTTCAAAGTACCAATGTTTAAAGTAAATTTGAGGTCAATTATAGAAACAGTAACATAAATTGTAAAACTTATTGATTAGTTTGCCTGTCAACATCGTTCATGGACCAGGCATTTTTAATTTGAAGATGTTAGAAACTTTTTACAGGCAAAATTATTAAGACCCTCATACGGCAGTCCGTATCTGTGTCCTGACCACCCACACATGCATAGGTGTCAATTGGTTTCTGACACCTGTGGGGTTAATCGTCGGAGTGGTTTGTGAAACCTTTAAATTGAGTGCATTTTGGCAGTCTGTGCTCATGATGCCAGAGCATATGGCTCTGTGGGATGCAACCATTCACACAAGTGTAGTGTTTAAAGGGCAAAACGCCATTGTTTCATTTATGGCAGACACAATACCGATTAGGTAAGCTTTACTGCCCCCAAATAGTCTTAACTTATTGTTATAAGTTCAACATTTTATGGAAGGTTAAATGAAAAGTTTAGCGGCCATTTTCTTGCCATACTTAAACTTGTTCGGCTAAGATATTCATGTTATTTTACCATGTCAACATTGCTCTGTGGCAAGTGCCTATGTTAAAACTATACAATCAAGTAGTCTTACCTCAGAAAAGGGGCTTTCTGTAGGCATTGGAGCTGAGAAAATCACTGGGCGCAGTGGTCCACCAGTGGGGGAAAGTCCTTAATTATAAACACTACCCTGTGACATTATGTGCTGAATGCTCTACTCTAAAGAGAGGGGAATAAAACTAAAGTCTTCAAGGTGTGGCTGTCTTTATTTCATGTGTTGGGAGAGGTGATTCTAACACCTTTGAGTCAGTTACCTGCGTAGTTTTTGACACCTCTGCACTGAATACATTTTGGCATTGAGGAATGTCTGTTCACTATCATGCAGCAGCATAGTCGACAGTGGCCACTCACCAGTCCTTTATGCATGTACTCACTCTGAAAAGATTAACTCAAACAAGGCTCTTGCTAACATTCACATAGGAAATGCGGTTTATTTTCCCCAAATTACCCTAACAAGGTTCCCTTTTCTCACTGTCGTGTAAACATTGTTGCTGCTGAGTTGCCACACTCTTTTCATCTACACAGTTATCTGAAAATGTATTCATATCATCCCCGGGTTTGTTCCTGGATAGGTGCCCATATTGAAAGTACACAGGCAAGCAGGCTTGACCCCGTAGAGGATTCTCTTGTGAATGGAGGCAAAAAAGCAGTTGTGCATAGTGGCTCCGCTTGTTGGGGAAAGTGCTGACTACTAAAGGTTAATACTGCCCAACCAGTAATTGTGTGGATTCTATGCCTTCCGTCATGGTTAAACTTAATAAAATTTCATAATTACCCCCTATGCAGCCCTTCTCTTGTAGTACACAGGTCAACCTGTCGGCTTATTGACCTCCAAGTAAAGTGGCACTTCAGTGCAATCACTACGCATGGTGTCGAAATACCACTCTGAATTCAAGTGTTTGTAAGTTAACGCAAGCAAATAGTTCCATTGATTCTACGAGCTGTATAGCATCATAAGCACACAAACATTGCTGGTGTACGAGTAAACACTGTGTTCAACTTAAAAAGCACATTTTGGATCGAAAAGGACTGTCAAAAAGTAAAAACGCTAGGTCAAGTATTTGGAATGGAAGTTTCCAATTCTGTCAACAGTTGGCACTGCATGGATGTAAACAAAGCGTTCTAGCCTACCTAGAAAACTTTTAACACCCTAAACTGTCTGCTTCAAATTCAAAGCATGGAGACATAATATTATAGATTGATGGTGGAGCCAGGGTTAGTGCTGATGCTAATCCTGGTTAAAGATGAAAATGCAGCCTTCTGACTGGCTTCCAATGATAGGAACCGCGTTGAATTATTGGAAACGTGCGTGTTTTTGGTCTATATATATTATTACACTTCATGTAAATGTTATCGTGAGTATTTTGGATACAATTTATGTACTCAGATGACAAAAGGGAGATTACAGGCCAAACGTACCATCTAAAAGTTCAATTTTGGTCTGAGCAAATGCTGCTGCAATGGTTGTGCTCACACTTTATTTCAGATAATGTGTTACAGTTAATCTTTTAATTCTATTTCATAGATTTTCCACTCCCACAGCATGACAAAGGCAATAACGACTATCTTTCCATTTTAGATATCTTTATTTGAATGGGTGCACTGTACTTTTTTCATACAAAGGGATATTTATTTACTGCAATGAATTGAATATGCCCACAATCCAGTAGTTTTTGGCATTCTCTGGACACATGCTTTACATTTCAATCCCTCAAACAGCAGCTTACGGTGCTTTTGACTTGACAGAAACCATTGCAATGGGTTTGAACCTTGCATTTAATTCTACTGGTTTCCACAGAAATGGTGTAGGTTGCACTCATTAAAAAAAAATGGGTTGCACAGAACAATGGGGAAACCAGTGATAAATCAATTGCCCTATCAGAGTACGTGCTCCTAATTTAAGACATGCTAGAGGCTGGCTTAAGTTTTTTTGCTGTAAGGAAGTGTGTTAAAAGTGGCGTTTAAGTTCCTTAATCTGCTTTATGATCCATACAGAACCTAAAGGGAAAAAGAAGACACGAAGGAACACAAGGAAGGATTTTCGAACCGTTCTGGATCCTCAACTCTCCATTTACAAATAATTTTTCCGAGTAGGTACAGTTTTCTGCGATATGCTATACATCTGCAGTGAATAAGGACAACCAACTATTCATTATTTTTAATCTGAGAGAACCTCCCTTAATTTTCCAAATGTGCACGTATGTAGGCCGTTACGACGAAATTACAGGCTGCCGTAACATTTAGCCCCATTCTGTACTTACACTCACTGTCATTCTTTGTAGAAGGCTTAACCATCCACATGAGAGATGCTAGCAAAAGCACTAGCTTACACCTGCTTAGTCTTACCTTTAAAAAGAGAATTTCACTGCCCATAATGTTTACTTTTTCTCGGCATCTCCCACTCTCCGTCACCATCATGTTCAATGTTAAACTTCCTTACATTACTCCGCCTGTTTTTGACTCTTCAATTCTCTTTCTTCCGTTAGGACGGGAAGGATGAATATATTTGCAAGGATGCACCACATAATGGTACATTTCGTCACATCCATCTGAATACACTACAAAGAGAAGGCAGTGGTACTCCAGTGAAGCTCAGTGGACAAGCTGGTCATACTCATCAGAAACATGTTGTAATCGAATGAAAAAAAGCAGTCAGGAGTCTCTTATTGCACAGTATTCAACACAAAACTAAGCATGGTATTATGACAGTTATAAAAACAAGATAGGGCTTTCAATGTGTTGAAACCTAACAGCTGCTGGGCATCTCACCCATCCTGTCACGTAAGTCAAACCTATCTGACACTCCTCAATTCTTGTAGTCTAAGTTTTACAAAAGGGACCAACAATGCTACATCTTCCTTGTTGATCTGAACCCCACAAAATAGCACAATCCAATCTCCGTGCCCCGTTATCAGTCCATAAGTCTAGTCACTGTCTATGTATGAACCTTTACTTTATATAATCAGTATTATCAAGTTCTAGGCAAAACGTTTGAAAGTTCAAGGCGACACCAACAACCTCAATTCATCAACGGGTCATTAGCGGAAAATGATCAAGTAGTACAGAAAAACATGATCCATATTCATTAATTCCAAACCCAACAATGACACCAAGAGATTCCAGACTTGCCAAAGCATCAACATTTCTTTTCTAATACCAAGGTGAAGAAACAAATTTCACTCCTGACTTGAGACAGGCAGTCACCCATAAAAGGCCACTGGTGGTTTTAAACCGGTCCTCTCAACCTTAGAAATACATCATTAACTGCAGACACTAGTTCATTTCCAAAATGTATAGGCCTAACCACCAAAAACACAAATTTCATTACTTCTGCCAAAAATAAAAAGAGACCTGTTAGGCCTATCACCTTTTAGTTCTTCCGACTTGTCAGTCACTTCAGTTTACAGCAAAAGAGTAAAGTAGGCCTACATCGTTTTATTTAAACATTGATAGTACAATAAATTCCCAGGCGGTTTTTTCTTCTTTTTTTTTTTCTTTGTGTGTGTGTGGGGGGGGGGGAGAGGGGGTGTGATGGTGGCCGCCTGGCTTTCCCTTATTCTTGATAAAAACAACCCACTTAAATCTATAAACGTCTTTATTCATAAGAAATGCAATTGATAAGTCTCAACCCTTTATGTTCACCTCCCTGATACACAATTGGTTGTTCCAACGAAATATATGCATGCTGTGTAATGTCGTTTCTTTTCCATCTAGTTGTTGTAAACTTCAGCTTCAACTATTTAACAAGCGGAAATACTAAAATTGTGGTTTGTGTGTCGAGACATTATCACACTGGAGTGAGTAAGGCCAAATTAATGCTGCGGCTATCTCTTTTTTAATATTGTAGGTGTGAAAGTTGTATTATCTGAGCAACCACAGAAGAGTTTCCATGGTGCACAGATTTGAAAGCAACTATACACCACTGCATACGCTATAAGTACATACAGCTTTCCTTAACGTATGAATTATGCAGTAATTGACTTTTATGTTCCGTAAGATAGTGTAGACCTTCATTCCTTCCTTCCTCGTGTGTACAGCTGTTAAACCATTTGAAGTCAGATGCTGTCTGGTACCCATCTAGGCAACCATTGTAGTCTCATGTAGAGACGAGGTCAAGGGAGGAGTGGAAATAAAAGAAGGGGTTATCTCACAAACATTAAAAGGTGAAAATTGTTGCCTGTACCCAGGGTTTGGTTGCTCTGGTCATAATTCAGCTGAAGCGTATGCATAGGAAAAGTGTCTTTTCTCTTTCACATTAGATCAAGCAATATGCAAAAGCCTTTTCCTGAATGAAAAGGAAGGTTCTATTACAGAGTATGTATCCGGGTTTACATTCTTAGGTGTTAAGGTTGCTCCTTGAACTCCAGGTTACAACAATAGTTTCTAGGGTATAACGTTATCAAACCCTTACTTGAACCTATCTTTGGAATTCATTTGGTTCCTATAGGGTTTGGTTCCAGACATTTGCCAGTTATGTAATACATGAAACAAAAGAACCCAGATGTTCAGTTCATGCTCAAGGTGATCGTGTACTCTAACATAATTGTCGAAATTAACCGAAAAATACAGGCAACATATGCACACGTGGTGTATTGACCATTCTGTAATTTACCAAACCATTACTTTGATGTGGCAGTGTACAGTAGCAATTTGTCCTCACGCCTGCATAGTTTTACAGGAGCAAATATTGAGCATGAGCTATATTTTTGTGAATGCTTGCTTACCTTTTGCTAGTAAATGGAAGAATCTCAACATTATCTGTACCACAATATGAAAGTAGACTGTGTTTGGTCGTTTGTCTGCTATGCTATATACTAAACTGCAAGAACCAGGGGCTTTTGATGTTGTATTGATTTGATGTGAAGATACAAAAAATCATCTTCACAAACTAAGGTCCACATTTTCCGAAAAGGGCCTCGGTTGATTAATGTACATCGTGCTGCATTTTGAAAGACTGTTATGTTTAATTAGGTAGTTGTACTGCTACGGCACATGTGCAGCCGTATTGTTTTTCATGGAAGCCACTTTTGCTTTTTCTCAAACAAAAACTCTCTAATTGTGTCCAATGAGAAAAGTACAAATGATTAGTGTTAGACATGCATATTTCTATTTATGCATGGTTATATGTTTAAGTGAAGTTGTTTGAAATCAAGTCGATTTTTGTGTTTTGTGAGCTTCTCATCATACGTAAGTCTTATCCTTTCAATAATATCAGCTAGTTTAACTGAAAATTCGTAAAATCATTGAGTAAGCGTTGGCTGTAAGTTGTCTGGGTGTAACGCATGATTCACTGCACTATATTTCCGTGACACTGTATGTTCATTAGTGGTAGTAAGTTGCTCTTGCTACTAAAGCTAAAACGCGACCCATTAGCATGTCGCATGTCACGCATTCACCAATAAAAGCACTCGAAGGGACCATCGAAATTTGATAATTGTGACATCTGATTACATGTACAGGACAACTGAATCTGCAGTGTTCTGTAAGCGTTTGCAATATGGCCGCATTGGGACACCATTGCAAATTTTGCATAATGTTCTGTGCCGTTTGTATAATTCTATATATTTATTCATAATATGTGGCAATGTATGGGAGACTTTCAAAACATTTTGTTATTATTAGTTGAATGTTTTTATATTGGCCCAGGTCCAAGGTCTGTCGTATTGTTCTGAAGTCATAGGCCAAAGCCGCTGCAGCTGACCGATGACCTGTAACGAGGCTCATATCAGATAGCTGTTGAAGGATTTAAAAAAAAATTACCTACAAATTTATTTATTGAATCTTACACGTTCAACTTGCAGTTGACGTCCCATCAGCTATTGGTGTGCTCGTAGCGGTAACGTTGGGCCTTTTTATAGGAATGATAATCGGACTTATAGCCTACGCTGTTGTAAATTTAACTTACCCAAATCAATTATTTGCAATATAATTTGTTGAAATTTATATAAGTTTCTATACGATGATATGTGGGCACCGTTGTGTAGGTCTAAGGTAGCCGTTGTGTAGGTCTAAGGTAGCCCAAACATCCGGTGCTTTAAAAGTAAAACTTTGATATCACATTACACTCGTTGAAAGTAGATATATAGGTCGGTGCTCAGTTGCCAGATTCTCTCTGTCTCTCTCGCTCTCTCTCCCTCTCTCTCTCTCTTTCTGTCTCTCTCTGTCTCTCTGTCTGTCTCTCTCTCTTTTTCTGTGTCTGTCTCTCTCTCTGTCTCTCTCTTGTTTATTTGTTTGTTTAAAAAAAATCTTAATCACATGGTCAGACGATTTGGTGCACCTGCAAATTGTTGACATTTTTGTGATGCTCTATCACATAAAATTTACATTTGCCATTGACTTTAGCACGGAAACAGTATCTTAATGGGGACAAAATTTAAGCTCAACCTGCACTGAATGCAATAGCCCGCATGCAACCAATGTACCCGTTATTTTGCTTGGGAACAGATGCCTAAATGTTCCCACTTGACTCCTCCCACTAAAAAATGAAAACAAAGACTTGTTGTCAGATAAAAAAATTAAGAACTTAATCTAATCAAACTATGATTCTTTTACCTCTGATATAGATAAAAAAATTTGGTTAACTCTTTAAGCGTCACTGCTGCAAAGGTCGAACTACAGCTCTGAATAATTATAACGGCAATAATTCCCATTCCTTCTAAGAAGACCTTTCGTCCAAATACAAGCAAGCCTGTCGTTATGCAGTATGCAACAGTCGAGGTAAACAGCTTTCCCTGGCACGTTTGAGCAAAATGCGTCCAAAGCGTATCGAGGAAAGCTGCGAATCAGTCCAAGATGTGGCACTGAAGGTGTTAATGGAAAGATACGAATTAAACTTCTTTTCTATTGCTTTCATTGGCGCATGTTGTCACTTCTTGGAAGGCATTTTTTCATTCAGGAGGTGGCTAACGCGACGCTATGAAAACTGCTTGTTACATTCTTAATCATCTTCCATTGGATGTTTTTTCCTGTAGACCTAGCTTGCGTGACTGAACTAGAACTTGTATTTAAGTACACCAATGCGGGACCCGCATTTTGTTTAATCCATTCAGATCCAGATAGGCTCCGTCTTAACTCACTTTTTGCAATGATGACCGAATTCATCAGATCTTATGATAAAGTCCAGAATAACGTCCTGGTGTGAAATTATATATAGGTAATTAACAGATTAGAGCACAGAAGCACACGTCCTGGTGTGAAATTATCTATAGGTAATTAACAGATTAGAGCACAGAAGGATATTGCTCTTAATATATATAATGATCAGACTGCATTATAAAGAGTAAGTTACAATTTGCATACACGTTTACCCCAATCATAATTAGGCTTGCATTTGTGTGCAGAATTACTCGGATTGACTGACCTACTACGGTGTTTAACCGGAAATTCCAACTACTGAAGACATGTAGAGACGGACGCACTATAGGCAAGAGCTAATATACGGGATTCGGGTGTCCACGCAAAAGGGGGCAGGTGGTGTCTCATCACGCTTCACGCAAAATAATTTGTCCCTTTCACATTTCGCGCAAAATACATTTATCTCCAGCACAATGCACGGGAAATAACATGGCTGAATCATAGCTGAGAGAAAATAAAATAAAGGTGAATTTCGATTATCGGAAAATAAAAAAAAGCTCAATCACGCATTATGGAAATACTCCTGCCCCCTTCCCCCAATGCACAAGCTACTGGATCGTTCAATACAGTAGCATAAAATGTTTGATGGTATATGAAGGTACAGATAACACAACAAAATATAACATTGATGTGCAGTGGGTACACTCAAGCACAAGAACATTGAGCGAAAGGAGAGTATGGCCGATACAACCCACAAAGATATAAAGAGCAACACATTCAAAATTGTGAATAAAGCTAATGCATACAACAAAAAAAAAGACAGGCAAATCATTTGTCATCTACATTTTGCAAACCTTTATCGAAATAAAAGAAAAAAATTATACATACTTAATACTGATACATTGGAAGTATTAATATAAGTATATTAATATTAAATCAAGAGTAATATATTATACTATAATATAAGAGTAGCCATCATATTGCTGATACTACTCTTTTAAGTCCTTCAATTGCTAATTTTTGTCAGTAAATATGTTTAAGCCAAACCAAATTCATCAATGTATTCTGCACCTCTAAATACGTTAGAAAATATTTTTTTATTCCAAATATTGCTGCAAACATATTGTTCTGTTGCTTACATGTAACATTAATAAAAAAATAGTCAGGCACGGTATTTGGATAATTGACGGTTCCTTCACGAGGTCAGATTGATAAGAATATTTTGCAGATATAGATCCATGTCCCGCCAAACCCTTCAATGAACAATGTTCGTAATCTGCTAATGGATAATGCATCAGGATGTGTTTTGTTTACATGATGCAACAGTCAGTGACGAAATCGCTCAAAACGAAATTCAGTCTTCGTTACCAGTATTGTGCCAAAAATTCAGTCAAACGTAAGTGCCACGGAAATAGACAGTAGCTGCATTACAAAGGATGAAGGATCTTATAATCATAAGACAACGTTTTCACATAAGAAAATTACTAGGTATGCCAGGAACCTTTAATACACTACCTTAATAATAACGATGAAAATATCAGTGACAATAAAAGGAAATAAGCCAATATTAACCACGTGTATCCTACTGCAACCCATGTGTCTTTATTATGGCAGGGATGACAAAACATAGAAAACGGCTTAATGCTTCAGATAGATGTCCAGACTTGTAGAACATGTCTCTTTTTTCTGGTCCTCATTTCAAGCTGTGTCCTTTTATGGTTGCTGTTACGAATGCATCAGACATTGTTCAATGTTTATGGCGATCAGCAAAGATGTTTATACGAATAAAAATATTATAAAGTGTGGAGAATAGTTTAATTCCTCTTACATATTCTTCATTCGTTTAACATTATGGAAAAGATGTACTTGATATAAACATTTGTAAATGAATGGGACGAAATATCGACAGAATAATGTTGAGTTTGGAAGAAAACTATCAATGGCAGTAGATTATTATTGTTGTCATCCCTATCATTGTCATTGTCACTATCACAATCATTATCATTATTATAAAGTTGGGGAGCCAGTGTTCGTAAGTCTGTTTGCGAGCTCCTCATTCCCGATTTTCTATAAATTCAAGCTATTATGCATTCCTACTGCCCTGTTATCCAAATTAGGGTTAGTCATCTACAGCCGTGGCTTCTTACTATATAGTTCCTGCAGTTCCTGCCTGGCCCAAATCATAAAGATGCTTGATTTTCTTTGGTCAACCCAGTGGGTGGCCTAGGCGGGGTGTCCACCATGAGACACTCACTGCCAGCTGGCCAGATGGAAATAAATTTCACACCTGTGCAGAAAATTTTAATCCCAATGTGACATGATCATAAAACAAAAAAATAATGTTTGCTGGCTCATGCAAAATATCTTCTGCATCGCATTTGGTCAACAGGAGCAGGACCTCATGATCAGGAAGCCTTCCATATCTTTTACGAAAGGGTTGGATACTATGATTATCTTTTAAAGAATCCATTGCAAAGTCAACAGTGACATGACCTCATGATCAGAAAACACATCAAACTTTTGCAAAAGGTCTGAACATTTTTATTTTCTTTAGCAGAAAGTATAGCAAGAGAATATTAATTTTATGCTCATATCCCGTCCAACATCTTCAGTTACAGGAATATAGTTATCAATGAAGATGTGACAAATCTTCTGGGTATGCCAAGCAAGAATTCTGTCATATTTAACTACATTATTTGAGTCCAAGCTGCGACAGTCATTTCGTTAGGATTTGTTTGATCGTGAGCCGAAGTGTTGCATTGGACGGACCTTCTTAAAAACACGTTGAGATACTCTGTGATTCCATCTGATTTTACATATTCAGTACATTGATTTTGTTGCTGATTACATTCCTCCAATTAGACACATTTTGCACATAAACCTGCACTAAAACAAGAATTCCTCATTCTTACTATCACCGCACTTGTTCTGGTGTCCCAGTTGCATAAAGCGCTCTTTGCTTACATTTGGTGTCAGAGAAGCATCCTCATTGATTAATTGTTTCCCATAATTAGTTATGTGCATCTTGAATAGCTAGAAATATTATCAAAGACCTACGGCACATGAAAAGGAACGCATTTTTGGGGGTTGTCTGGACATATGTTTTTTCAGACAATGGTTTTAATTTTTCTGGAAAGTAGTTGGCTTCCCTGCACGTGTCTGTTACCTACTGCAGCCGAGTACTGGCCTTAGGTAGGTGTAAAATTGAACGTTGAGGTTATTTGTCGACGACAAAAGTTTCAGGTTATTCGATAAGATATTTACATGCACTCCGTGGAATGCACACCTCTAGCCCATCAGTACTTGTGCATGCTGTAAATTGAATTTTGTACTCATATCACTACATCTTGGAACCTCTCCAGTACACAGAATTACAATACTAAACACCGTACGTCTTGCAGTATTGTAATAAATTCAAAAGTTTGTTTATTGGTAATGACAAAATGAAAACCTTATGAATGAAAATATTAATATGGACAGGAATATTGTTCGTCATAAAGGTAAAGTTTAAAGAGGAATATGAAGTTGTCGGCGTCTACAGTCACCCTATTTCGGTGGTTGTACATTATATTTTCACCCTCTTGATTCGCTTAAGACATATAGTAGTCAGAAAGAGTACAAGTGGAAAGCAGAACATAGCCTAATAAGAGTCCCGCTTACTAAAGAAGATAAAAGGATAAAAACAATGATTAAAAAGTAAAAAAGTAGGAAAAGGGACAAGATACAAAACAAGTAAGACACAACAGGGGTATAGATAGAAAATTAATTTGTGTCTATATAGCCGTATGCAGAAAAGGGACATCTGAACGCAAGACAAGACAGAGGGGCTTTGATATACGTCCAAAGTGACATTTAACCGAGACGTGAGAAAACTCAAAATCAACTGTGTTTAAAATATAGTGAACAACATGTTAGATATGCATTACGGATTCTGTTCATATAATCTTGGTCAGCCAAACTATTTTCCAATAAGGTTCACAATTACACTGTATTGAACCACATCAAACAGTTTCATTTGAAAAAGCAGCATACTGTACAATTAACTGTGCAATTGGTCTGTCAAATCTGTAGAAAAAGTGGCAACTGAAAAAATAATGCCAAGCATCTTCCACATCTGCAGCACAACCGCAGTCAGGAAACTAGGAAACACTTATTTCGTACAGATGATCTTTTAGCTGGCTGCGCCCCATCCTTAATCTTACGAGACGAGCTGAGAGATGACAATTTCCTACAAGGTCTTGTTACGTCTGCTTTAAAAATGACCAAGGAACTTCAATTTTGATTTTTCTATTAAATTCCAGAAGGATTCTCATAAGTATCTGATGTGAATAGGAAGAGGATTACAAATGCTAGTCGTTGACTGAAAGAAAACATGTTTATCACATCACTTCTTGCTCGAACTTCTCTTAGATCTGTACATTTTCTGGTTTGTTATATGTCCAGGTTTTTATTGTGAAAAGAGATATGGCTTAAATAGTCAGAGAATAATCGGTTTGTAATATTGTGCAGTTGAATTAACTCAAACAGATCCCTGGTGTTACTAGACTAGTTTCCTTATAAACTTTCGCCGATGACGTGGTGTGCGTGTCACCTATAAAATCACGGGATCTTTATGGTTTTCAACACATTAGAATTAGTGATTTAAAAAAGCAGGGGAGAGTGATTTTAGGGATATCTTTTCAATAGAAACAAAAATAGAGTTTCCTTAATGCAGTTTTCAGATGTGTCTCACCAATTACATGGTCAGTCTCAAATAGAACAAAGATCACGGTCCATAGCTATGGTTGCTTTGTGGGGTTTGTCAACAAATGCAAACAATGAAGTGCTGTCAGCAAAAATTTTAATTTGATATGGAAATTTACAATGTCAAGAATGACATTTTTTAATATCAAAACACAATTGGCCCTAGAACGGAACATTTGAGATTTATAAGCGTTTATAGTTCTCCAAGAGGGGAACTGGCCATAAATAACAACCCAATGGTAGCGCATGGAAAGGGAAGTTTGAAACCAGTCCAGTCATGAGCTAGAAATACCACTACCTTTAACTTTGTGAAACAAACCCTTGTGCCAAACTCTTTAAAAGGCTTTACTCGTGTCCTAAACGACAAGGCGTACTCTCTTCTAGAGGTCAAATGCAAGAAAAGATCATGATACAGACACAGTAATTGGCTAATCAATCGCCTGGTATGAAAGCGGGCTGATTTGAAGATATGACCAGATTTTCTCTCAATAAATAAATATTTTAAAAAAGTACCGTTTGCAGTACTTAACTAAGGCAGTTAGTGAGTCAAATGGGGCGATAATTACCTTAAAAATTTACATCATTTTTGTGTGCAAAGGTGTGGTATTGGCTTGTTTTCGCAAATTGGGAAACGTTCTGAGGCGACGAGAGAGAGAGAGAAAGAGAGAGAGAGAGACAGACAGACAGAGAGAGAGAGAGACAGAGAGAGAAAATAAAACAATAAATGGCCCACAAATACATTCTGCTCCATCTGTGAGCACAAAGTCACTTTTATTATCCGGGCGAGTCGCATTTGTGATAGCAAGACTTTTTGAATGTCAAGAACGGCAATATTGTTTATTTTTAAAAGTTAAGTTTTAAACTAGGGATAATGTGTGGAAGAATGTGGAAAATTTACTCATCTGGATTGCTTTGGCACAAAAGGAACGAATCAGATTTCAGCTTCAGCTAGGCAGTCGGACGACCCTGGCAGTATAGTGAGAGAACGATACGGGTTTCTACTTTAATGCATAAATTGACTGGCCGTTACCCACCAGGCGTTTTTTAAATTATTGTTTTTCAGCGAGGGGCTGAGGTTAGATTACTTGTTTATTATTACATTTTAAGTGCTCTTCGTAATTATGTCGAATACTTGGATGCCCTTTCCTGGCTCGTTGATCGAAATTTGAAGCACTTTTATTGTTGTACGCTGTGAGACCATTTATTTGGGGGGTTTTTTTTTTTTTTTTTGTTTTTTTTTTTTTTTTTTTTTTTTTTTTTGTTGTTGTTGTTTTTTTTGTGTGTGTTTTCTGTTTTTGTTTTTGTTTTTGTTTTTGTTTTTTTGAATTTTTTCCAGGCGACATTTAAATTGTACGAGGGAAGTTCTGAAGTTCGAACAGTTATTGTTTTAGTAGGAATGGATGAGCTTCCAGCTTCAACGAAGTTATTAGACCCCAACTTGCAACATTCGTCAATGTTGCCTGGTACAAAATTTTAAATCCCAGGTAACTGAGTCCAAATTGAGTCTAAATTTGCCAATATCTTTTTATTTTATTGTATTTCCATATGATTCTGCGGTAAGAACTCTTGCTAATACATAGGAACAGTAAATCATTCGCAACGGTGGGATCACAATTGGCAATATATGGTAAAACTTGAGAATTTTTCACCAGAGACGGCAGCAAAGAAACAGTTTGATCTAGGCAGAGGATTTATAATATATATATATATATATATATATATATATATATATATATATATATATATATATATATACAAATGTTTGTGTGTGTGTATGTGTGTATATGCGTGCTTGTGTGTGTGTGTTTCATGTTGTGATCTTTGATTTAAATAGCTGTTTATTTAACAATTGAATATTTTTTTATTCTGCGTTTAGATCTTCAGTGACAATTAAATTCTGGACATCTTACCTGCAAGCAAATTCAAGACTTTCTTGCAGTTTGCGCAAATATGAAATAGTAGAATTGCGGGGCATGTAAGAGAAACCAAGTCAGAATTAATTGTACTGAAGTTGTTATTATTTTTAATTCCACAGTATTGTACATACTTTCACACTTGCCCATTTAAGCGTTACAATAAAGTGTGCACATCAGATTGCAATGTATGAACAGACTAGCAGTTAAGTAGGCAGATCGTTAAGTAAACAGATAGATAGATAGATAGATAGATAGATAGATAGATAGATAGATAGAAAGATAGATAGACAGATAGACAGATAGATAGATAGACAGAGACAGACAGACAGACAGACAGACAGACAGATAGATAGATAGATAGATAGATAGATAGATAGATAGATAGATAGATAGATAGATAGATAGATAGATAGATAGATAGATAGATAGATAGATAGATAGATAGATAGATAGAGAGGTAGCTAAATAGATAGACAAACAAACAGATAAATAGACAGACAGAAAGACTGACAGATAGATATACAAATAGTATATCAGCTGACCCTCATTAACCTATTTTGAATCGAGGCCTTTGTGAGTGGAATTTGTCCGACATTTTATTGACAAAGCTCAGAAGCCAAAAGTACACTATAATATGCTCGATATCAAAAACCAGTGTTCCGCTGATTCATTCAGTGTTATTTCGGGAATTTGTGATTAGGTGGCCAGGCAAAACGCTCATGTGCAGGCTGATGGTCGTATAAATAGCAGAAAAATGATCTGCTCATGTAAATGGTTTATATAATGTCATCTTCTAAAATGTTCTGCGAGTAGTCTACATTATTTAAATTGCTAGGACCTAACAATAAATTCACTTAGAAAATAACTGATGTGAGTCTGGCCAAACATTGCATGTTGGTTTTCGAAAAGAAATGTAATTTAGGTCAGGGGACTAAATATATCCTTGAATTTATCTTCAAGTCAAGTTGAATGCCGTTTTTGATATATTTGTCCATGAAGTAAAGATTGCCATTTCAAGGCATCTTAATAAAATTGAATTAATCAGATAACGTTCTATTATATATATATGCTATTGTAAGATTACGCTTTACTGCAATGATAGGCGACCCTCTAAAGCTCAAGCTGAGTGTCATGTCGTCCCAGATTCACACAGAACTATTAATCATACCTCCAATAGATCTTATGCACGGTCGCCATTTTGAATAAATAAGCGCCATGTTGGGAAATTGTATTCTGTGATTAATTGTAGTACGCTGCTGAGATCAGTCTGAGGGCTGCATTGATATTAGATAGGTGGCCGTGATACGTTTCACTCGTTGTATAGCGAGTTTTTTTCACTAATATGGTCGGACAAATGTAACATATATTTGGTTTCTGAAGGTGTAGTGTAGAAACTATCTTGTCTTCAAAAACAATGCGGAAAATTTAAGTCTTTAAGGGGGAAAAATAAGTTAAAGTTAAGGATGTCCTTGAAGCTTGAGCAAATATCAATTCACTGTGATGTTTTTTGTTTGCTTGCATCCCTACTTTTTCATCGTTTTCTTTCGCTTGAAGGTAGTTTTTTTATTTTTCCCTTCTTTTTCTCTTTCTTTCCGTGTTAACTGTTGCGTTTCGATCGTACTTTAAGAAGTGTGATTTTCTTTGACACGGGGGTCTGCCTTTCAGTGAGAAATAATCCCTGGACAAAATGAACATAAAAATGCAACAGAGAGACCGCATCCATCTGGTTGAGCGCGGGTTTCAATGATCTTTCAATGAGGGGAAACCGCAAACTCGTGGACACATCGAACATAGCCAAATGTCATTTTTGGTGCGCTTACTGTCAAACAAAAGGCACAATAATACTAACGACAACTTGCACAAACTTCAACAGTTTCTCTTCAAATCAAGAACGTACACTTGCGTTAAGACATCCCTTTGGTGATCAAAAGGTTTGAAAGACATATACAAACGAACAAGCGTACGTGCAAGACACATTTTGCTCCTGCAAATACTCTATATTTTTGTTTGTTTGTGTGTGTGTGTGTCTCTCTTGGTTTAAACGTATTTTATTTCTCAAAATACATGTACGAGTGGGGAGCAGGCAACGCCTATACGAGCCCATCCCTTGTGTGGATATCGATGCAACTTTGTATATTTAAGCGTGCACATCTTTGCAATGTACATGTGTATTGTTTCAGTAATTCTTTTTATTTCACGCAATTATCCTAAAAATACCGACTTAAAATGGGAAAACAACGTCCTAGCGATATGGAATTTGCCTCCTCAGTCTTCAAAGTGTGCTTTCTGAAACCATTAGTACGTGTTAAGTACTTGGCCTTTCTTTGTGTTAACGATGTTTGCACAAAATTAATCACCCGGTGCTTAAGCTATGAAAGAGTTTACGAGATTAGCACAAGTACTGGTTGCTTTAAAAAAACTACTTGTGAAAACAACACGCCAAGAAACAACACACGGGTTGTTAGTTGAGGAGCGCATGGTAAAAATGTCTGTAGTTTTAAACGTTAAAATGAATATTTTTTCGGTTATGATTAAGAAAACTCACCTCATAGTTTTAAACATATGTATCTATAGAGGATTGTCCAACATTACTTCTAGATGACTAATAACATGGGTTGTCGAGCTGAATATGACAAAGGTGGAAGAGCAAAATCTCAGCTTATCAATCTGATTAATTTCTGCTACAGATGAACACGTCCCCGTTTTCATGTACATGTATGTCATTGCGTAATGAAAGTTGAACATTGCCTATTTTCATATCTGACTCGGATTATTCCGAAATCAAAGTTTGTAGAAGAATACCTTAGTTTTGAAACAACTTTGCTCGAAAAACAACCTGTATCTATCTTTGAAAAATCAGTAATAAATGAAGGAAAATTTATTATTTTAGGGAGCGTAATCTTTCTTTTCTCTCTTTCTTTCTTTCTTTCTTTCTTTCTTTCTTTCTTTCTTTCTTTCTTTCTTTCTTTCTTTCTTTCTTTCTGTCTTTCTTTCTTTTTTTCGTTCGTTCTTTCGTTCTTTCGCTCGCTTAACTACGTTCTTTCGTTCTTTCGCTCGCTTAATTCACGTTGTTTGCCGCAGGAATAAGTTTGGAAAGCACACAGCCAAATAACAAATTAAGCTTCTCATGGCTACATGTGTAATTTCATAGTCGACACAGGTATCGCCATAACGGCTCGCATACTACAAATGAGTCCACAATGCACTGCGCGTCAAAAAATTTGGCGCATGCGTTGTGTCACAAGCATAAGATCTATTACCCATCCGCGTGCAAGACTGGCAGACCATGGGACTGTCACATTATTCCTTTTGTTCCCCTGTTCCTGTTTCCATTTACCCAGACCCCTATTTTAGGTTGCTGATATTCAAAAGCTTATAAAAAGTTTGTAGAGACATCAACCTATGCACAAGCTAAGCATTTCAAAGGTGCCACGTCACACATACCTTTTGTGCCTTTCCCTACTAATCGACAAAACATATTTGAATCATAGCTGAAAACTAATCGTTTAGTTTTATGACATTGACTTCTTTGGATAGCTAGTCCTGGGAAAATTTTTTCTTGCTGAATAGCCCGTCCTCTCTTAAGCTGTAAAAGTAGTATTGAAGTCAACTACCGTCTCCTTTTATAATGTTGTTTCTACATTTTGCTTTAATGATAAAAACAAAACATGAAAAAATATATACTACAATGATAATGGAAAGGCGCAGCTGACCTTGTTATATTCTAAAAGATGGTAGGCTGTCCTTAGGTGCGAGGTGCTGAAGATGAAATTCTTAAAACCGCACGAAGACATGATCCAATTTTGCATTTATTTATAATGCAACTTCCACAATGCATTGAATCTGAGATTGCTTAATACCTGAGGATGAACTTTGGGCTCCATAGTAGGCTGCGTTATGCACCTTATATTTGCTAGGTGATTTTGAGCCACCGCTGGGAAACCTGCTTATGTTCCGATCTATTTTTGCTTAAACCTTATATTTTTGGAGTTTTAAATATAACGTCTACATAAAGCTTTAAGCAACGGTGAGATCAAAATGAACGCATTTTGTAGTAATTGTGCAATATCTTCAAGGCAATATCTCACAGATTGATTGGTGTTCAACACTGTCCTTGTTCAAAACAATAAGTTTCTAGTGAAGTTAAACCACTTTTTAAAAGGCGAGCTTGGCTTGGCTTTTGCTCCTTGATTTCTTATGTAAAATGATGTTGTTGTTGTTGTTTTTTTTCTTAAGAATATAAATCATGGTGGGCATTTAATTATTTGAGCTGTAAATGTACTTTGTGTCACAATTGCCTTTAACGTAGACTTAACGTAAAACTGCTGAAAGAGATCAGGGTCAAATAAAGTTATTTTATATATATATATATATATATATATATATATATATATATATATATATATATATATATATATATATATATATATATATATATATATATATATATATGTATATATATATATATATATATATATATATATATATATATATATATATATATATATATATATATGTAACGCGTGTTGTGACAATTGACATGTGATTAAGGGTACAATGAACCACTTGTTCTCTTTCAGTTTGACATATTATGGTGAAACAGCGATGTAGCAGAAGTTCAAAATGGTCCCATCTCGTTATGTAGATTTTATTCATCCCTTCCTAAATTCTATAAAGGTAGTCAAGGGTAAATGTTGCTTCCCTTGCAGGGCTATTAAAATGTACTGAAATTTTTAGCGGGTGCCAAAGAGGCGAATGCGAGGGTGAAACAAATATATTAAAAGTTCGCTGTATAAGAGGATTATTTAGTCATAGTCAAAGCTAGGACAGTCTGACTCCTTTGGTCAGACCGTTCAGAGGTGTAACCGACACCTACACGGGAATTTATACCCAGCGTTACTTTTGGCATGGAAGGTTATTGTTACTTCAGGGTCTACCGCACCTTTTACCAGGCGTAACCTTGACGAGCGGTTGGACCACATGCCGGGTAATGACCTAAAGGGCACGTATGATTTGTGAAAAATACGTCACATGACCTGGCTATAACTTGATATGAACATGGAAATCCCTGTTTCCCAGTGAGTTTTTGGCGGAAAGAAGGAGGATTTAATTCGGTCTTCAGATTTGAGGCCTGTGAATGTCTGCAGAATTTTCTGGACAACAAACATTCGAAAGTTCATGCGATTCATTAAATGTTTCTGTCAATGGGCTACACCCGAACATTTTGTTTGAATGCGTAGAATTGAAGGACAGGGCAATAAATTCTGCTGCACTTGGGCATATTCAGTACCTGTTACAAAAAAAGGAGAAATCCAACTTTTGTGCAAATTATGTATATAATGTAGCCATGTGGCGATACGAGTATGTTGATGCCGAGACAAGATGGTTCGTCCACAAGTTGAAGGTGCAATAAATTTGGTTTGGTAATCTTATTTGTGGTGAGACTGTTTCCTTTTCACACACTACAAGTAGAGTAAAAGAAATAGTATCAAGTACATTTAAGTAAACAAAGTGAACATTGTTGCTTATTTGTAATGTTTACTTGATATTTCATTTTTACTTAAAATTTTCTTTCTTCAATGTCCATTGAAGACATCAATTTTTTTTGCCATGCACTTACACTCCCACCGGTTCAAATTTTGAACCCTTACATTTTTAAATCAACGATGTGATACTGCTATATAACCCTACAAAAGCCTCCCTTTGCCACGGTCTGTTAGTTGTGTGGTTTACCGTCTTAATTTGTCATTTGAGGGGCTTGGCAAGGAATTCTTTTTTTTTTCAATCATTTTGTCTACAGTTTATACCGTAGCAGAAACACAATAGTATGCTCCTTAGCTAGACTGGTAATCGGAGGCATTCGTTCGTCGGTCTGTAGTTTACTGAAGTATGGTTCATGTAACTAAGGTCTATCAAAATAGAATTGTCATTACCATATATTTCGAGAATTATTATTTATGTTACGTAATTTGACCAGGAGCCAAGTAATTTGACCTCAACTGCCAATACGATTAGAGAAGTGTGTGCGATTCTGGATGGGAATCTGGAATACAATATGAGCACAACTGAATGTTTTGATATACTTAAATACCTTTGTACTAACTGAACCTGTGATGATTGACTTACCAATTTTCGTGTTTTTTTTTTTTTTTTTTTTTTGACTTGGGATTAGTGTTTTCTCTTCTGCTTTTTTCTTCTGGATGTACGACATTTGAATGAAATAAAGATTTAATAATAATGATAAAAATAATAATAATAATAATAATAATAATAATAATAATAATAATAATTATAATAATGATAATGATAATGATGATAATAATGATAATGATAATAATAATAATGATAATGATAACAACAACAACAACAACAACAACAACAATAATAATAATAACAATAATAATAATAATAATAATAATAATAATAATAATAGGAGACCCTATTGTTCAATATTTTCAAAAAATTAAATTGCAAAATAAAACATAGGTTCCACTTTCCATTAAGTAAAGGTTGGATTAATTTAACTCCCTGTTCTTATTGTCACATGTGTACACACATGAAAATAACATTAACACATATACGTTGGCTACCACACATTATTGTATATTCAGGCCCTCAATGGCAAGACAACTCACTGTGTTCGGTCTGCATATTATCAACACCAAGCATAATTAAGCATAACCCGATGCAAACATATATAGGTCTGTTCCAGACGTTCGGAACTATCCATATCCGCCACCAAATTTCCCCCTGTCCTGTCCAACTGCTGCCCACTGTGGTATTGCATTGATAAGCTTATTGCTTTGCTGAGACGTCGGACACTATGTGACATTGAAGTGGTGTCAGGAGACAGTGAATATAGCCCATAATAAGACCTTTGTCGTGCTCGTCGTTGACTCAACATGACAACCAATGCATTCAAATTCCACGTTGTGGACCGTGTGGCTAAAGTCGAGGAATTCTTAGCACTCAGGTGTTGGGCTGGAAGAAACTGGATGCGCTTTAATTTTTTGCCATGGTTCGAGATACCGGCAATGGCTTTACCGCTGGAGGCAATGCAAAAAAATCCCCATTAATATTCTTGACAGTTATCATTCTCACAATGCTTACCGCGTTTTACGTCAAACCTCCTGGTACATGGTATCCCAAATTCCCATCGCCGTGTTCATTGAGCATATTTTGGTTGAAGCCGTCGGTCTGCGCGAAGAAAGTACCCAATGGCGTGAACCTTTCTACTGTAATCGTATTGGAAACTCCAACCCTCATTTGTGATGTTGAAGTCATACATGTCGCGACTGAAAGACCATACCAATTGGCCCCAGTGAGGAGGATCTTGCGGTTGATGTTACATATTTCCACTTAGAGATTGTGTTGATCAGTGACAGTCAAGACGAGACAGTGATTATTTCATACTCTGGCAGAACGAAATGGACTGGCACACTCCAAGCCCAACTCCAATAATCTTGTAGTCAGAAATACTTTACCTGTTAATATATATATATATATATATATTAGATTATAGAATTCTTTGTTGACCATATGAAGTACATCAACGAGCACTGGAAGCCATATAGCAGAACGAGTGAGCGAAGCGAACGAGTTCTATTTTATGGTATCCAGTGCGAGTTCATTCTTCCTATCGTCTACAAAGCATGCTATAAAAATTTTATCCCATGTTTGGGTGGATTTGTACATTTCAATACACAAAGCAAAAATAAGAACGACATTTGCAGAAAGTTTTACTCCTCATCATGACAATTACCGATAAAACCGGAAGAGTACCGATAGTACCGGCACAGTGCCGATACCACCGGAAAAGTACCGATACAACATATCGCGGCACTGTAGCTTTTAGTCCTATGACACGGTATTTATACAAGCTTGTTACAGTACTAAAATCGACCCAAACATGATATATATATATATATATAAATATAATCATTACATTTGTATAGGCATTTGAGTAGATACATGTACAAATATTGAATTCTAACACTTGTTGGTACGTGCAGAATATTTTATCAATGTGAATGCATATTTAAGGGAATTTACCTGGTATAGGGCATCTATCATTTACAGTCTTTCTGAGATGCAGCTGTTTATTTGATTATGAGAATAATCAATGTAACGGCTAATGAGACGAAAGAAAAACATAAATTGTTCAGGGTTTTTACAACATGGGTGAGTCCATCACAATTGCACATTGCAAAGTGGACATACGCTTTAAATAATCTATTTATGCTAATGGCTGATTGGAGACTCATATATTTCAACACACGGCGAGTAAGAAGTGGTGAATTCAGAAACTATCCCCGTCCATGTTGTTCCATTGCAAAGTTATCACATCGAGATATGTAACCATTTGATTGGGATGTATCCCAATCATTCTTCTAACATGTACTTTGGCAGGGCCACGGAATCCCTCAATGGTTTGTGTATGTAATCCTCTGTTTGGGTCTGCAAAATATTTACTGATTCATTGCTGCTATCGTGTGTGTTCAGGTTACCATAACCACCCCACATGTCAGTATGGATCATTCAGCGGGGGCAATATATTATTTTTGTCCACAAGGACTGTCAGTAGCCAGTTCACTTTAAACATAATAACTTTCTTGGTGCAAGTATCAATTGCAAGGTGTGTCCGGAGGTATTCTCCCTCTACTGTATTTACTCTTGACCGACAATTTAGATTCATCTATTTCAACGACAAACCATGGTCTCCTAGCAAGAGGCCTTATCTGGCAGGTCATATGTAGAGATCACATAATTGAATATATATATATATATATACTAGTGTATATATATATATATATATATATATATATATATATATATATATATATATATATATACATATATATTTATATATAATTGTGTGTGTGTGTGTGTGTGTGTGTGTGTGTATTGACACGTTTATCTCGACAAAAATTACATAAAATACGAAAGAGGAAGGGAAAACAGGAAACCGCGGGTGAAACGAACAACCTATCACAAATTTGACTACGCCCATCCGACATGTAGAAGTTCATTCACTGAATCCTTCTCAAACCTAGTAAGGCCGGGGGAGTCTTAAAAAAAAAACATCTTCCCTGAAAAAACAGAGCCAGTTGCTTCAAAATGGCATGGGGACACGTCAGAATGTCCTACACCTTACTTAGTTAATAGCTGGTGTTGGGTATTTTGCTTGTGTTTTGCATTTCACTACGTTGTTTTATTTTTTTTAACCTCTGCCAAACTAAGCACTTTGGTTTTCTTCGACGTTGGTTGGTGAGTGGCTCCACTTGGTCTCCATTAATTTGTTCATAAATTCCCGAGCTCACTCACTGATGGCCAGTTAGCATTGGACCTTTCTAAGTACAAGCCAGCATAAGTTTGCTGTCAGGTTGCACGTGCCACCGATTTTCATGTGGAATTTTCTCTTAAACCTATGACCAGATTTATTGAGGCATGTCTCGTGGGCGTGTATATGCCAATAGTATTCAATATATAACGCTTGATTGAGTATCAGATTTCGTCCTTTTATATTTATCCGTTTCCTCATTTTTCGGGAATGTTATACAAAACTCTTTTCTCAGAGCGTTCTGACTTTTACTTTAATAGTGCATGGCAAAACTTCTGAGATTCTGTGACCAGTTTCGTTTTGTTTTCATATTCTGTTTTCTTGACCGACATGGAATTTTGAAAACTGTGTAACGATTAGTAAAAGTGCGTGCATTGTTAAAATTTTATTGCTGTATTATGTATGTAGATTCATGCCCAAACAGGTTTGTGCTACATTGGTAGCTAGATTATCCCCAAATGTAAAGCGGTATACATTGGATGGTTGCTCCTATAATACCGAAGTGTTGCTGAAGTGCTACGCTGATGAATGAGAGTCATGATTAGGCCAGGTGGGAAAAAAAGGCATCGTATTTGTAAATGGACATATCTGCGATTTTCTGAAGATACTCTTAAGAAGATCCTTTTCAAACGAGCCGGATATGTAGGTGAATAGGTCAGTTGCTCACAGGGTGTGGAATTTCCTTGTCGCACTTTAACATTTATTATAAGGGAAATGTCAATATTCTTACAGTTGGCAATGCATTTTTAACAATTTAAACAATTATGCTAATGTGCAGTTGCAAATAGTTTCAGACCATCTGCAGCATAAAATGCAGAGCCACCAATGGTCATAAATCCTGTCTAATTGGCGGCCTTCAGGGACAAGCTGCATTGCCAGGAAAAGAAAACTCTCATACAGAAAAAAACCCACTAATGGTCAATCTTTTATAATTGACAGTGTTGTTCAAAGGCTGTTTTCACTAGACTTTTTCTCACATGTATTAATCATGCAGCACCTGTCTGCACTGTCACCATAAAGCTGCTGATAGCCAACGTGAGGTCAGAGGACTCTGCAAGTCGCGTCACAGTTCGTTTTGCTCATCATGGATGTCCATGATGGATTCAGCATGCTTAAAGCTTGGTAAACGAAATGTTATCCTGAGTTCTTAACAGGCCAACATGCGTATAGACAATAGTTTTGATCTATTTCCTTGTATTTTTGGTAGTGATTAGTAGAGTCGTGTTCCCAGTTCAGGTACAAGTAGTTGTTGAAACATATCTACCACATTGTCATGTCCATTGTTTCGTTTGTTTCTTGTCAGTTTATGCGTTGTCAGTTAAACGATAGTTTAACCGTTTATCACTGAAACGAGAGCTCTAAAAGGAAATAATACATATAAAATAGACAGTTATGTTCATTAGATGTAAAGAGACAAAAGTAGTATACTAGTATATAGGTGTCAACAGCGAGCCGCCAAGACTATCGGTAAAATTTTCAGGGGTGAGTATCAGACGATGATGCTGCCACAGTTGCTGACTGGTGCCAACGACATGGCCAAGGCTAACTGTTTCATCAAGACATTGTGCTGCCAACATGCCTGGGTCAGGGCGTGGTGTAGAACAAAATCTTAGTTTTGCCATGGCTACCACGCTGTTCAAACCTTTTTTGGGTGGAATACGGATTGTTTGAGGTTATCGTACAGAGAACTAAAAAGTCAGACTATCCAACGAACATATTTTATTTGACAACTCATGACACATATATATCAAATTGAGGTAAGTATGGTGACATAGTATTTATACAGCTAAATACAACAAATAGATATAACTCACATTTGTTCTTTCCCTGACACAGCGCAATGGTGTAGGTCGGATTGTACTACGATGATATAAATAAGATAAATGTATGTGCAGGCATATTTACAATGTAAAGTCTGAATGACTTCAGACAGTGATTGAACATCCGCTATTTTTATTATCACCTTAACATGGTCTTAAACAGCAAGTCGTGATAGACTTTTATAACCTGAAAAATGTTGTAAGAGTGTGGCTTTTCTAACCTAGAAAATATTTCAAGAGGGTGAACAAAGAATATTTACCTGGACAGACGATACTCTTATTTTTAAGTATGCACCTGTCTGATATGGTACATATTTCTGAGTATCTGGTCACAAGTGTTACTAACATTGTCTGAAATATCAAAATATGAAGAGTATGTGTGACGTGTGTATGGGTATTTTTCTGTATTATGACCTTCTAACAGCACTAGACCTCCTAACATGACTCCTAACAGAATGGCAGATAGAATGACCAAATCTCCCCAAAGATAATCTTCGGTGTGCATGGGAATGTACAGATTTACTTCCAGAAATACAGACAGTACAACCGCTGTTGATGTGCACAATCTCCAACAAAAAGCCAGGCGATGACATAATTCCAACAGCATTGAGCCAGTCACTGATATAATACATACACCAGAAGCCCCGGCATGTTCTTCATATGACAGATGGCATAAGGTTGTCACTGACAAATGGGTACATTTCCCAACATTAAATAAATGGAGTGCTGCAAAGGCAGATATGTTGCTGCAAGATAAGAATACCCAAAATTCGAAGTAAGAACACGTTTACTCCTTAGGAGATTGACAAAGGTAGAACCATTCCCAAAACATTCGATTATATAATGCACAGATGAACCATTGACATCAATCCGTTGGACGGGCATTCACCCAACTTCAAACTTGTATGGGAGATACAAAGTTGCATTTAGCTTCTTAAATATTTACCAAGATAAAAACAGTCCCTAATTGTACATTGGGGTCCCATCAGATAGTTATCAACAGTGACAACAATTTTGTAGGTGTGGCTTTGCCCCCAACAGCAACATTTCGCCCACACTTCGGAAATAATGACATTCATTCATTTAAATGAATGCAAGATTATATATAGATAGCTTAATCCCTATTAAGACCCCATTTGTCAGTTGTATTTTAGATTTGCTGCAAGTAGGCATGTTCTTTTACTGTTACCTCTTCATCACCTTCTTTGTCTGACAACAGCAGTTTAATCATTCTTATGGCAAGACGAGAGATGAGGCTGGTTTCCTAGTGCTGCACGACGACTTACAGATTAAGTCTCACCAACCATGCTGATACGACTCTTTGAATGATGGTACAGGACAATTACCCCAAAGATCAAATTGGAACAAATATAATGAAGCATTAATGAAACTTTCAAAGCTTATTGCGGATGCCTTATTAACAACATGGCTGTCAAGATTGGTCAGTGTTCCTCACCTGGTAAGAAGTATACTGCTGCCAGAAGTTCAGAGATAAATGTTTGTGAATACAATGCACAAAGCCTTCTGTTAATGGTGAAGATAATTGTTAGAGGTGTTCTAGTTGACACACAATCAAACAAAATTCAGACTCTTGCTTTTCTATTTGCTTGTGTCCATGCTTTCAGCATGATATCTAATTAAGATTGACTTAAGATGAAGGAAAGTAGTCACAGGATTGAGCACTTCAGATGCACTGCAATGACATTGAGTGGTGACGTTCTAACAATGCCTCAACAAATAACACCATCATCCACTTTACTTCAAATCCATCTCGAATGAAACTTCACCAACCACCTCTTCTCTGGTAATCCTTTTCTTCCATACTGTCATGAATGGATTGCTACCTGGAACAGATATTAAGGGCTTAAAGGATAAGACTAAACGAAAAATGGTGACAATGAAATCAACCGTATTCAGAACAGCATAGGAACAAAAGGTCCAGGGAATCATTAATCAACTGGACTGATACCTAAGACCCTTTACGTATGAACGTCGCATCTGTGATTCAAACATAGTTTCTCTCACTTTTCAACAACTATGATGCCAATATGCAGACTCCTGATGGTCAAACCCTCTGCATTCCAACATGGAAAAATGTTATCAACACAATCTGTGCTGTAAGCCACAGATAGAACCTCTCTGTATTGATGTCATAAAACGATGAACCCCCTTCTTTGAAATTTGTAGAGGAAACTAACCTGCAATATATAATTGTCTCTTAGGCTATTGCTATTGCCATGAAGGAAAACAAGCTCAGTTGACCCAGAATTTGACAATTTAATCATATCGCCGAGAAACGTCCATCTAGAAATGTTATATGTTTGAGCCGTTGGTCAGCCCATTTGTGAACCTCTATGATTAATGGACACCTTGGTTTAGTCAACATTTTGTTTTTAATATATTTTTCTTTACATCTTCTAAAGGAAATGTTAATGTGTCTCAGTGATTAGTTTTGTGAACAGTGGGCACTTAATTTTGGCTCTAATTACAAATTTAACCTGTGAATAATAAATTGCTATGATCAGAAAAAATAAAACAATACATAAAGGCTGACATTATTAGTTTATCTGACACACAAACTTTTCTTTTTCTATGACATCATTTATTAAAAAGAACAGACCCATATCTTTTACATGGATTGCCAAACTGGCTAAGCCTATATTGATCCTTCTCCATGGCATAGATGATCGTGTGTACTCTAATGCCTACTTGTTTGGTGGAGGAATCCGAACGACACACAGTCAATGTGGTAGGACCCTTTCCACTTACTTTCCAGGCCGTGAATCGAACCTTGGCCACAGAGGTGAAAGGCTAGTATGTTGCAGTTCCACCAACAATGACATCATTGATGGTCACCATGGAAGCACAGTGGCATATTCGGCCATCTTTACTACCTAATCAATGCAGTGTGTCAGGAGCTACAGCAAACTTTTTGGACTAATAATACAAAGAAAACATCTAGGTCCTCCCATGCGTTATTAAGATATATCCTGCACTTGAATTAACCAAAGTTAGCATAGTGAAGAATTATCTCTGTCCTGTGAGTTGGACCATGAAGTATTTGATTTGTTGAGCCAGCTGCTATTTCGATTTGACATAAAGTTTTTCCCTTGAGAAGGTGTGCAGTTTATTTAATGACTGGGTAGACTGTCAACAGGGATGCTCCATCCAATCAAGCCATTTCTTTTTCTACAAACTCTGGGGGTGTCTTTGGAAGATATTCCTTCACGTTCAGCATGGTATGCTTTGTATCAGAGCTCAGGCAAATTGTAGTCTTTCATTAGGGAAAGAACGAGCCAGCCAGTTACGTAAACAGGCGGTAAAAACGGGAGAATGCTGATACTGGAACCTGTTGGAAGGCACAGAGTGTACTTGCATCCTGTCTACTAGCCAGTATCCTGATACGCTTGTCAATGTGGCAACAGGAAATTTAAATTCAAAGCACACTGTATGGGTGACAGGTAATGATACCTGACTATAGTTATGAGGAGAACCATGTTAGTCTTTTCAATGGAGAATGTAGATGCCCCCAATGCTGCAGCATGAAAACAAAAGGGAGCAGAAGGACTGAGAGACACATTTGGGCGAATTCTGGCAGTGAATTCTACCGAAAGTGACCTCTCTTTATCTGATAATTGATATACTCGTCGACCCTTGTTCAAAATACGGCCGACTCACCCGTGGGGTCTGACTTCATCTCTGAGCCCATAGAACAGGTGAAAAGAGACATGCCACTCGGACTGTGCTGGGTGATTTTCCCTGAGTCTTTCAGTTCCCTCCACAACGCAATTAGGTAAGAATGCACACGCTAACATCTGTGTCATGGAGAGTGCGTAATATAGGTTTGGACTGCTTTATAATACATGTAAAGCATATCAGTCTATATTTATTCTCTTTAAAGTTATGCTACCACCAATAAGACAGTAAAGGAAGCTAAACTTTAATCACAGGAAGCTGATGAAAGGCGTTTTTACCACTCTGACTGCACGATGATTTTCTCTAAGTCTTCTAGACTCCCGCACCATACAATCAGGTAGGAAAGTATATAGTTGCATCAGTGTCAAGAGTAATGATTATTGTAGGCTTGACCTACTTTACAATCCAGGTAAAACATATGGGTCTACACTTGCGCTGCTCTAAATGATGGAACTCCTAATAAGATAGACAAAGAGGTCCTTACAAAAGCCCCAGGTAACAAATAGGTATTTATTCTTGCAAATGTTAACATTCCCTCTGTCTGTCAGTGTGTCCGATTGTGGCTGCATCCTTCATGAATAAATGCGTTAACACAGCAAGTCCCCTTTTGGATATGTGGCTGTGGAGTATTTTGTGAAAATTCATTTCAGGTGGAGAGAACAAACCTATTTGGCTGTCAATAAATATAAGTCTCCGCGCATTGAGGATTCTTAAGAGAAGCGTTGGAGTGACAATATCCATCAAGTCATGTTCGTCGTTACTAGACCAGACCAATAGATACCAGTTATTTGATGAAAAACTTTGCATGTTTTTTTCTTTTCCTTTTCCTTTCTTTTCTTTCTTTTTTCTTTTTTTTGTGAAAAGGGCATAGAACAATCAGGACGGACGGATCTTAATTAATGTACAAGATTACTTCCAACCTGAACACAAGGAACGGATATTCTCATTAGCTTTCATGCAATTGGAACTTCAACAGAAAGAAAATTTTGGCTTAGGTTCCTGGTGGATACCGATAGGGTTGTTATTCTTCCTTGTATTGTAAACAGGTATGGTAGAATGTCGCTAATTATGGACTGTGGTTCTTGCGACCTACAGCACTACCATGTGCTTCACATATCAGTGATTATATTGAAGACGAAACAATTCGGGGTTATTGATAGCTGTTTGGGTTCTGTTAGCTAACAGGATGTGATTGTACATCCCCCTTCTACTGGAAGAGCAAGGTAAAGTCAACTCCAACGGAATTTTACGCAGCTCATAGTTACACAGGTCAAATAATTATGAATATATATATATATATATATATATATATATATATATATATATATATATATATATATATATATATATATATATTATATATATATTCAATGGCTTTGATATCTCAAGATGTCTGTTACTGTCCATACATTATGAAAGGCATCTGTAGCCCTTATCTGCTGAGTTGTAGTAAATTTCAGTCAAATTGTGGACATTCGACTCCGGCCTATTTTAATATCTTTAAATTTACCTGGCAAACGCTGCATATAAAAATGCATAACTTGTAAAAGGTTTTCATTGTAACGTTTACCCAAATAGACGGTTGCAATGTCGACCACATTTTACAAAAGATCCCTATTTTCCTTGGAGTTTATAATATCAAGTTTGCCAATTATAATCCTTACAGATATTATTGGGTCATATTTTTAATTGTATTGGTCAACACTCTCCACACTCCAGCAGCATTTAATATTTTACATTTTTTGGAATGGTTAAAACTGCATTCTCCATGTTTGGTATGGACACGAGTGTGAATTCGGATATACGTGGATCTAGACTTGATACAGTCAGATTTAGACAGCCTGTCAAGCGTTTCAGCATCGCTTCATGCTTCGTTATAATTGGTGCTGGATTTTGCCAACTCAAGAGACACTGCTTCTTACAGTCATATTTAAACAGGTTAAATAAGCTTATGCGGGTTTTTAAAACATGTGACTTAACAAGACGAGTGACTGTAGGAATCTAGTTACCTTATACAGGCTCTACATTTTCTGCTCTCATACACATTAACATGTAATTCATTTCATAATTAATTATTTTACTTTTTAGAAAAAATGGATGCCACAGGTTCCCAAATTTTAACGCAAATCACACATTCTGCTGCCCATATTCGATTGTTGTAGCATTAGCTGCTCATGTTATCTATCCACTGTATTAATTTTTGCCACCGGTATCCAGGTTGTTAAGAACAAGAGTAGAATAAAATGTAACTGAAGATTTGCCGACTCTATCCCCGAATGTGTGTTTGAAGCAAAGCTTGTCAATCAATTATACACGTGACGTGGTCTTGTTTGGTGACCCGATCGGCCCTCGATCTGGCAGGTAGTTCTGCTTGAATGGGTAGGGTAAAAAAAGCAGATTGTTTGTTCTCTCTGCTTGTATGAGGGGAAACGGCTTGTGTTTTCTTCCATGGGCAAGCAACTGAGTCATCTCATGGATTATATTCACGCATTACTAATGCGTCTCTTGCAATACGGTACCGGCACAGAATACTCACTTGTAACAGAAGGTGCAATGTATTTGCCAACATGATTAATGGTGCCTGCGACTGGCATGCGTATATTTTCTTATGTTTCGCCACTAAAAGTTGTTTTAGATCCGTTATGCTTGTACACAAGTGAACTGACTCTTTAAAATAGGCCAATGCACCGGACAGACAAATAACCAATAGATGCGCGAATGGACATGTAGGACCGTTCATGCAGGCACAAGCGGAAGCGGAAGTGACCCCCAGTCCAGTGTCTCTTTGGAGGACAAGCAATAAACCATTCAATTGTTGAGCAGCACACAGTGGATATTTAGAAAACTCATCTCTCTACAATGTTATGACGGCAGAAGGACAGAGCAACACACCCAGTAGATCGTCCGTGCTTTATAACACAGCGGTATCGAGAACAGGCCCTACTGATAACAAGACCCCCTTCCCAGCGCAAGGGCCGTCTCTCACGTGAGCTTAAAAAATAACACCGACATAGGGTGAAAGATTCAAATAACGCTGGTTAAATGTATCAAATTTATTTAAATTAAGAAGACAAATGTTGAAACTGGTGTCCTCTCTTAAAGAGTTAGCATTGTACGTTTTACTGGCAAATCTCATTAACACTGAAAAACCAGATGGGACTATTGGTTTTGTTTCACATCATCTAAAAAAATAATTATATGGTTATGGGATAAATATTTCAAGCTGGATCTCACAAAATATACGACATAGAGATATTAGCAAAATAAACTTTTATTCGTCGTAAAAACCGTAGACATAATAAGAAAATTAAATCGTTACACATGTATGTATGCTAATACATTTATTTCAGGTTTAACTTTGATACCATGGCGCAAATATATGTATGTATCTAATCTGGATGCTTCTCTGTGGTATATATATATATATATATATATATATATATATATATATATATATATATATATATATATATATATATATATATATATATATACCCTTGCACTCCCTACCAACACCAATGTAATACGCCTGTGTGATCTGCTTTCTCGTATTACATATTTCATATGCAAATCAGCTGTGTGTTGTCAGGGTAACAATCGTGCCATCGACATGAATAAAAAACACGGTTTCAAATCATTTTTTGTGCATTTATTGCACTGTAAAACATGGGATAAATACAAACCATAGCTCGTTTGGGTATGTCGGCCCACAGAACAGACTCGTGTGTTCTGTGGGCTCAGATACCCACACTAGCTATAGCTTGTCAATATATATATATATATATATATATATATATATATATATATATATATATATATATATATATATATATACATATATATATATATATATATGTAATTGCGTCTTATATTATAATTATGATTATATCTCTAGTAATATATGTATTAACCATTTCAGTATTTTATAATCCAACAAGTTTTAAAACATACTGCTATGCTCTTAAAATGCAGTGTTTTTCAAACCAGTGCCACAAGCAATTCGAACTCCATGTGACGTCACAAAGATACTTTGGTGTAACGGACACATTAGGGGCCGGTGTTACGTGATCAGAATAAGTCAAAGTAATGAAACAGCTAAAGGCAAGAAAAAGCATGCATATCACCAATTACAGAGTTGCCAGTGGGCTCCGATCAACACGTCTTACGGGCAAACACATATTAGATAAATGTTAAGTTAAGGGCATTTACAAAGTAGATACAGTCTAACAACATTTATACAGATGCCGTTTGATGCCAGAATGCTGAAAAATAATAGGGCGTCTTTAGACAGGTACAATCCTTCTGCTTTTGTAAGAAAAATGTATTAATTTCTGGCTTAATTAGTTGATATCAATGTTTGATGGTGTTATGTGTGTCCCCTCAGACAGGGCAAGTTTCAATGAAAACGAGACTTACAACTCTGCAAAGAAAAGTTTTAAAACAATGGTTTATAAATATAATTCACCGTTGCAGGGGCCGCTGTACCTTGTTGTTCAACCGATTTGCTACATTGTGACACGTATTTCGTGCTAACCGAGTCAGAACCAGGCTAGTTTGTCAAATGTTTCTGCACCAAAGAACGAAAAATGCTGTATAGTTGGATATTTTACCAACATATAGAGAAAGCATCAACTCTTTGACTTGCTTCCTGCTGAAATTGCTTCAAAACTACCGGATATAAAGTAGTACTGCTTCAATATTCTCACCTCAAATTCTTCTGAATGTAAAACCTTGATTACTTGTGTATTTGAAACCTATCGGGATAACATGTCACGGCAAGAAGCTTTAACGTGGACCTGACGCTTCGTGACCAAGTCGCACCAAAGAAAGATGTTGACTCAGTATCCTAGCCAATCAAAAGTCAACAAAGACCTCGTATCTTGACTTTCATTAAAAAATTGTGCTTAGCCTATTCTTTGTTAAAAACTGTTATTCCTTTCGTCGAAATGTTTGCACCTAAGTAGACGTTCTAGCACACAGTTCAAACGTCTGCCAACTTGATGATGATGATGATGATGACTATTATTATTATTTATTATTATTATTATTATTATTATTATTATTATTATTATTATTATTATTATTATTATTATTATTATTATTATTAATTTGATGTACTCCTTTCTGTATTTCATTTATTTTGTTTTATGTGTTCGACAGCTACACAGTGGCCGATAATGCAGGCTATTAATATATACTCGTCCAACCTTGGCTGATGGATAGGACTTATCACCAACTGGCACAAAATGTTGTTAATGCCTTATATGAATCATCGCTTAATGGGTTAACTCCAACTGTGGTCTTGTAACAACGTCTCTTGCATACGTCAGTGGCAACGCTTTGGAGCTTGCCATTAAGGGTGATCTTAAGAGGATAACAGTTCCATACGTAACGAGTACAGCATACCTCCAGTGGTTTAGTCAGGCACCCGAACATGCGCCGTTGTGATCTGCCACTCGAATGTAAGTCAAATTCCAAATTAAAATGCTTTAACTATATCTGACAATAAAAGCATACGATCACATCTGCCCATAAAGAGTAAACACAATTTGTCTCTATTTATGCTGCACAATACTGTGGCACTGAAAACTTAAAAACTTCACAAGTGGTCAGGCTGTTTTGCAACAACATTTTCTCCCAATACTTTTCCAGAAACAGTACTATATATTCTCCGGGACGTTTTCCCCCAAATATTACATTATACGCTGCCACACATATTTTTTTCTTCTTTGATTGGGAATGTTTTTGGGAAAAGGGAAGAAAAAAACGAGAAAAGTTTCAAACGCAGATCACATGAAATATCTCACATCTTATGTGGTCCATAACAGTACTGACTTACAAAGGATCCCTCTTAAGGGAAGAGGCATCCCAAAAATATCAGGCAAGTTTACAAGCAGTCGGACAAATCTGGTGACTTCGTACCTGGCATAAATGAACAGGAGGGCTGTGTGAACAGCCCATGCTCAGTTGACCCAGACATGCATTACACTTGCAGCTCTGTGAACTTCGAATAGGATCAAGGTCTCCCATTTATTGAGTAAGTCTGACTTTCATAGAAGAACACCAACATGTGCAACATCAAGGTCCGAACTCAAACAGATGTCAAGCTATCAAGTGAACAATAGAGTTCGTGTCAGTTGTCTTGTGACTTGGGAATGAGGAAGTGATCAGTAACAAAAACACACAAAAATTCATAAACAAAAACTTTAAAATAATTGCAGCACCACCTGGTGAACAGATTAAGAACTAATAGTTCTTCGGAGTGTTTAAATGTAATGTCAAGGCAATTGGGTGTTCGGTTGTGGAGAAAAAGACCTTGAATAAATTTGTCAAAAAAATATCATTACAAATAAGAAAATCACAGGAACGTGACCATTTAAACAAAACCTGGTAGAAACCCACCCAAGGTACATTGCCACCATGTTTGGGGTCAATCTGGATGACGGTTTTTGAGAAGTGGAAAGTGTGAATTAACATTAAAATGCCAATTGACTTACATAATAATCAATTGGAAAGCTGCATTGACTGATAAGTATCCGAATCGAAAAAAATTGTTAAAAATCAGGAATACTTAGCATTGCCACCTGGTGAAAAAACTTGATTTCACCATTCCACAACGAACATATCTACGAAGTTCCAGCTTAATCTGATTGACGGTTCTTGAGAAGAAGTCAACAATAGAAAAAAAACGTACAAAAAAACATTAAAATTGGGAAAAAATTGCAGCACCACCTGGTGAACGAATTAAGGATTAGGAGTCCCTGGGAGTGTCCCTGTGCGATATCAAAGCAATTGGGTGAGCGGTTTCGGAGAAGATTTTTAAAGTATAAAAAAAATCATAAAAAATCCAAAAATCACTGGGGCCTGACCATTTGAACAAACTTTTTAAAGACCCACCTAAGGAAAAAACCCCACCAAGTTTGATGTGAATCTGGCTGACGGTTTTGGAGAAGTAGAAAATGAGAAATGTGGACGACGGACGGACGGATGACGGACGGACGACGGATGGCTAGTTATTACATAAGCTCAGCTGACTGACAAGTCAACTGAGCTGAAAAATCACATTTGCGAACAACTGATTCGCATCAAGTAATTCCTGCAGAAATATGTATTATGTAATTTCACAGAAAATGTTTCATACTTTATAGAAACAAATTTGTGCAAAAATTACGCTGCATTTGCTTATTTCTTTACAAATTCAAAGTTTTGCGTATATGTGCCACGATGCGAGTCCAAGGTGTATAGGTATGCCCAACTAGCATTTATGAGCCACATATGTGTAGTCTTCCCGAAAGTAAACTTTAAAACATAGGCTGATAAAAATGTTATACCTTGTTCTATTTCTTAACATGTACATAACTGGCACAAAGAATCTAACTATATGACAGAGAATTTACACATGTATCAGGTAAAGACGAGTTTACCCGATACTATATGCACTATATTCATGGAGGCAAACTTCGACTGAATATTAGGTGCAAAGTGCAAATAATATACGTCTAGTTAGGATCAATTGCCATCCATTGGTATTTATTACAGATAGGCGTGTCTTGTTTTACTGATTTTCAACACCGTTTTGTATAAGGTAGTCAGCTGTGCACAATCTAGAGTGCTATAGAAGCTGGACAAACCAGGTTTATGGACAAAATGTTTTGGACCAAGCCGCCAGAGGACTGTAAAATGAAGAATGACACTGATGTGAGTGGCTTTATATGTATGCATCCTACAAACTACTGTACGGTATACAAAGTATTTTCAAAATATAACGCCTCTTGTATATACAATCAACTTGGCTTAAAAGTTTCTATATACAATTTCATTAAAATGGCACTTCTGTGTGACATTCTGCCATTTTCTAGAACCGTCTTTTCTTTTTCAGAAAATCGAAGAATCCGTACACTTTTCATTGACTCCAAATTTTCCAAACTGCTAAATCATAGCTGTGAAAGTATCCACCAGATGCTCAGTTTTTGCTGCTAACGTCTTGCTGCGTTGATACATGATTCCATATTCCTCTTTGCACAAAAACTCCACATTTTGTTATGAAATACAATTTCAAGAATCCTGTTTAAAAGTAAGTATGATGTTTCCAGAAACGTAAAGAAACTTTCACATAAAATTGGTACGTCATCAGTTTAGAGGGACCACCGACTGTGATGGTCCTTTTTTTCAAAGTCGTGTTATATTTGTCGTTACAGCACAATACATGGTCAAATTCAGACTGACGAATATGTTTTCAAGGCATGGATATATTTGCCATGTGAATAACGCTGGTATGGTGAATATCGTTGTTCGGACCAACTTGTGTACCGACATCCGTTGCTCGCCGACGGCCTTCGATGGTTTGCCATGACTGGCTTTCGCGGCCCAACGCCAAGAGTCGTCCTTTTGAAGCCATTATTCAATAAAGCCTGTTCGTATTCCCGTGTATCTATTAAATTTTAAGACGATGTGATTTGTATTAGAAGAAGTCAAAAACACAATTGAAATTCAATGTTCTGGCATGTTTCAAAAGCTTTATTGACAACTAAAACCAACTATTCATCTCTGCACCTTGAAATACGTAAATTCAACGCTAACATGTAAATGAATAAAAGACTTATACAGTTTTTTTTATACGCTAAACAGCCAATAATTGCCACAGAAGTACGAATTCTGCACCCTTATCCCGACCCCGTCCAAAAAGTTATGCAATAAAAAGCTACCAGGTAAGCAACAAGTACAAAACAGTGCCACTGTTGCCTGGAATAAGGTGGCATGAGGGGAACAAAATGACCAAAAAGAATCCCCTGACTACCTTATAACTATCAGATGTAGAAGAAAATGTGCGGTGACTCATCAACTTTGTCTTCATATCATTCAATAGCCCATATTAACAACAGATGGATCCATTAGTACACGTCCACCAAGCCACAGAAAGGGGATGGGGGTGAGGGTGGTGAGGGTAAATAAAGCCTCTTTCTCTCATTTGATACTGGTTGCCGACAGTGTTGATGGTGCGCTATATTCACATTTGCCGGTGGCACCATCTGGTGGCGATATACCATATTGTTGTTAGCTTGTCCCCTTAGACTGGGTCATTGCCTTTTCTGTAGGACTGTGCACAATAAAAGTATAACAGGAATCGCATAAACTATTCATGAGTCTAAACCGTACCCCGCTTGAATGTATCCATTAGGTCTTTATCAAAATATAAGACGAAGCTAAGTTAAAAACAAAGTAGACCCCAATAACAAAATTTTACAAACACTGGCCCATCCCCTCCCCGCATAAAAAGTTCGAAAATAGAACGTACGATGCGTGCTTACCTTAACCTCTTGCTGCATGGAAGCTGTCTGGGACCAAATCCCTCTGCTTTCCTGTAATAAAATTCCCAATACGTTAACGAGCCTCATAGCTCCATTTAAATATATGCAAAATTGCTAATCCCTGTTAGTATACCCTATGACCGCTCTTCAATTAATTTCTTTCGTTTCTAGGTGTCTATCTTGCCAAAAGAGGGCCAATCACGTGATTCATGTCGATAGTACCGCATGGCATAAAGAATTATTCAGGGGTCAATTTTGAATAAAGCAGGCATTTACCAAAAGGTAAAATGAAGGTACATCTTTTCAAATAATTCCCTATTTAAATTGTTCAGTTTTTTTAGTCTGCTGCTAAAATATTACCTTCAACCACAGAAAAGTAGAGCGGCTTCATCATCTTGCGACAAGCGAAAAAAATCGATCTGCTGAGCAGGCAACCCTATTGCCAAAGTTTCAAGACGGTGCTCCGTCCATGTGTACGGATAAAACAGCGCAATACAACAGTTAAGGTAGGAACTCAAATATTAGTTGTTGTTATGGGATGGGAACTGGTATGGCTTTTGCGCTTGTCTCATGTTATTGCAATTATGGTTGATAAATCGTGCCATATATATATATATATATATATATATATATATATATATATATATATATATATGCGTCAGTAACTGTTTTCTATCTGAAAACCAATAACGTCATTTGTCCAAAATGATGTCAGTGACAAAGGTCAGGATACGATTTGTGAAGAAGATTTATGATGTTTTACCTTAAGTGAAAGTAATAGGATTAAAATAACATATTTGTTCACTAACCCTGCTTATCCGTATTCTAATTCCAGATTAGTTTTTTTTTGTGTTACTCATTTGCGTGGTAAATGGGCAGTAAAGTTTCCTAATTCCCAAACTGACATTATGATAGCGGATTAATACATCACGTACCGAATGTAGCAAAATGGGTTGGAGATGTCGTTCACAACAAGAGCTAATCTGGCTTGATTTTAGTGCTTTTATTAATGTGGAAAACCAAAACACCATAGCTTTTGACACTTTTTGCAATTATTGAGCGCAGAGTGAAACTTAACATTTTTATTGCCGTTCCCCTGTATGTAGCTTATGATCTTCCCCTTAGTTTTGATCATTGTAAGAAATGGAAATATTAAAAAAAGATATAAAGCAATGTGATACTGAACACATACGAGCTTCAATTTCTTGAAAGTCTTAGTGTGCATATTTCAGCGGCGCTGAAATAATTTGCGCCTTATTTCGCGCTTCCAGTGCTGATAGTTGAGTAAACAGCTTTCCACGGCACACTTAAGGCGCATTGCTCCCAAAGCATGTCGTAGAGAGCAGTTTACTCGGACCATTCAAGGGCTTCCGCAACTGTGGGCATGTTGGTGATTAAATAAAAAATTAGTTTACAAGAAATACGAATTCAGTAGCGACATTTTACTTCATACCTCACTATTTTTTTTTTTTTGGTCAAAGCTGGCAATGTAAGATATTGAATATAATGGTACAGAGTACTCATAATAATCAGCTTACCTCTGCTGGAATGTGTGTGCTTATCACCTCCTTTGTGTTTCTCCTCACCGGATCCTTGCTCAGCGGGAACATCAAGTGCAGCTTTACTGTCCTGTCCGAGTAATTCTTCGAAGCCAGGGAACTGAAATGTTTCACTCCATTTACCTAGATTTTCCTCATTGCGTGAACGACGATAAGGCCTTGGAACCGACACGCGGGTAAGCTCGCGTTTTTTCAAATCTTCAGTAAATTTTCCGAAATGGCCATTTAATCCATCTTCTTCGACGTATTCTGATTGGCTGTCTCTTTTGCCGCGTACCGCCGAAAATCCTGAGGAGGGCGGATCACGTTTAAGCGGGCTATATACAGGCTCACTGCTGCTAGCAAAAGTATCTCGGGAATTTTTGTTCCACGTAACTGGCTTACTATTGTGACGTTTATTTACACCCTCTCGGAGAAGTGTCATCTGAAAAGAGATGAAAATATATTAACACGAGATAAAAAGCAACTGTATTTTATCCAGACCAATCGTGATAAATTTTAATAATATCAAGTAGTTTAATTTAATGAAATTTTAAGCTATTAAAATCCCGTTCAGTCAATTCGACGAATTCATGTATTCATTGTCATTAAAATTAAGCATTTATATCAAGAAAATAAACGAGTACAGCAAGCCAAATTCACATGTTGCAAAGTTTCAATATTCGAGGTAAACAGTTAAAAAAAAATTGTATTTTCCGTCGTGGTTTTGTTTTTTGACGTATATTTTTTTTTCAAAGTGACGCATATGGTACATCCATGGGCGTCTAATTTCGCGTTCTTTACACATTCGTCAAATTAATCTTCCTTTTGCACCATCAAACTGGGCATACAATTCCCCACTTTATTGATGTCAAATGACCCATGTAATTGGCTGTCTGCTAGGCAGAATATTCAAACCAGGAGAGCTATCTTTAAATGTTCTAAGTTGTCTGTATCGCCAGAGTATATTAAGCTGTCGATCAATTAACACCGTGCCACATAACCGCTCTATGGAGGAATCCTCTGTTTGGCATTTTTGCATCACCTCTCCCTGCGGTTCACGCTGATGAAGATATCCATATAAAATTAAAGCATGTATTCGCATATCTAGGCACTGTCAGTTCTGTAAGCATGCCCCTAGATGCTGCTCTTCTGCGCCTTGTACTTATTTTTTTTTTCAGAGAAGACGTATCATACTGTGATTCACTGATGAAAAACAGTCATGTACAATGCATCAGCAAAATGAGTTACCAAGTAAGCCAATGAGCCAAGGAAATGCAAGCAAAGTGGAAAAAAATAATTTCTTCAAGTAGAAAGGATTTCTGAGTTGAAACGTGATAAGAATTGTACCCCTGTCGTTTTCTCCAACTTTCGTAATAAAACTGGCATGTGAACTCTACCGTGATGAGACCCATTTAACTCGCCGACATGTTGCCTATACGTGTCCATCGACAATGTTGCATACTACAATTTCATCTTGAAGTCTTTGCACGCTTTTCACATGAAAAGTCCTGCTTATGTGATCATCATAATGACGCAAACCTGAAATTCCAAAGTGCACCAGGTCAACTACTTTCTTCGATGCACTTTTCCGCGTCCAAAGTGCACCGAGGAATGCTGTAGCTTTGAAACGGCTGAGTAGGCTGCATAATATTAAAAATTTTACAATTTCGAATTCGGTAGGTGCCAACAGTTCCTAAAGGGGCACCACTTCTCCAAGTTGATTTGCCATCTAGTGGTGGAAGCCAAATTCAATGTACAATGTAGGTTAGACCATAAAAACAATGGTATACGAGCAGTTGATTACCTACAGACAAGCGAAACCAGTTAGGTCGTTCAAGAGCCATATGCAGCGCTTCTGATCAAATATCATTCAAAATCGAGTTTATATTTCAATATTTATGTGGATTTGCAAGATATATCGACCGCTGAACTAGAATTTATGTCCTTTTTATAAATATTGTCAAAAGTTAGAATTAGAACTGGCTTTTTGAAATGAAACCGATCATACCTTACATGATACGCTATAGGCAATTGATTGATTGATTGTTGTTGTTGTTCTTGTACATAAAAAATATAAAAAAAATGCATGGAAATTGTTCAAGTTTAATAATCAAGGACACGTTACTGAAAATATGAAGGGCCGAAGGATCTAGTTGAGATAGCCAAAAGGTACAGGGCTTCCACAAAATTATGAGTTCTCTTTTTCTGATACTCACAATGAAGTTATACTTTCGTGGTTGAAAGCTCAACTTTGTCACCAACGCTGAGCATCTTGTGCTTCTAGTGATACACTGAGAAATAAAATCTTGCTTGAAAGGCTCTTAATCGGATAGCACATTTCGTTCGTAAGGCGCTGAATTAATCCAGTGCATATTGTCGTAGAATCATAAGGGTCGCAGAAACTGTACGACTGGGGGCGGACGGCTTTACTTCAGAATCTTCAGACAATATTATGACATAGTTAAAAGGTCTTTACCAGGCATGTGCGAGGTAATTTAGTTGAGGGATTCCGTGAGGCTTTTAATTAGCCAGCATGGTGCTCGTGCCCGCGGGTTGCTGGGGTTTATCGACGAGAATCACCAATGGGAAACACTACAGAATAACGTTTCCACAGAATGGGTGCCTGGGAAAGGCGTTTATGTTTTCAAATGAAAAGGTTGTACATCATGCCCAGTTAGCGCGGGAAAAGAATGTCACGCGAGAAGACGAAGAGGGGAAAAAGGAGATTAGACATTAGGGTAGTCCAAATTCCGGCTGTTACCGGCTTCCAGTGATTTAAATAAGGAACTTTGCATTTCCATTCTACGCTTCGGCGCCCATGTTTCCAGCGTCTCTGTAAAGCTGCTTACAGGATGCCACGGGATGTGTCCTTCCAGAAAGCAATCCGTGTGTTGCCACATGAATACAACCTAACTTGTCAAGTTAAAACAAGAAGAGCAAGCTCGACCAGGGAGGGAAAAGACCGCTTTCTTTTGACGCTGCAAAATTTGACAAAATTCGATGTTTTTTCGCTGGAAATAAACGATACTAGGTACATAGTTTTCTACAAACCGGCCTTTCATGAAGGCACCTGCATGCCTCAATTAAGAAACCATAAGAAAATATGACAGCAGCCCAAGTTAATAGCTTTACCGACCAAAGCGAGCTGATAAAAGCTGTTTGATACAGGCAAACATTGGCATTAAAAAAGTAACGCTTTCAATAATAGACTTGAAGAATATATCGAAAGGATATGTGTATGTTGTCTACTAGCTTCTTGTCTTTGTTCCAGTATTCTTAGCAGGCATCTGTTTTCCTTTACGATGACCCATGACAGCAAGAACATGAGCCTACGGGATGGATATTCTTTTACCTATCTTGTTTATAACATCTATGTAAACCATGTACCATATATGGAAGAACGAGCGTTGCTATCCGAACTATCTAAGCACCCTTGGCAAATATGATTCAAAGTGATACGTACTTTTTTTTTTTTTTTTTTTTTTTTTGCTTTCTTAAGCCTGAGAAAATTGTTATTCACTTGGTTCAAAACTGGACATATAACCTACCATGATATAAAACACAGCTTTCTACATTAGTGTCAACAGTAAAAACGACTTCATTATTTGACTGTCCATTGCTTTGTAAAAGTAATCTTGCTAAAGCTAGTTACTGTGGTATAATATGAGTCTTTCTTTACAAGCCCTTCTAACTTGCTATGGTCTCTCAGGCAAGAAAACGGCAGGTTATTAAGTGGTGATACATGTGTTTAATCATTAACAGAGTGCATTTAATGCACCATTTAGTGCCAAACTGCTAAAAAAAGTGACTTCACTTAGAGGCCGTCTATTCGATAACATATGTTACATTTTCTTTTCACAGTGATAATGTTTTGTATTACATGTAATAAGTGCTCTGAATCAAAACAAAAGTATATTGATATTAATGTCGCCTTTTGTTGTTTTTCTATTGTTTTTACGAGAACAACTAATGATGCACAGCATTATTTTATATTTCACTTTCTGCTTTTGATGTACAAATGCAGACTTTTATTATATAGTAGTATTTATACTTCTGGCTCCTTTTGTCTTCCTTTTGTTGCTGATGGTGTGGTTTGCATGAGACTGTGTGCCAAGAGGAAAAAAATGCTCACTTAGAAATAATGACGCAGTACTTCCAGGAGCAGGGCTTTACAGAATCTATCATTATGCATAGTGAGAGTTTTTCCCTGAAACTGGGAGTCTCTGAGTACATCTATGCCTCGAAAAGTAAAAATGAAAACGACAATTTTACACCAAATACTAATTTTTAAAGTCCTTTCATGTGAAAAAATATTTCATTATTGAAGCTAACAAGTCTGCAAAAATGATGTACTCCCATTACATATCGGCACAGAAGTATACACTGGTCTCACAGTTCTGTGTGTACTTAGCTATCTAAATAATCGCCAGATATGTGAAAAAATGAAATACAGAACATTGGTAGTAACCCTTTAATTTAAACCAGACACGTCCATCTAATCACCGCTGTAATCAATGTAGCAAAAATTACGCCACACTTATATTACTTAATCGTATTATAATATCCCAATACTTGAGGCTATATTAAGGAAAGCAGGAGATTACACCTTACGTAAAGCCACGCAGAAAAACAGTTACCAAATGCAATAACAATTACACAAAGAATTTGGATTTAATTATAGTTGATTGTTTGAAATTCATTATACAAGCGACATACCCTCATTAGATAGCCGATCATTTGATGTGCGAGAGACATAAATCTGACTTCATAGTAAGCAAAACTACGTGGGAAGGTACATGTATAAATCAGTTGTCGACTTTAGGGTGGTCATGATAATAGTATTGGCTTCAGTTCCAATAATTGTGTTTCAGAGGTTCATTATAACTTTGATATGGCGATGGAGACGGAGAGTAACAGCCTTTGGGTACATCTTCGTATACTGTACAAAAGTGTGCAGTGTTGGTCGGATAATATACATATCTCATAGTATGAAAAGAAAACTCCGTCAGATTGATATACCTGCTAAACTTGTATTCTTTTTAATGAATTTCTGAATCATGTAAGGTATTTAGTATTGACGTATATATATATATATATATATATATATATATATATATATATATATATATATATATATATATATATATATATATATATGTATATATATATATATATGCTGATTTTGGTTTAAACGTATTTTATTTCAACAAATGTAAAACATATGAAAGTTACATGCAATTGAGAAAGAGGGCTCTGCCCGATATAAATCCCTCTCGCAGAAGAAGACGATGACAGGACAACACAGGGCGCACATGACGCGCAGGAACATAGAAAAAAACACATACAAGACAGACAGTGGAGCAGATGATTGTACAATACTGGTAGTATTTAGAAATCAGTGTATTTATTATTATGACCCAGGATAAATTGCTGCTTTTCATACGGACTTTAACCAATCAGTCCAAATCAAGTCGCTCTATATTTTTTTTTATTTTACAGACTTCTGTACTAGATGACAAGAGTCTCTTCTGGCCATTCCTGCGGACACAGGGTCAATTGCTCGAACCGAGTAATTGCAGACGAATTTTGGTCACTTTGGAAACATAATGGAAAAGATATACAACAACAATTGCTGAGGTACGTAGTCGCGCATGGCTTCATCACTGTTGATCAGAATACATATTTAGAAGCCACTAACCTCAAACATGTTAACACAAAGTCATTGATGAAAGTTTCTCTCATATCAATGATGCTCGCAAATTGCTTTATGTGTCATGGACATACAGAATGGATTTGACACCGTTAATCACGACACTTGTATGAAGCAAAAAAATTACGGTATGCACAATTATCATAGTTCTCGTCATAGTTGTACAGGAGACATATAAAACGTTCAACGGTAAATTGCTTAGCAACCAGACCGCCATGATAAAGTTTCCAAAAATTATGGGCAATACTGACACTGATATATAGTGGAATGGTCCACAGAGTATACACAGTGGATTCCCTTAACGATTAGCTTTCGAACATGCCCTCTTCCTCATAAACGCCAATTGTGTTGCACAAAATGTTAACAATGGATCAGGTAATTCATTTGCTGATCCGTCCAATACACATGTGGATAAACTGCTTAAGTGGTTACATTTTTGAATTTAAACAAATAAAGATAATAATGCAGTGGGAAATTGTTATGCACCAAATAGGCTATTTGGTAATGCCTGCAAATCAAATGCCATACTGACTACTGGGAAAGGAAATAAATGAGAAATAACATATCGTTCCACATGGACAAGTAATAAAGCATATCGATACCACAAAGTACTTTGGTGTACATATGGATAGTATGTTAGCACGGCTTACGCCTACACACAAGATGCATGTTGTAGGCATGAGAAACATTAGTCTTCAGGCATATTTTTACTTCCACAGAAGCAAACTTTGGAGACAATTTTTACAGCAACTCTTTACCTTGTGTAATAATGCAGACACAGTGCGGAAAAAATGCGGAGAATGGGGCTTAAGGCAACACTAAGACCACACAATGCAGCTGATAAAGTAATTACAGTCAATTACTATGATGTAAGTATCATAGGTAAAAATATTATAAATCGTAAAGAACAAAAAAAAACAACTTTTCTGTGGTCACTATTAATGTTTCGATGTACACGAGGATTAACACCAAGCTACCTCTGTAATGATGTGAAGCATTTCACACGAGAAGATTTTTTACACAACTGAGAGACATACAACTGATACACAAGGCAACATTTTCGGAAAAGAAATTTGGAACGAATGTTTTTGTATGATGGTGCAAGAGTTTCAATAGCTTCTCTTACACTGAAGATATGTGATAATTTAGCCGATTTCTAATGAAGATATAGAGTTTCTTTATTGACTTTGAAAGCTGTCATTATTTTCGTTTGTTGTTTAATTGTTTTCATTTCCCCGTAGCTCTATTATTGTGTATTCGTTTACAAGAATTAGTCCTCATTCCTTATCCGTTACGTATTGTTTTGAATCAGGTATAATAAGTTCGTGCGGTTTATTATATATATACACTTATTCTATAATGCGCATGTGTTTTATATTGTATTACACTGCATTGCATTGTGTTGTAGTGTGCTGCATTTTATTGTATAGTACAAGACCCGTTGCAGACCTATCTGCGACTGAACGAGTCACCATGCATCAACAGATTAGAATAAAACAGAAATGATTAAACATAAAAAAGTGTGCTCTCAAGGCAAAGAAATAAACACACGTAGTTTACGTACCTCCACTTGCTTTAGGTCCCGGATGATATCTTCTATAAGTCCAAGTTTATACTGTAAGCTTGTGTGTGGACTGAGTGGAGCAGAACTGACGCAAAGTGCATAGAGAGAAACTAAGAAGAACGCCGTGGTCTGCATTATTCCGCAAAGAAAACTGGAAATCAAAGATAAATACGTATATCAGTCACTCATTTAAGAAACAAAAACATTGGTAAGTTTGCTCAGAAATAAAACAGAACTTTACATACACACACACACACACACACACACACACACACACACACATACATACATACATATATATGCATAAATCTATAAAGTCAAAGAGATCAATCTGAAAATCCAAAGAACTTCAAATGTGCAGGCTGGGCCTATTATATTGTCACGAATACACCGCTGCTTTGACATCAAAGGACATAAAAATCGATAGGTTTGACCAATTTTATGTAAAATGAGAATTTTTTTTGCATGTCAACAAAGTATCTTATTCAAAATGTACGGTTGAAACCGGTCAATAATGGTTGGTAGCTTCAAAGTGATCTATTGCATTTGTCGTCTTCGAATATGTTGCCTCATCAAAACGGTTCCAATACGTTATCGAAAGCATACATATATGTTTATGCACCACCGGTCGGCGTTCATTCCAACTGAAAAGAGAATAAATTGTGAACATAAAAGCTAGGTGATGAAATTTGATTACCTAGCTAGACGAGGTTCAAATAACAGTACCGTATCCATAAAATTGAAATGAATTATGGGGGTCTATTAAGAACATTACATAGCTTGGGGTAGTCGGGAAGATGAAAGAAATACCGAAACTATTCCAAAGAAGTTCTAAACAATTATTAAAAAGAGGAGACCCACCGTTTATGTTCAATATAAGCAAACGCTTGACATTTTCAAATTGTACGTGCCAAGTGCTCGAGCATGAGAATGACCAAAGTCAATAGCTTACATCAACGAGTTAATAGCGCAATGCGCCTAAAGTACGCGAGGGAAAGCTGTTGACGCAATCAAAATTTCGTACTAAAAGAAGTGAAGACGACCTTTAATATTTATGAATAAAGCAAACCATATGTCAGGTACACTTTTTGGTGTTGGCGAGGTATTGCAACGCAGGCAAATCATGAGAACTGCATCGAAAACACGAATAAGCCACTTAACAAACATGGCCAATTTCCAAAAACCTTTTAAGGGAATTAGCAAAGATAATTACATTAGACCAGCGACAACCGTGATAACCTGTCAACGACGTATCTCTTGTCTTTTGATATCGACGGCTCTCTGGGGTTATCTGAGGCATATGAGTTCCCCGTCTGTGCTTAAGTTTATAACTGATGTAGTTGTGTTCTTCTGGGTTCAGAATTTGGCCTATAACAAGGAGCCATCATTTGTGATATAAATGGAGTGCCGATGCGGACACAGATGTAGCGTAGCCCAACCCTTGTAATATGCAACTGCCTAAGTATTGTTAACAAAACAGTTTTATCAGGGAGGCTATAAATATAGTAAATAAAGTTTTATGGCACCAAAGGCGACTATTAAACCACACATAAAAGAAACAAAAAATAAAAGACTAATCCCAGAATCGATGAAATTTTGCCTTAGTTAGAGAAATAACAATTTCGCTATCAAGGACGCAAGACGCAAACAATATAATATGATATAAAGTGAAACCGCTGAAAGTCAAATAAATCAACTTATAAAAGCAACGGGTATATAATTTCGTTCTTTGTAATGCGACGTTTTCCTGTCTTTTCTCGTGAGCAAATGCAGATAATCTCAAAGATGCATTTCTACAAAATGCAAATCCATTATCGTAACTTTCGCGGAAATTGTACAACCGATACGAAGACATATTTCTTGTAGCTAAAAAACATATGTTGAAGATAAGTTAAAATCCTACCTGTCCGGTGAAACCCTTGTCTGATGCAGACAGCCAAAGAAAGAACTTTAACAGGCACTCAACGCGGTCATATACCTACTTATCTATGACGTCACGTATGATAATGTTTGCAGTCAATGACCTCTAAAATATTCCATAATTATAAGCACAGAAACACCTAGATAACACACAATGGGCTAATCAGAATGTCTCCTGTCTTACTGTCCGATTCATATACTAATGACACAGGTGTCTTTTCTATTAAAGATTAACTCTTTCATTGCCAATTGTAACGAAAGTCGATGTACTTTGAAACGTCGCGATACCTTATTCATATTCTTTGCAAACAGACCCTAACACAAAAACATGATCACGGCACAAGTACCAGAATGTCAAAAGTTGAAAAGACCATAAAATTGGTCCAGGTCAAAAGCTCTTCTCAGTGTGCCAAGGAAAGATGTTGACTGTCAAAACTTGACACTGGAAGAGTTAAGAAGAGCGCCGGTACACGCATGCAGATCCTGGACTAATAGTACAAGGTCATCATTTCTGGACTAATAGATTGCTGTTGAAAATTTCTCTTATTACTTGGTACCCAATTTAGATATTACAGGTACAGAAATACTCGCAATCAATCATTGCCATATTTCATAGATCGACATACTCATTAACTCGAGCTGCATTTTTTGCCTATATGAGAATATGAGGGTTATGTTTCCACGCGGAAGTTTGATTTGTGAAATCCCCTACACTAACTGGGGGCATTGGAACGAAGCTCTCACGAGTGCACATAATTTGAACAGTTCTGTGGGTTCGAAGGCTGAACATATATATCTTGGTGTCCCTGACTGCTCATATCTTTCAGGAAAAATGACTCAGATAGCTGTACATTGGACCAAATTAGCCTATATACAACTTCTGTTGACAAAGATATAGTTGTCAGCATTCGAATTTGGTTAACCATGAACCGACCTGATATATACCAAGTCAATCTTTGCCGGGCGGGCGCCACGATAACGCTCCGACCAGCAGTTGCTTTGATAATTATGTTTTAACTAATTTGTGTAAATATTATTCGTGAATTCACAAAATTCAATAACAAAAATGTACGAGACGGTTTTCTTAAAAGACAAAGGGCGAGAAAGTGTTAAGAGAATTGCAAATGAATGTGATAAACTATTATACCCTACTGTCGCCACAGATGCCAGTGTCAGGTGATTCCATCCGGAATGGAATAAACATGACTCAAACAGGTTACACTGTCATTTTATTGTTCACAATGGCGCTATGACGATACAGCTTCCGCGTTTTGCTGAAAAGATAACCTATCCCCGAGAAGTTTAAGTTCATGTCACAGCTGGCGGTTGGCTATATGAACTTTTGCTACTTTTCTTTCTGTTTTGTGAATATGTATGTTTATGTAATGCTTTCCCTGTAAATAGAGAAAGCACCAAGATACATACTTGTATAATATCTCAATAGAACTAATCCAGACACAAATAATGGAGGATATCCTTTGGGATGACAAACAGTTGGTTTTCGTGGCGCCCCAACACCCCCCCCCCCCAAAAAAAATCAATCTGAAAGGTGAAATGTCGTCTGCTTCTTCACTTTGTCTTTACATTCGTTGTAAACAATGTCATTATGATAGCGTTCCTTGCGAGCAATGGGCCAACAGCTTGTTCAGGTAAACTACTTTGCAACTTTTGACTTAAAACTAAGCATGTCGCTATTTGAGTAATCAGAATTAGAACGAAGAATTCGCATTTGGAATCGTCACAATAAAATACAAGGGAGCAAAATTGCTTGAAACATTAAAGTGGACGATACCATCCTGTTGATTTTCCTGGGTATGTACTCAAGGAGCAAGGAGTTAATGTGCTGCAAGCAGCCACTTCTCACGGCGTACCCTTAACACCGCGGGGCGCCCACTAAAGCACTTTACTCCGTCTTACTCTGGTTTGGAAAGGGGGCCCCCACTAAAAAGGTTTGAGCACATCAAGTGTCAAAGTGAACCTAAGCCTTCCTGTGAGCTTTGGTGCAGGGTTTAATTTTATGACTTTAGTTGCCGAGAGACCAACTTTATTGCTAGGGGTCAGTAATGCTCAGTCGGGCCCGGACGTACGGACTTGGCAAAAGAGTAAAGACTACGATCATCGATCTTAAAATGAGGAAGTGGTGTCCTTTACAGTGCTAAAAGGTAAGGAGCGTCTTTCGGAATTTGATGCTTCAAAATGAATTAACAGCGTTTTCATTCAACGGTGCAGAAATGTTACATTTGTTGGCTTTGAAGTCTCTGTTCAGTTCGGGGTCATGCAACCGAATACCAGCTCAATATTAGTGTAACGATTCCATGCGTGCATAATCATAGATTTCATCAAATATATTTCAATATATTTGCCCAATAATGTGTCGCGCGGAGAGATTGGTTTCAAAGTTATATATATATATATATATGTATTATAAACTGCTAAACATTTACAGTTTACTTGTACTTTTAATGTCGGGCGTGCCAAAAATTTTTCAACGGCCAAGGGAAAACAAAAGGCACATGTGACCTAAACATACGGGGGCATCAGCAAGAACTGAGGAATGTTCAAGGAAGGATACAAGGAGATTACAAACAATTCTGCTGTCTAACGGATATGCTGTCAACGCACAAACAAACGCTATGTCCTTGTTTTCGCTTACCGATAATGTAGTGTTTAACTGCTATAAACGTACTTAATTGTACATGTATAGATTTTCACGGTTTTTACATTGCAGCCATTATCTTGAAATTTCTGACTGACGGTTTTGGACAAAAGTTGCTAAAAACATATGTTAAAATGTCCTGTCATTATCTTTTTGATTCCACGGTCTTGTGCCATCAGCGAAAACTGCGAAAAATTGAAAATATGCCACAAAATTAAGTAAATTTACAGTTACTTGCGGAAATTCTCCTATATGTGGCTTCTTCACAATCGATGCAGTAAGATATTAGTAAATTAAATGGATGATGGGTGTTAACAGTTGCACGACATTTCTGAGAAAACCAAGCACCTCGTCGCCATGGGTGATCACGTTGCACGCTTGTTCATCTTTTTTCGCGCTCCTTGTACTGTCCATAATTTATATTAAAACCTCTGCACTTCCATCATATTATATTGGCTTAGCATAGAGCCCCCATATAGACGAACGTTTTTATGAAAACATATTTTCCTACAAGGCTAAGTAGTAAATTCAAAGACCATAACTCTATGCACTACATGACCATGATGATGCTACCCTAAGTAGATCTACATGAGAATTTGTTTTATGACGCAAGGTACAGTCATGGGGTCATTAGTAATTTCACCATTGCGAGAAATTTTGTTGGCAAAATTAATGGCCTCTTTGGCATAACCAGTCACTTAACGCTTTGTGCATGACGAAACATGTAATTGCTAATTACAAGCAATCGCTAAATGAAGTTTCACATTTACATGAGGAAAAATAAAAGCAATATTAATCAATATGGCTTCCAAATGCAGATTTGTAATATTTCTTGCGTATGCGTTGTTTCAGGCCTATATATTGATGACTTTCTCTCTGGAAACATCCATGATAAAAATTTCATCCTTTTCTCTTTGATAAGAATCATTATAAAAGATTAATCCCAGTCCTTTTCGGTGTGTTCACAATAAGCCCGATTCATATACGTTACAGTGCTACTTTTTACCGACATTATTCAACACGGAAGTACTCGAGTGTCATACACAGTTCCTTGTGTCAAACTTGGCAAAATATATTGTTAGCAATTTGGATAAAAATGAATGTTTGAAGAGTCAAAGGGATTTTTTCCAAACACACACTGAGCTTCATGGCAGAAGGGTTGTTAGGGATAAGTATTTTATATATTTCTGAAATTTAGGTAACACGTTTGGCCTTCAGTCTTCAGTCAGGACACTTGTATCATGGCGACTGATTGTCACCGCTACCCAGCGACAGTGTCCAAGATTTTGGCGGGTTGTGAATATGCACGCCCAGTAGTAGACATGTGTTTTTCCAATATGTTCCTGTGAACGGCAGGCTCAAATTTTCCAAAAGCAACTGCTTCTACCCATATTATTATTATTGTTATTATTATTATTATTATTATTATTATCATCATCATCATCATCATCATCATCATCATCATCATCATCATCATCATCATCATCATCATCATCATCATCATCATCATCATTATTATTATTATTATTATTATTATTATTATTATTATTATATTGAAACATAGAAATCCGTCAATACATAAATATGTAGAAATAGTACAATTGACATGTGGCTATGTAACTAAAATGGAAGAGGTCCCAAACATCTACTACAATTTAATTGTGTTAGGATTTCAAGAAGTAGGTCTTATTGTATAAAAAAAAAAGAAAAAACGCATTCCCTCGGTAGGTGTACTGTTGTATATACTGCAACAGTTTGATAATTTTGCATTGTAATTCATTTTGTGTCTCTAAAAATGCATTCCTATGAATCACAAGTCGCTGTACTACTAGTATGTTACTCTGAAAACGTTTTGCCACCTTTCACCGAATGATGGACCGCGACGGTGTAATTTTGTTTGCACACGATGTTCACTAGATTTTCTCAGAAAATGAAATTGCGAACCTGTCACACATTAGTTAGGCCAGCATTATGCTCTTTTTTTCTGTCAGTCCTCACTGGACGTGTAAACATTCGCTTGAGATCAATAGCCACCCCTACATATTACCGTTGGCTATCACCAAACTTGCGGGAGTGAAAAGGCATTGAGAAAGCAAGACAAACCATATTGTGTCCTAAATTGCAGTTCTAATACCGATAATTTAACTTAAATGAATTTCCCGCTAATTCCAACGCTTGTCTCTTCGTAGTATCACACTGCGTAGGTGAGCGTAAACAAAAGTCAGGTCATAACACGATGCACAATATTGTGAAAGTATGAAGAGGCATCCAATTCCCTGCGCCAGAAATTTCAAATGAGAGAGAACCCAATAGCCATGTACATTCATGTGGGCAGTCAGTTGAGTATTTAGGCGTGCTTGCGCGGATCTTTTCCTGAATGAACTCAACATTGACATTGTTTCATTGCAAAACCCTTTGGCGCCCAAACTGCTCGGTCTTGAACCTTATCTGGAATGTCGTCTGCTTCATCTTTTCACTCAGGTGTAATTTTTAGTTCCGAGATGGAACTAGAAACATGTTACAGCATGCCCCGGAAGGAAATGACGGGGACAAAATAGACCCCAGCCGACAGCTTTCTTCGTCTAACTGTGATGTATGTCAATTAATGTCCAAAGCGCCCCATTGGTCTCGTTTTATGATAAAGGGGTTGACTTTATACTAACAACGATCCCGTCACTTATGTCTAATACAGTATATAGAATATGTTACCTTCACTAACGTGACCTATAGCACAACCATTCAGTTTCACTACTGATTCAACTACAGTCCTACTTGCCGGAAAAGATATGGTTACAATGATAGCCCATTTAACCTCTGACATAGGAACCAAGGGCTGCGCCAACTATTCTTAACGTCACCTACAATGACAACCTTACGTGATGTTTGATGTATCTCCCACAGCGTTTCCGGATTAGGCAGTTAACTCTCTTATGAACGGTTGCGGCATTAGTTACTGTTATCGCATTCTTTATTGAATTCAAGGAATAAACTGCCGAACAACAAGCCCTAGTGTTGAACACCATACAATTACGACTAAAGTCAGATGCAAAAACACTTCTCGTGTATTTTGTGTTTCTGTGTATTTTCAAGCATGTTTCGCAATTTAAAATTCTATGCTAAACAAACACACACACACACACACACACACACACACACACACAGAGAGAGAGAGAGAGAGAGAGAAAGAGAGAGAGAGACAAATTGTATATTAAAACCATCAATTTACAGACCCAATTTTGTATATCCACTAAATTATATCCCATTAAGACCACTCCCTATGAAGACCATATTTTTCATGACCTTATGTGGTCTTGATGCGGAGATTCCGCTGTATATATCCATATGTGTGTGTGTGTGTGCGTGTGCGTGTGTGTGCGTGCGCACCAATTTTCCAGATGTTTCAGCAAGATTCCAACCCAAAATCACAGAATGGGTATTTGAATAAATAAGCTTGAATGTGTTGCGTAAAGTTACAGTTATTTAGTTTCAATATTGTACTCTACATTCTAAAAGAAGCACCAATAAAATTATTGACAACGTTTACTTAAAATCGCTGGTTACAGTGGTTTCAGTTCCACCCAGGCTCGTCACGTGATACATCTAGGGTTAGCTACCTCAGACTAATTAACAACTCTCCCATGAAAAGAAATTATTGGATTGAGACATAGTAATTGCAATGCAATGTATATGTATCAGTATCAGAAATGAGCCAAAAGCACAAGTCTGTTTACTCCCGTATACTAGACAGGTCATCCCCACCCCCACCCCAAAATTGTCCATTGAATCACGTGATGACGTCATCGCTCCTGCATGCCTGAAGAGTCCGGTTTAAGATAACTCATAAGATAACAAAGTTCAAAATGTTTTTGCTTGCCTCATAACAACTGGTGGGTTCAAATGAGTACTTTTATTTGTGGCAACTAAACGTGCTCTAAAACGCCGCCACGTTGCCCAAAATCAAATTATTTGTGAGACTTTTGTGGAAATATGAGAAAAAAGGGCAGGCTTCAAGTACAATTAATGCTCAACTACTTTCCCTTCGTTTGGCCATGACTATAACATGTTACCCGTCACGCTGATACAGACAAGGAGCTAAATGTACTATACGTAGGTCCTTGAAACAATTTCGCTGTCAGCGTTGATTGAAAGGGGCATTAATCCACTGCTAAGCATGATTTAATTACCAGAAACCTTCATCAATTAATTATCCACGGCGAACCTCAGTAATTTGTCCCACAGGGCGTCAAGTTAAAGAGAGTCCCGCCATACTTTCTTTGCACCCAATCTTTGTTGTTTAGAATGAGGCCATTCTGCTTAAAGCTGAGAAAAGACCGAAAAAGAAAACGACCGAGAAAGGACAAGATACATTGGGATAATAAGGATTCCCACATAGCACTTGTCGCTTTGGGCATGTTCCGTATTCATCGCTAGAACAGTTCAGCCACGCACAAGTTATACATCAGTTCTACTATAATTTATTGGAGAACTGCCCCGTTTCTGTAGGAAACAGAGGAAATGGCATGACCGACTGTGCGCCTGATCACACAATGTAAAATATAAATTGAAAACATGTGCTTTATTCAAGCATATAAAGGACTACCTCCTCTCCCCCGCCCCACCCCCTTGAATGAGTTACTCACGCCTATATTTGTGTCAGAAACTGTTGATGTGTGACATAAAAGGGGTCCATGCATTGTTTCCACACAAAAATACTTGTTCCCTAAGCAAAAACCGAAGTTCCACCATCATGGAAGATCCCATATATTTGCAGTACACTAGTTCCATCCCGTAATCTTTTGACTATTTTCTAACAAAAAACAGCCACGTTGTTCTCATATGATATTTTAATATCAGTTAAAGTGAAAAGCTGTCTCAATTCCAATAAAGTGATGCCCTTGGACAAGTACGTGATAGTACGTATCAAAGACGGCGGGAAAAAACTTAAAACCGTTGCCTTTGAAACTGCTTTGCCTAAGTTTTGATTGTCAGTGACTTGTTTGAAATGATGCTTTTCAACCGACCTTCTTATCTTCCGGCAGATAAATCCCAAAAGGAAAACCTTTCAGCCTTAAAATCAATGGACAATCACAAAAACAACACTCTCTGCTGCGTAAATGTCCGTTTTCAATTTAGCACTGGAATATATCACATATGAATAACATAAATATTGCCAAAAGTTACAGTTGGGAACTTGGCAGTCAACGCCGGCGATCGAAATTGATGGCTAGGAGTTGCTTTCTAACCAGCTTTAGAGAAAGCTGCGTTCACTTTATTGATTTTACACCTGATATCTGATAACGCAAGCAACAATTATCCCACGTTATAGCCGCTTTACAGACAAATTTGTTTCAAAAATATTCTTGGATTCCATGATTTTTCAATAAACAATTCTAAGTGTGTTCATTTTTAAAGTTTTGTTTTTACATTTTTCGCCAATGTTATTTGAAAAGGTACATCGCAAAGTACCCTTTTGCAATGTGGAGAGATTCTATCCTGCACTATAGACCTAGTCAATATGCACCCACTTATGTAAACATACCTTTGGGGAATAGAGAGAGAAACTGCGCTTACCTTTTAAAGGCTTTACGTCCTTGCCCGTTGGTAACCAGCCTTAGAAGTGACTATCACTTTTGATTCCGATTGCTTTTGAATGACAAATGTCAAATCCAACACGGCTGAAGCCCGACTAGCTAATTTCCCAGGTACGACTGGCCTTTAATACTCGTCAATCAGATACACTCCACGCACACTCTTGAATGAGTTAGTAACTATATGATATTTCAACCGTCACCATATATGGCAATAATAAGCCCACGTGACTTGTTGTTTTCTTGGTGGAACCTATGAGGTTGACGCCTGGAACGTCATTCATCAATGGCACTGGTAAGGTAGAGGTGAATGAAAATCAGGAAATCAATATTCGTGCGTCGTTGGTGTAAAATTCTCACTCAGTTCATTTGTTGTTTTCTGTCTAATGCTTATTTTCAACTCCCTGTAGGAATACCGTATTTCGATCAAAGGAACCTGTAATTAAAATAATACACATTAATGGCAACACGGAAGCTGGCTAGATTACGTTTCTCTAAATGTATGTCATTTAGTTGGCGGTAAACAATTTGCGCGTTTGTAGATGAATCTAATGATACATTGAAATATAAATCTAATGCGTACTGAATCCTATATAACAAAGTAAAGGTAATCTCATTTGATGAAAATTGGCCACACATTAACAGAACCCACGCTGGTCACGATACATTGCCGGATAATGTTGACATGTTATTGTTATTTAACTTATTAAAGCGTAGTTAGTGAGACACACATGAGAATTATTCCACCTTCTAATATTTATTTGACACAATTTCTTCCAGAACATGTTGCTAGGCACTATTTGGTTTGCAAACGTTATGGACTCAATATGTCTTTAATTTCTCAAATTGTTTTGAATATCTGCTGCCGTGTGTCCTCCAAGCATGTAATTGTTTGGAAAACAATGTGTCATTTGGAAACGAATGCTTTTTCATGTGAGTAATTAAAGATTAAAAGGTACCACCTATAATTGGTAGCATCTTACCTAAGTGTGGAAGGGAAATAAATAAATAAAAACACATGTCTGAATCTTCTTGATTGCCGCTTAGTATATTTTTTGGAGATATGTTTACCTAAACACACAAGCTGGAGGCCGTTATGTCGTCAAAGTGCAAAGCTTCTGGTGATAAACTGTGTTTTGTCACGTAACCTTAAGTCTCAAAGCTAATCCCAAGACATGCCAAGACCACAAGAATTTCAAAACAGACCACACTTCAAACATTTCGAGGGCGTGAAAGGGTTAAAACCAATCAGAGTGGGTGTTTTTTTTTTTTTTTTCGTTATCTTGGATGTAATTTTTTTTCCAAAGTAAGATTTGTAATAGGAAATAAATGCAGTAAATGGGTCCCTTTGTCTGCATATTTTTCCGTGACAGCCTAGTACTTGATTACTTCTCCATGTCTTTCTTTTCCATATTTAGCCCTAGCTTTGATTTTTTACTCCTACGCCCAATATTATTTTCCAATTCTTAAATGCTACTCAAAGCGGTCTATTCTGTTCTGAACGTACAACTCAGACTGATCATGTCCTCAGGAAATCTCATCATTCATTGCAGACTGCTGAGGTGATTCATTCAATGCTCTCCACTTTCTTTTCTAAACTTGGTAACAGACAAATTCATTTTTTCTGTCTCACACTCATTACTAGTAGCATTGCTTTATCCTCAGAACAAATCAAACCCCACCAAACTGCATCTCATGACGGACAGAAACATAAAACTTTGCCAAGATTAGAAAAGGGGAGCTTAAATTATTTGATAGGTAAGTCGCAAGTCTGGGTAAATATTTTTTCCCGGCGCGCATTGGCTGTCGTGTGACCTAAGTATCTCATCATGATCTTATAATGCAATAATTTTACGAAACAACCTGTACAAATAGGATCAGTACTTCAAAATTAAAACTTTGCCGTCAGTGGTTTGTGTAACAATACATAAAACGATAATTATATTAATGGTCAGCATACATGGCTTATTTTCAGGTGAAAACAAAAAAGTGAAACTGAAATATTGTGGTCGGGAGGACAGACTTTCATCCGCATTACAATACGGATACTTGCCCAACATGGCTGCCTCTTACATATGAGACCAGTCACTTTTTTCTCGCAAATGAGAAAAAAAATGGACGTCAATCAATAGAACCAAAACATAAATTCCTATGGTGCTTTATTCTGTTGACCATATCTGTACCGAAATATTGTGGACACATGGAGAACGTAAAAGGTGTAGTCGCAGGAAATGATGTCCACATAGTATACCAAAATATGTAGGGACCTTCCGCGCTGGGTTATGTTTAAAATGGTTCAGAGGTTTGTCTCACCATTGTTCCACTGTAAAAAATACACAATGACCTGGATGAACGTCCGTCTGGTATCATGTATAGTGCTGTAAACATTATAATGTACGTACTCATATATATATATATATATATATATATATATATATATATATATATATATATATATATATATATATATATATATATATATATATATATAAAGGTACGATTTATACTCTAGTGTGGTACTTTTCCCATGTTGTTTCGCTTGTTTCAAATAACATCCACTAAATTTACCACAACTATTTTGTCATTGTTCATTTATTTGCCATCATTTGTCAAATTTATTCCTAGAAAATTTCGAGTCAGCAAATAAGCAATATTCTGGCTGTGACTCTTATGACGGCTGGCTGAAAAGTTCTTAGCCTAGCTGTTAAGAACCCGCACATAGTCTGTGGTTTTTCATTTATTCCTCTACATAATCCCGTTCCAGGTTTACACACTTTTGCAAGCGGTGCTCCAAGGCCTGGATGCCGGTGAAGGAGAATTTTCTTCAGTCACCCCCCAAAAAAGTCATTTACAGCGGAAATTACATCATCGTTACTAGGAAAATGGCGACTCCAGCTCCGTTTTCATTTTGGAAAACAGGTCGAAGTCCGACGGGGCTAAATTGGGTGAATAAGGGGGATGATATGTGAGTTTGAAGCCACAATCATGAGTAGCTTTTATAGCTTCATGCAACGTTCTCAGTAGGTCAGCGTAATATCTTTCATTGATAGTCTGGCCCTTTCCAAGCTAGTCAATCTAATAGTGACTGAAGCCATCACATTTCCAGCAGAAGGAAGTGACTTTCTTTGGGGGGGGGGGGGGATCCCGAATGCTTCCTTTGCTTAGACTGAGTTTTGGTTTCTAGTTCAAAGTGATGAATCCAGGTCTCATCCATGGTTACAAATCGGACCAAAAATCATCGGGATTTGCTTCAAAACTGTGTATAATGTCACAGGAATCTGACACGTTACTGATCCGCTGTCAGGAGCTTTGGTACCCATATTGCAAAAACTGTTTGGTGATAATGTGCTCAACCCTCTCATGAGAGATGCCCACAACACTTGCAATATGTCGAGTGGTCAATCGTCGAGCAGCCATTACCATGTCATGCACCCGGTTAATGTTTTCGGGAATGGTTGCTGTTGAAGGCTTTCATGGGCAAGGCTCTCTCTGCCACGCGTGAGTTCCTCAGCTCACCTCTTAACAGTGGACAAGGAAAGAGCACCATCCCCTTAAGTGGAGGCCATGTCGGCATGCATCTGAGTTGGTGGCATGCATCTGTGTTGGAGTACGCCCTTTCAGTTGCAAGTACTAGATGACTGTCCTGTAGCCAGTGCTGTCCATTTCTGGTGATTTTAATGGGTAGATTTAGAAGAAAGTCTGGTGCAAAGACACTAATCACACTACAGATACAGTTCTTATGCCTCTGATTCATTAAATGATTGTTCTAGTTGGTGTCGGAAGTTCGTTTCAATCCGATTGAGATATCCCACTTAGGCTTAGAACTTTTTCAGCTATCCCTCGTAATTGCTAGGGAAATTAAGTTGTGTCAACAGATTGACATTGACCATAATAAGAGCAGTGAGTGTATCGTGAAGGCGTTCAGTTAACGACATATAATCGTGAAAGTCAAAGGAGCTCTTCCTTGATTTTTCGATCAAAGGCCGATAAATTACACTTTTGCGGTGGACTTTATTTGATTGTATCATTTTGAGGCGCGCGTGGCAGTTTGCACGAGCATGTTTTTAATCTACAATAAGCAGCACTCTTCAAATACCAAACGGTTATTATTAATTATTACTATCATCATCATCAGCATTGGGCGCATTGCGCCCAATGCGCGCCAAGAAAAGCTGTTGACTCAGTCCAAATTTGACACTGGAAGGGTTAATACTTTGGAAAGTGGGAAACCCGCTTTTCTCTTTCCGAATCTTAATGGGGGAGGGGCAAAAGAGAAAATGGTGTTTCCGTGTCGGCGTATAGTGTCAATCAATTTCCCATTCAGCCGTACTGGAAACCCGCCCGTTCTCCTTACCCCGCACTGGCTATTATGTTAGAATATGCGTTTTTCTATACTCAATACTATTGCAAAGCAATGATCATAACAAGCGCACCGGGCTCCCCCTGCCCCATTGGCAGTAAGGCCCAGACTGCAATGACCAAGACTTACAAAAGTGCCCATCCTCTCCACCTGATATGATTTAATCAATTAAATAACACTTCAGGTGATTAGACTAATTCCTTCCATGTGACTGCGCTCAGTTTTTGTCACACATGGATTGAGTATTAACATTTCAGCCAATTAAAATTGCCTGCAGGTTGCCAAACAGTTGTGGGAAAACTCTTTAGCCACTGACATCAAGGTCAAAAACGTAATAATAAGATTGTAAGAGGCTCCTCGGTACACATCTACCCTCCAGGATGCGAAACGGAAGATGGAGCACAGTCATAAAAAGGGCTAAACTGAGACCGATACTGTGGCCATGCCTGTACTTTCTACTGCTATGTAATGAGTATACTGATGATTTAAAGAAAGAAAGAAAGAAAGAAAGAAAGAAAGAAAGAAAGAAAGAAAGAAAGAAAGAAAGAAACGGAGGGAGGGAGGAAGGGAGGGAGGAAGGATGTAAGGCTTGGGGAATGCGCAGTGGGAGCATTCAAATTAATAACCACAGTTAGGTATGAGCTGCTCTCATGGCCACATATTTGGCAAAATTTGCCGATGAAATATCAACATTAATCTGAATATTCTCTACAAAAGAATAACTGGCCTCTCCCTAGATGACCCAAAGCTGCACCAAAGCTCCCTGATGTATTTGTCTTCCAGTAACTTTTTTAACATAATTCGTCGCTTGCACGATTGGCTATTTTTCTCTCAGTTTGCTAGCTTAAGGATCCCCCCCCCCCACACACACAGAACTACTTACAAAAGCATAGTATCTCTTTGAGACAAATTTCCTTGAATGCCTACAAATCAGTCCAGGCTCCGTATTGTCTCAGCCAGCAGTTATGTCTTCCTATTCCGTACATGCACACCTTGGACCCAGTGTTCCCAAGTCATACACAATTATCGTAAGCTGTACGGACTTTCAAACTTCCGCACAATACACTTCTCTCTCAGAAGTACCTGCAGCTTTAAACCCAGAAGAGTAAGAGAAAGAAAGATAGACAGAGAGAGACACAAAGAGAGCGAGAGAGGGAGAGAGAGAAAACAGACGGACAGACAGACAGAGACAATGACAGACAGAGAGAGACAGAGAGAGAGAGAGAGAGAGAGAGGAGGGAAAGAGAGAGTAATATAAAGCATGCGAACGTAAAATCTACATTTTTCCCAGTGTTTCAGGTGTGCAAGGAAAATAATGTCAGGAAAATGAAAATAATGTCCGGCTTCACGCTACATAAAGCGTATCGATTAGTTGAGTCAGCATCAGTAAGCTGGGAGCATGGGACCTTCTACTTCTGTGATGATGATGATGATGATGATGATGATGATGATGATGATGATGATGATGATGATGATGATGATGATGATGATGATGATGATGATGATGATGATGATGATGATGATGATGATGATGATGATAAAATGCGAGCAAAAGTGTGGTGACTTGTTGAGTGCAAAGCGACCATCTGAGCCAGGGGCCGGAACTCTGAACTCCCTTTTGGCCTCATAAAAATTAATGGCAAAGGGTCTGTTTATGTAATGCCAAGAAAACAATACTCCTGTTGATATTTCCCCATGTTATGTTGTGAGAATGTGATTTTGTTATGTATTTTCATTACAGTTCGATACAGTAACCAGATTTTATGAACAGTCGTTGGCATTGCTAGACACTTGGACCTACATGTACCAGTTTAGTCCCTGTGTTGTCCCCGATAAGATTTAGTCAGATAGTAGCCATATAGTTCTCTGAGCGGTCCAAATGAATAAGTTAACACACACACATACACACAGATATATATATATATATATATATATATATATATATATATATATATATATATATATATATATATATATATATATATATATATATATATATTTGTGTGTGTAGTCCCAATCATGTCAACCACACACATATTTTACTGCATATTCCTGGTCTTACAGACTATCATGTGATAACCAGGCTGTCAGAATGGACATTTATAATTTTTCCGCTTTTTATTCCATCTTCAACTTCATCACCCTGACCCAGTTTGCACCAACACTGTCTCGCAACTTGTAAGTAATTTTACGGGGCTTTTTGTAACAAAGAAAGCTAATCAGATCACCCAATTAAATGTTAAAAAATTAATGCCCATGTCTTTTGTAGGGATTGCAAAGCGGGCCAATCGTGTTCATTGCATACACTTTCCTACCAAATTGTTTGGTGGAGGAAACCGAAGAATTCGGGAAAAAACACCTTGCACAGTCAGAGTGGTGGGAACTTCTTCCTCTTGCTTCGCCTGGTGAATCGAACGTGGACCGCAGAGGTGAAAGGCGAGTGCTATTTCATTTGGGTAACATGATAAGTCTTGATCATTGTAGTCTGTTTCTTATTACCAATGTGGAGAGGAATGGTATCAAAGTTTGCAGGTACTAGCAACAGTAATCCAAGTTGAAAAAGTTCCCACCACTCTGACTATACACGGTGTATTGAGTATAGAAACACAAAGAGTATGTTCAGACAATGACAAGTGCGAAGGAAGGGAAATAAAAGGATTTCCGATACGGTTGAATGGGTAATAAAAGGACAGAATGTGCCAACACGGAAACACCTTTACCCCCCCCCTCCCCATTAAGATTTCAGAGGAGAAAACAAACCGGTATTCTGATTCCAAAGTACTAGGCATTGGTGAAAAAAGATTAATGTATTTGCAAGTTCACATTTCTAGTTCGATATCTGTATATGTTTTCAAGAATCCCTATGTAATATACACCGAAACCTTGATACTTTTTGTATTTCTATTCAAGTAAAGAGATTCGTACGTAATAGCCATTGACTTTTTTCAAAGCTCTGGAAAGAAATAAAATATATCATTAAAGTTCTTAATCCGAATGATTTACTTATGACACACTTGGCTTATATAAACAGATCGTAAATGACCCAGACTTAGGAGGGTTTGTGGTTTCAATTCAATTCAACTCACAACTTTTAAAACATAGCCAAGCAATGAAAGTCTTTTAAAAACAAGGACGCATCTGATGCTTTATCACTGAGCATTCTAATACTTGTATAACTGTTAAGTTATGTTTAGCCTGCGAGTGAAGCACGCCCACTGACTATTACCTGTTAATGCACGAAACATATGTAGACCTGGAATATATATATATATATATATATATATATATATATATATATATATATATATATATATATATATATATATATATATATATATCCTGTTTGGGTCGATTTAGTACTATAACAAGCTTGTATAAATGCCGTATCATAGGCCTAAAAACTACACTGCCGCGATATGATGTATCGGCACTCTTCCGGTGGTAGCAGCATTCTTCCTGAGGTATCGATACTCTTCCGGTTTCACCTGTAATTGTGTTGATGAGGAGTAAAACTTTCTGCAAATGTCGTTCTTATTTTTGCTTTGCGTATTGAAATGTACAAATCGACTTAAACATGAGATAAAAATTTTATAGCATGCTTTGTAGACGATATGAAGTAATCAACTCCCACTGGATACCATATAGCAGAACTCTTTGGCTTCGCTCACTCGTTCTGCTATATGGAATCCAGTGATTGTTGATATGCGTCATATCGTCAACAAAGCATGCTATAAACTATATTATATATATATATATATATATATATATATATATATATATAGCATGTTTTGTTTATGTATGTATGTATGTATGTATGTATGTATGTATGTATGTATGTATGTATGAATGTATGTGTCTGTGTGTGTCGATACAATACTTTTGCGCACGTCGTGCACTTACAAAAATTAGATTTAACATGATTGAACATGATTAACACTTACTGCGCTTGTGCATACGTAGCTAGTTACCAACAGTTTACTGAAAATTTCTGGGACTTCAAGATAGATTCCGCGGAACTAATCTCTTAGACTTTAGTTCCCAGGAACTAAATCACGGTATTCGTGGGACCGCTGGTAAATTCCCAGGGCTGGCTTCATATTCCCAGGAATTCGCCTAATTTCCCAGAAATTTGTGTAAATTACCAGGAATACGCCCACATTCCTAGGAATGTAATACTATTTATAATACCATAACTCATTTATCAATGAAGTAATATCTTGAAAAATACTGCATATATACTACGCGTAGCCGTCTTGTGACACTGTCCCAATCTCCGGCCTCTGCCATGGGTTGAACTAGAACTATGATTACTGACCAAAATAGTCCGAAAGGAATGGACAATTATTTTGGAACGACCTATTTAAAACATGGCAAAAAGATGTTGCTTTTGCAAATCTAGCAACGAAGGTAGAGCTTAACTCTTTAAAAAGTCTAAGCCATGTACTCCAAACACAAACATGATGTTCAAGGAGCCGTCAAATGTATAAGGAATAACTGTTGTTTATCCCCACAATGACTCTCAAGCATTTGTATCAGTGCCCCAGTAACATGGCGGCTAATTGTGATATTTGCCTAGTTAGAGGCTCAGATATTTTGGAGGGAATTTCATATGGATCTGTCCGATAAGCTTAGTGCTCTCTGTAACCAAAAAGGGGAAGGGAGAGTTACCATTCTTGCTGATTTTGCTCTGTCCTTTTTGTGTTTCCGCAAGACTTTTAAACATTAGATCTCCCATCAGCTTCAAAGGATGTTTCCTTTACTTCTGAACTTTTAAAAATGAGTTAATGTGAATGCCGTCCCCATAGTTTTAAAGAACATATATTTATGATTCTGCCAGATGCAGTGCTATCGCAAAATCATACCTTTTTTTCAAAATTTAAGCTAAAGTAATAAACGCGTGAAACTCAGGTGATTTTCAATTCCAACATGACACTGTGCTGCGCCTTAAATAAACATCAGATTCATCTGGCTATAGCACTGGCATTTCCATATCCGTTTTTATTTCTTATACTGTATTCGGACTTACATATCAGTTACATTACATAATGTAAGTCCACCAGCATTAGAGGAACCTCGAACGCATATTTATACTGTTATCACGGAACGGCCAGGTCTCGAACCACCAAACTTTGGCACCAGCCACCCAGATGAAAATGGGAAACACACATATCTTCTACACCAAATCTATCAAATGTGTGTAATTGGGTCAGCAGAACGTTGTATTCAAATATTCCCGGACTAATCATGGTTGATAGTCAAGTTCGCTCATTTTAAGGGGTGGGAGATGGATGGTGGCGCCCAGGGTACAAGCGAAAAACGGGGACAGCTACAGGCATATATATATATATATATACTTTAAGAGAAAATTAAGAAGACTGAGATCCTACCCTAGGGGCTCGAGGGATAATTGCAACCAATCAACTAATCAATCAATATTTATAAATATACATAACGACTATATGCCATAATGCTCCATATAAGTTGGTTGGTGGCTCTGGCTACTATCAGGTAGATATGATCATTCCATCGAAGTTCAGATTGGAGTAAGAGCTCAAAACGCTCATTCTGCTTAGAAGTTGATAGCCATGCAAAATAAGAGGTGGTACTGCACTTGATTTCTTTATCGGGAAATCAGCATGGCACCCGTTTAATCTCATTAAGTTGCCAGCCAATAAGATGACCACGAATCAATAGGTTACACGCAATAATTTGGAAGAGAAATTGTTAAGTCTTGGTTGTTCTGCCAGTGGAATAAAGATATATGCTGCACGAAATATTCAGTATGAGAAAGAAAGATCCATTGCATTATGTGTCAAGATCAGGAGCAAGAAAGTTCCTGACAGTGATGGCTGGGGGACTCCAACATTATAGGTACCCCATTCACATTCTTGACCATTGATAACTACACGCTGTTGACGATTCAGCTAATAATTCTCAAACCACTTTAGTAAGGCACCAGATGTGGTATTTTGTTTACGTTTATATGAAAGGCCTTTTGTGCCAGACCCAATCAAATGCTTTACTAATAGCTAGAAAAACAAATGTTATTTCCTTTTGTAATGGTAATATACACCCATTATTCACGATATGAAAGAAACTAGTTTTCTGTTATGCCGCCGGGTCTATACGCCAGGATATTCAAGGACAACTGTAGGTTTTCTTTTATTTATCATTGTAAAAGGTGACCGTTCCATTACTTTGCCGACGCAGCTAAGCAATGAGCCAGGGCAGTAGTTATCATATAGATTTGTGTCAACCTTCTTATTTAAAGGAGTGACATTAGCCTGTTTGCAAGACGTGTGTGGCTCTTTTTATAAAAAGAAGCAGCATTCGCTTTTTTTTTTCAGGAACTGGAGGAGCTCCAAGGTGAAAAGATAGATTTATTAGTTTTGTCAGTGAATCAGAGATAGGAAATGCATTTTCTGTCAAGAGTATGGCACTGATATTGTCTTGACTGGTGGGCTTTGTTATAGCTAAACATTGTAGCATATCATTTATTTCATACCTTTCAGTTTGAATTGAACTCACCAACCCTGAGAGTGGGTTTACAGTTGGAAGCCTGCAACCGTTAGATCTATCAATGTTGCTTGAACCGAGTAAGATTGTTTCCTTTTTTAAAATTTAATCTTCACTTTGGAACAACTGCGGCTGATCACATATGACCGTTCCGTTTCCGGTCTGCCGCTTCGTTGTATGATTGAATAACTGTCTTGTTTCTGCCGCAGAGCTCGGAACTGTAGTGCAGTAATCTAGAAGGGCCCATGGTTATTAATTTACCAGGGACCCTTTGATTGGCAACATGAGGAAATAACTTGTTCCAACTTTCACAGCAATAATCCAAAGCCAATGTATTGGATATTGTTCTGCTTGCTTTTATTTTGCTGGGGTGGTAGTATGTACTGTGTCGCGGAACTGTGAGTCAAAGCTTTCCTATAATATGAATAATATCAGTACAAGGCGAAATACCGGGTCTGGTGCAGTTGTTTTGAGGCAGAGCGATTAACACCGGAATAATCTTTAACACATGTCAGATATCTTGTGCCGATCCTAATTACGTCTAAAAGAAAGAAAAATTGTAATGCATACTTCTGTGGCTTACCTACCCACGCTTAAACTCTGCAGTTTATGCATGCAAGGCTGTTCGTACGGCAAACCTGACATCATCTGAACATATGATAATGGTATACTCATTGAAGCATGTGCTATCGTTACAATGCCTCTTCTACCACAATGCATATACGCTTAGGTAAGTTCTGGAATCTGAAATATGACTTGTATTACTGTCACAACCATGCTTAACTTTACCTCAAAGTATGGTCTATGTTTCTTTAATTGTCCATTTCATCAACAGGGTCAGATTAAAAAAAATATTTTGCAACTTGCACTTAGGGCAAAGTACACGTGTACCCAACTTGCCCCAACGGGCATGAGCTAGTTCCACCATTTATATCAACAATCTCCATTAGAAAATCTCTAAAAGCTTTTTAGTTTCTTTGTGTCACAGCCACATTTATATATACAAATTTCCCTCAACCCCCGCCCTCCTCCCCAGTCAGATGTTCATAAGCATCATCACCTGCTAAAAGTGCTCAAATAAGTCACCGGAAATTGGAATAAATGTATTTAACAAGCAAATTGGGTGTTCTCCATATAAAAACAAAAATAGAAAAAAAACAAAACAAAACAAAACAAAATAAAAAAAAAAAAACAAAAAAACAAAGGAAAAAAACAAACAAACAAATAAACAAACAAAAACCCGACAATAAAAACCCAACAAAAACAAAACATAGACATACACAAAAACAAAAACAGACACACATAAAAACAAAAACAAAAACAAACCCCAACAAAAATCAACAAAAAAAAACAAACAAACAAAACAAAAAAAACAAAACAAAACAAAAAACAAAAAACCAAAAAAATCAACAACAAAAAACCAAACAAACAAAAAAACAAAAACAAACAAAAACAAAAGAAACAAAACAAGAAAAAACAAAACAAAACAAAACAAAACAAACAAACAAAAAAGACAAAAACAAAAAAACAGGGCATTTAAAAATACAGGTGTCCTGAATCATTAAGCTTTGCACGGGATTCATTTGAATCAATCAGGCTTTCTTTATTAAATAGTAACACAGTGTGATGTCACACTTGCGATACATGGATTGTTTGCCAGCAGAGCGTGTCCGGAGGGAAACGTCTGCAACATTAGATCTCGCGAATAAGTCCTTTTTTTTCTTCATCTTTTTAGTACTCAATTCTAGCTTGCCGGGCAGAAAACATTTCTTTCGAATAAACTTCCCCTACTGCACTTGAACTTGCCCTGGCACTCTAAACAAGTGGGTAATTTGAACCCTGCATCCAGTACATTTATATGAGAAACGTTTTCCTCTATATGTTGATATACTCTTTTAGAGTGAGGTCCCTTTAAGAGCGTGGCAAGTCCATGCAGCTCAGATTCCCAGGTGACGGTCTTTCTTCTTCTTCTTCTTCTTCTTCTTCTTCTTCTTCTTCTTCTTCTTCTTCTTCTTCTTCTTCTTCTTCTTCTTCTTCTTCTTCTTCTTCTTCTTCTTCTTCTTCTTCTTCTTATGCATCTTCTTCCTCCTCTTGTGTTTCGTCTTTTACTTACGTAGATTATGTCGTGCTTGCGTATACGGCAAAATATGAGGGGATTGCTGTCTTTAGAACTGGTTTTGGTAATCATGAACAGTGCATTCTTGATTGTCTTGACATCTTTATGGCATCAATTGTATTATTCGTGTACAAGCCGTGAATTTAGTCTTCTGTTCTCGTCCAGTGTGTATTGTATATATTCCTGTGCGTCCTTTTATGCACTGGAGAGCCTCCAGATTAGTCTTTGTGTACTATTAGGCAATCCAGAGAAAATAAATATGTTTATACTATACTATAGTATACTTTATCCACAACAAAGATTATGCGTGGGAGAATACACTGGATTTTACATATAAATCAGGTGTGTGCGCGTGTATCTGCCCTTTAAACTTGATTGACGCGTGATATTCTGACTGACGTTATGTGAATAAAAATGGTGTTTGTCTTGCTTATAATATCAATTATGTTAATGTCGTCACATGTTAATTCCAGTGTTAACTAGGATTGGCACAAATTAACATGTGTTCAAGATCAACTCCACATTAATTACTATTCTAAGTACGCTCATTAAAGTGTTAATTATAACGACATCGATATCCTTATTAGCCTCCACATAAAACTGAGCCAGAACCTGTTTTTTGCCTTCTACTAAATAAACACATCCCAGACATTCTAAGTTATATTTTTTGTCAGAACTTCAAATACCGTGGCTAGTAGAATGAATAGGCTGTTTAGCATTTGATATAGACAGCAGTCTGCATAAACGATGAGTAAAATTTTCAAGCAAATTTCCGCGACCTATCAGAGCAGACTGTGAAAGTACATTCAGCACGCTTAGTGCAACAAATGCTGACAATAAATGAATAAACAAATGAATAAATCGAATACATATATACACACATATACATACATATGTATATATATGTATGTATATATATATATATATATATATATATATATATATATATATATATATATATATATATATATGAATAAACGAAAACATAAATAAATAAGTAAATAAATAAATGAGTGAATGAATGAAAGAATGAAATAAAAATAAAAAGAAATAAAGGCAAACTGTATAAGAAACAGCCAGGTTTACATATTTAGCTGCGTGCCTATAAAATTCGAGAGACAAATCCAGATAATAAAGAGAAGGGTGGACACGAATAAACTATAGCACATTGTTAGGCTCCATGTTTTGCCATTGTGGCTGAGATGATATCAACAGATTTGGAAATACAAACATAACTTTAGTCCTGGATAAATGCACAGTTATCGAAAACAAATCGCATCTAAAACGGTTTTATAGACTGAACTGGAAACCAGTTTACTGACAGGCGCGTCCAGCTATTGTCAGATCACCTGGTATTGGGATATCACCTTTTTCTCCGTCTCCGTATCCACATAAAATATTTTGAAACTGCATGAATGAATGCCATGCCTGAACGGGACAAATTCATTTTGACCATGGAATTGCTCTGGTCCTTGCAGCTCAACAAAGAACAATGCTTGGATTTCTGCCGACTCAGCTTTCATTTTCATAGCTGAATGTTTTTCCATATATAGCAAGGAATTGCTTGCATCCTAGTAAGAGTACGTTCCACTTCTTTTTGGAATGTCCTCTCTTTTCTTCCCATCGAGTATCTTTATTGAAAGCGGTATGTAATATTTTGGCACCGGGAGCCAATCCAAACCTAGTTGTCCATATATCTGATAATGTATTGCTTTCTTATCTCACTCAAGGTAAATGGTAATCTTACCTCTAGTAAAAATTTATGTATTTTTGAAGCTGTTCAAAATTGCGTTACAAATTGAGGACGGTTTATACATTCATCTGGTACGAATTGAATTTCATACTAGCGTATTGATCAACTGATTTGTCCTCTGAACTGTAATATCCTGTGTGTTTTGTATAATATGGTCGTGTGTCTCTGTGTGTCTGGAGAGCCATCCATTTAGCACCCCTGCACTATTAGGTGACGCAGGTTGAATGAATATGTTTTAACTAACCTTTTGGGTTTTTATGGAAAATAGTGGTAGTCATAATTATCTAAGCATTCATGATACGAACGCGCTTTGTGAACGCACGTTCATGCAATAACTGCATTCGTCCATTGTAGCTGTGCAACACTTTGTTTTGTTCCCATGTGAGACTTCCCACTACTTACTGTTATAACAGACATTTCTTGGCTTTCTTTTTTTTTCTTTTTTTTTCTTTAATTTATGTGTTTGTATCAAGATACACGATTTCTTTTGCAATAACAACCTGTGCATTCCCCTGGCTGGAACGCTATATATCATAATCACGATATTTGTCCGTGTTGTAGTTGGATCGGCCCTTTGAAGGCTTCACGCAACATCCAAGTGGCTGATAATTCGTTTGACTTGATAAACCACAATACAACACATGCTGAGAGCCAGCCAAAATCGCTTATAGTGCCAAGCAACGACAAGATGCATCTGCCGTGAGCCAGGCGTTCTGATGGACACACTAGCGGTGGAATGATATTTCCTGGACACTCCCCCCCCCTCCAAAAAAAAAGAAATACATGTTCTAATCATGATCTTGATAGGATATTTAGATAATATGACTACCACTACTTTCTTGTTAATTTTGAAAGGCAATGACGTGGAAGGTCACCAAAATAGGGTCACTGGGGTTCTAGCATAATGCCACCAAGGTCGTACCGTCCGAAGAATGAGCGTCAACCCCATACTTCTTCGTATTTAGCTGGTGTTCGAGATAAGCTAATCCGTTACGGTATCCTTATTGACGAATATTCAGCTTCCCTAACCTTGATTTTTTTGCCGTCCATCTCTTGGCCTCACTATTAGAACTGTGCAAACGACAGTAATGACTCTGTTGCCAAAACAATGGTTCTCTCACCGAGAGACCTGCCTTGCGTTCAGTGGACAAACCGTTCGCAAACGTTTTATAATGTAAAGTATTGGTTTGTATTCAGATTAAACGTCCCGGCACTCGAAGATTCAATGAAGTACATAAAAATGTGCTCGTTGTGTGTAGTTTTAATCCATTCCTGGTGAAAGTATGACTGAGTCATTAGCTTTCCTTGGTGCCGGTTTGGCGAGTTACGCCCAATCCACACCAAGGAAAGCTATTCACCTAGGCGAACCATAACAAATGGTTTTACACAAAAATCCCAAAACTAATTTTTCTTAACAAGAAATTCAAGTGAAAACGTGAAGTCTGATGACAAGCTCTTCACCACATATACAATGGCCTGGAATTTTCCAAGGAAACCAGAATGGTATTCTGGATGTATCTAAAGCATTTGATAAGGTCTTGCAGCCTTCTATTCACGCGGAAATAGTTTTCCTAACATATGCCACATGCAATTGCGCCTTGCTTTGTCGCAGCTGAACTATGATATTTATGAAGTAACCATACTACCTCATCCAACTTGCCTCGACCGTCATAGCTGCGAAGATCCTATACATTTTCTTCTGGTCTGCCTACTCTCCTGTAGATTCAGAATGATCTTACTTGACACTATTACCCTAGTTTTAGCTCCTGGTGCTCACGTGCCTCCCGATTCGTTTCGTGATTTTACGCACATAAGGGTGACTGAAATCCTTCTGTTTGGTAGTCACGGCTTACTTAATGCCATGAATACCCTCATTTTTATGGGGTACAAACTTATGTTGTCAGAACGTACTAGAGTCCTGTTTCTTAATTTGTAGGACAAAATAGTAAGTCATATTGTTCGCGCACCTGTCTGACTCATAACTATATTTCTTGTATATATTTTTGGTGTCGAACATGAATTCGTTGTTTAGTGCTGATATAAAAGTACTACTTTATAGCTTTACCTGTAGAGTTAGCAAAGCAATGAATTAATTTGTCCTGTGTATTCTGTATATATATATATATATATATATATATATCGTGCGTCTCTACGTGTCTGGAGAACCCATGTATTAGTCTTATTGTGCTATAGAGCAATCCAGTGTAAATGAATATGTTGAAGTTAAAAGTTATTTCTGCGTACTTTTGGGCGATTTGAGCCCAAAGAGTTTAATTTGACCACTTATCCCTAAATCAGTAGTATCCCCTCATTTACAGCCAAGTCCTGCTTAGTTGAATTATCTTCAACATTGCAGGTCTAAAGTCCTCGATACAAGACCTTTCGTCTGGTACCTGCATGCCCAGTCTTCAACCAATAGTTTCGTTGGAGCTTCAGAGATACGGCTTTCTTTTGCACGCTTTGATGTACTTATGCTTGACAAGAAACAGCTAAAAATATTGTGTTTGTTCTGTTTGATGGTCATTCTGGCACCTGTAACTCGTACACTCATTTCATCACACATTTAATGATTTACGTTACAATTGATGTTTGTGTAAATTATCTTGTCCTTTTGTATCATGTTATGCTTATTTTCTAGACTGCCTTTGAAAAAGATGCGCAACCTTACGCTCAACCTGAATTGAGGAAAGCTATGGAGTCAGTCTTTTTTTTTCTGACCAGGAAGTATGAATACACCATCACGACCAATCAGGTGCACGTTGTCGTATCGAATAGTTCTTGCTTTTATTGTGCTCACAACATTGGCAGCCATTTACCCGTAATTAGTTCATTGTTTCAGCTGGACTATTACATGCAGTTATGAGCATGTTTGAGTTGTTTGGTTCGACAGATATTTTTTCCATGATTAATATTGTAAACAGAGGGCGAATCACACACTCATACAAAGAAACGTAATGCCAACAAGCCGTCCTGGGTGGGGGTGGGGGGGTGGCTATGACATGTAAACATTGGTATAGCATTTGATCCTATCCATAGACTGGCCCTTTTTATTTTGCATGTTTTTAATGAAAGTATCTGCACAACACCAATACTATACTTTATTTTAAAAAGTGAAGCAACAAACGTTATCTCTCTCTATGCTACTATGAAAATATACTGTAAGTATAATGGAGGTTCCATCCCAGGAAAAGAAAGAATAACAAGCATGCAAATGTATGAATGTGATATTATCAAGGCCTATCTGTAGCGTCACCTACCATGTAGGCTGCATTCTCCGCTCCCTGCTTTAACCACACTAAAAATTGGAAGGCAAAGGAGTGAAACTATATTTCCTTTCTTGCTGTCTCGAAAGCTCTCAATTAGTTGAACTCTAAATATGACCGCCACTTCAACTGTTGTCATCGTGCTAGATTAAATCCAAGGGTTATCTTCAGTTTACATTATGTAAATAAAAATATTGGGACAAACGCTTGAGTAAATATGGACCGAGGGCCGTCGATGGAGCTAAATGCTTAATGGGATCTGCAACATGCTATATCATTGGAGTAATCGTTTAACGTATGACACATTACCAGGCTATTGCCTTGCTTGTTTTTCCGTGGTGGTCCAGCTCCCTGGATTTCATATCTGACACGCGGGGGCACCGGGACTGGTCATATCGCAGTGACTGGGATGTATCTATTAACCCCAATAAATTCTGCGTACACATTTTCCATTTCCAAAGCGACTAGATAATAAAAACAACAACACTTCAATTCTTGGTTACAAGTCAGATAAACAGAAAAGTAGGACTACCTAAACAGCCCGTGTATATAGATCAGCTAAAAAAATACTGTGACCAAAAAATTCGACCTAGTAACCTAGTTTTAATTCATGACATGCATTCAAGACCTCATTGGCGCCTGTGCGAGATATCGTGATACGCTGCAGCTTTAAGATGAATGACAAATGAAATCATCCCTATGAACCAGATATATAATCTAGTGATCTAGATTTTGCTAGATAAAGCACCGGTGGATTTGGAGAGATGTGTTTGTGAGTTTTCATGTAGCCATATCAAATTTCAAGGATGCCTTTGCCTATACAGGTGCATTAGCATCGGTCCACCCGTTGACAAGAAAATAAATTGCGATGAAGAGACAAACTTTATGTATACACGTTTTGAGTGTATTACAAAACAAACAAGTAAAAATACGTACTCACAGCTGTCTCTCTCTCTCTCCCTCTCTCTCTCTCTCTGTCTATCTCTCTATCTCTCTATCTATCTATCTATCTATCTATCTATCTATATATATATATATATATATATATATATATATATATATATTTATATATATATATATATATATATATTTACATTTGAGCATGCTTAAAGAAAGGCTAAAATACCAACAACACAATTGTAATTTTAAGATTGAATTTGGGAAATGTTTACAGGTATAATCATGATAAGCCAACCCTTTATGTGGACTATATACAAAATATTGAATCACTGCCAAATGATAATAGGGTTATTGGGGAGATTTTAATGTTGTGCTGCATGTATTGACAGATAAGAAAGGTAGACAAATAGGAACTTACTGAAGGAGCGAAACTGATATATTGTCATGGATGGAAGTAACAGATTTAGTTGACATTTGGAGACCGGCAAACCATAACGCATTTAGATATACTTGTCCCAAAAACATTTTCCTATAAAAAGCAGATTAATTTTGTTTTTGGTGTCTTTTTGGTTGTTTGGTCAAATATAAAAAAGTTAACATTATACCTGGACTGAAATCAGATTATCCTTCTGTAGCTTTAGAATTGAAACTGAACCAAGGCCCAAGAGGTCCTAGGATTTGGGAAATTTAATTGTCCACTTCTAAAAGAACAAGATTATTTTGATTTAACAAACCAAACAATAAAACAAACAGCAAAGATGTGCCATGAGAAAGATGCTGCGCTAAAATGGGAAATAATGAAAATAGAAGTGCGTATCAAAACAATGGTGGACTCGACCAAATGGAAAAGAGATAGACTACAAAGAAGTACAAACGTATAAACTAAATTAAGACAATTAGAAGTTATTTACATGGATAATTAGTATGAAACGACTAACAAAGGAATTAGAGTCACAAAAGCGAATTAAGGGACAAAAATGGAACAAGATACTTATGGCGCTTTCATTAGAAGTAAGATCTGATGGTACGATGAAGGAGGGAAACTCTCTTTTTTTATCTTGGAAAAAAATTTAACTACTGAAGAATAAAGAACTTAGAAAAAATAAAAACAACGAATCTATTTCTGACCCCAAACAGATACAACAAGAACTAAGGATATTCTATAGTAGCCTGTAGGCTCCCCCATGGTTAATTTGGACATTATTGGTTATGAATCTGTTATATTGAACCGAACAAACAGAAAGCCTGGAAGTAAACGTTACTCGGGTGGATTAGCAGTTTATAACAAGTCGGAGTTAAGAAATGGTGTGAAATTACTCAAAACCGATGGTGATGATGCTATTTTAATACAATTATGCGCAAACTTTTTTTGGTTTTGATACTGATTTGATTGTTTGTTTTTGCTTTGCATACCAGAAGGGTCAACTAGAGTAGATATGATTGAGGTTGATACTTTCCAAAGATTAAGCATAAAGTAATATCAAGATACATACAAAATAGTTTTATGTAGCGATTTTAACGCTACAACAAATATTTCTGCAGATTTTATAGACAACGATAATGTTACTCCTTTACTTTTGCCTGAAGAGTATGTATGTAATGTCCATTCTTGGTTTACGTTGTTTAAATGATAAAAAAATCTTTAAATGGTATTGGTGTCAAGTTTATTGAATTATGAAAGTCAACAGGTCTGAGAATTATAAATCGTAGATTGGGACACGATGCATATATTGGAAATGTTACATGTCATACTGTTAGAGGCCAAAGTGTGGTCGATTGTGTAGTTACATCTAAAGAGATGCTTCACTCCTTTACAAGGTTTAATGTATCTGAACCATTACTACGGTCGGATCATAGTGTAATTCACTTTTCATTAAAGCAGGAGATAGGGTTGACAGATAATCGAAGTGTAGAAGCCGCAAAACGTAAGCTTTATGTATGGAATTCAGCCAATGAAGACACTGTTTTGTCTAATTTAAGTGACGAAGTTCACATTTTGGATCAAATGGATATGTTATTACAGAATTTTGTGGATGCTGAGTGTATAGAACGTGCTGTCAAGTTGTGTTCTAGTGCACTGCAAAATGCTGCTGATCCTGTTTTTGCGAAAGTGTTAAGCACAAAATACTGTGCTGAAAAAAAAAATTGTACGACCTATTTGGGCTGATGATCATAATGTTAATAAACGTTTTGAGTATTTTTCTTGTCTTAATGATCATATGGTTACTAAATCTGAAGAAGATATAATAAGCATGGTGCAAGCTAGGACTAGCTACAAACAGTGTGCTCGTGAATGTCGCTTTATTTTTGACAACCAGCAGACTGATAGCCTTCGTAAATCCCGTTTTGATAACGTTAAATTATATTGGAAAATGATAATAGGTAAGGAACCTAGGGGGAATGTAAACATCGAAGTTGATGAATTTGCAAGATTTTTTTTCAGAGAGTAATTAATCCAAAAAGTATTTTTGATGATCCGGATGACGATATTACCGATAACCTAAATTTTGTCATTATAGAAAATGTCGAAGCTTTATGTGAAGAAAGTAATTATGACATACCTGCAGAAGAGGTAATTTTTGATATTAAGCAACTTAGGTCGGGGAAATTAGCTGGACCAGATCTTTAGAATGAGTTTCTAAAGCATGGCTAATCTATATTGTTGCCATATTTAGTTAATTTACCTAATGCTATTTTTAGGAGTGGCATTTTCCCGAAAATTTGGAGCGTTGGTATGATAAATCCTTTGCACAAACAAGGCAGCATAAATTTTGTGGAAAACTACAGAGGCATTACGTTATTGAGCGTAGCTAGTAAACTATTTACAAGAGTGCTTATTATTCGGTTGATGTATTGGGTTGAAACGGGCCAAATATATATTGAAGCGGGGGGGGGGGGGGTTCGTCAAAATCATGGTAATATCGATAATATGTTTGTACTCCATAATATAATAAGCACTTTTGTAAACATTAATAGATAACTTTTCTGTGCGATGTTACATTTCAAAAAAGCGTTTGATTAAGTGGTACGTAACATATTGTGGTACAGATGTATTTGAATGGGAATTAAAGGAAAAAGGATATAGATTGTTCGTAGTATGTATAGTAAAGTGAAATGTTATGTCAGCTTTGACAATGTTCTTTCTAATAGTTTTGATTTCAGCCTAGGAGTGATACAAGGTGAATGTCTCTCACCTTTTCCCCTTTGCAATGTATATAAAATATATGGATTTATTTTGTTAGAGAGGGGGGAACAGTGGTATTGCATTAGGCGCTATCAAATCATTTTTGTTACTCTATGCAGATGATGCGATGATTTTAGCAGAATCAAGAGAAGGGCTGCACTGGGGATTGGATTCTTTGGAACCATAATGTGATAGATGGAAAATAACTGTGAATATGGATAAGACTAAGATAATTGTTTTCAAAAAAAGGAGGCGTATTGTCAAGGCTGGATAAGTGGTATTATATAGGTAGAGAGTTAGGAATTGTAAAAAGTTTGGTATACCTTGGTGTTGCTTTTTCATCATCTGATAAATTTAAAGAAACTCATTAAGTGTTGGCAAGTCAAGCACAAAGGGACATTTTTAGTTTAGAAAAGAAGTTATGTAGTTTTGTAAACGCCGGCCCAAGTATCACCATAGATTTGTTTGATAAGATGATAACCCCGATATTGTGTTACGGTTGTGAAGTCTGGGGCTTCTATGACGCTAAAGATATAGAAAAAGTTCATTTGAAAGTCTGTAAAAATATACTTTATCAATGCGTCTTAATACAGTGACAGAAATGGTTTATGGTGAATAAAAGCGCTTTCTTTTGTATATAATTCGATATGGCAGAATCATTAAGTACTGGTTGAAGTAGTTAAAAGTGATTATAAAGCCTTAATTAGAATTGCATATGATTTATTATATAAAGAGAGTATAGAAGATGAAACAGTATGTAACTGGGTCACTAATGTCAGACGTTTTGTTATTTACAACTGGTTTTGGTGAGGTATGGGTGGCACAAGGTGTCGCAAATAAAAAGTTATTTTTAAATCAGTTTAAAACAAGATTATAAGACATATATATGCAAGATTGGTACTCTCCAGCTTAAGCCAAAGGGCAGAAGTTATATACACTTTGTAGATGGGTTCAGATTTCACAAATATTTTAGTGAGGTTAACATAGAAAAACATATACTTGCTTTGACACGTTTACGAGTTAGCGCACACATATTGCGTATCGAAACTGGGAGATTGGAGAAGCCACCTGTTGCAGTTAATGAAAGATTGTGTCAGTTTTGCCGTACTCTGGAAGATGCTGTCATTTTGTCTTAGAGTGTCCTATATATGAAAATATTTGAAAAGCTTTCATACCTCACAGGTGTAGACGTACAAGTATGCAAAATTTTGTTCAGTTGTTGTGTTCAGAGGACAATTCAGTTTTACGCAGGCTGGAAGCTTATGTGTTCAATGTTACTGAGCTTAGGACAACTTTGTTTAGAAAATAATTGGAACTTCCTCATACGTGTACATTTTAACAGATTGAAAAAATTCTTTCTGATTATTGTTATATATAATTTATGAACTATTACTAATCTCACAAGCATTGTATTTAAAATTTTGTAATGCTCATGGGACAGGTGGGCCCATTGCTGAATAAAATCTATCTATCTATCTATCTATCTATCTATCTATCTATCTATCTATCTATCTATCTATCTATCTGTCTGTCTGTCTGTCTGTCTGTCTGTCTGTCTGTCTGCCTGTCTGTCTGTCTGTCTGTCTGTCTGTCTGTCTGTCATAGGTCAGAGTTGCTTGATTCTGATGAAAGAGACCCAAGCACCTCCAATATAGATTTTTTCTTACAGGATGAAAATATTTGTAAACTGTCAAATGACCAAAAAGAAAACTCTGAAGGACAAATTACAAAATTTCAACTGTTTGCAACTCTTAAAAGTTTAAAAAAATAACAAATACCTCGGTCCGACGGATTTCCAGCAGTATTTTATGTTTGTTTTTTTTTTTAAATTTCTGTCAATTATATTTGAAAGATGCACTGAATTTAGCACATCAAAGAGGGCACTTGTCAATTACACAGAGACATGGAATTTTAACATTATTTTCTAAGAAAGATAAAAACATATTACAACTAAAAGACTGTAGACCTATCCCCTTGATAAACCCAGCTTAGTAATTAGCAGTTTAATGTATAGCCAAAAGGATGAAAAAAGTTCCAGAAACACTTATTTATGAAGACCAAACAGGCATTTTAAAACACCGACATATAGGTAAACTATGATTAGAATTTTAAACTTAATAGAGTTTCATTATGCACTGATGAAGAATATTTATCAGCTTTATTAGTTCAAATAGACTTTGGACCAGCACTTGATACTTATAGTCGAACTTGTTCATAAAATTTTTAGACATTACACAATATGCTGACGATTAAATGTTATACTTTACGGGCTAAAAAAACTGCCTGGATCGGCTTTCTTTTTTTAGATTCTCTGCCAATTCAAAACACGTTCAGGGCTAAGGGTAAATTACACAAAAACAATGGTTTTGAAAATAGGGAGTAAAAGAAATACCAACGTAACCTTTTCGGAAAATCTAAAATAACATTGAACAAACGTACCTCTTAACACGCTTGGTGTTAAAATTTAACCAAAAAGAGATAAACAAAATTTTCAAATTAAAATTCAAAATTACGAAAAGCCCAAATCATCTTCAGTACTTGGGGTAAAAGAACTCTTTCTTTACATGGAAAAAACATTAATTATAAAATCTTTTGCTTTATCAGAATATCTTTATTCGTTTTCTGTCCTAAAATCCACCTGCAAGAACTGTTAAGAAACTTCAAAGTATGATATACAGATATCCGGAGAATAGCTAACCATATAAAATAAAACGCAGCTACACGATTGCTTGTACAAAAGATGATGGTCTTGGATTGACGCATCTCAACTCACAATCTTTTGCTCTCAAGTATGCTTGGATGAGGAGACGGTTATTAGACACTGATGCCGGATGGAAATACTCCATTTGTACACAGCAACTGTGTCAAAAAGATTCTTTTGGGGATGTAATATTGATACAGAAAGTGTTAAAGATATATTGCAAAGAGTAAAATGTAAGTTTTGGTGTGAATTATAAATTAGGGCATGTTCAATTTTCAAATGTCAAATGTGACTTACAGACGGACTTTTTAAAATTTATAATGGAGTTATCATCGCTTTTTCAAATGTATGAAAACTGCTCTTCGGGTTTCAAATGAAAATAATTTCAAAGAAAAAAGACAAGAATATAAACCTTAATCATGAATATTAGAAAAGTACTAAGATTTGTTTACCAACTTTTTCTTGAGTTGCATGTTGGTGACCTTTTTTACCGGTAGAATAATGAGAAAAAAAATGAATAAATATAAAAGTGGCAAATGTGAAATTAGCTGAATACGTGAAGTTTTGCTTATAAATGCAGAGCTTCATTATGAAAGAAAAATACCTGTGAAACCAAACATAATTACTTAATTTGAATAGTACAAGTTCAGATAAGAACAATTTGACTTAGCTGTAAACCAGCATCTTCCCTTTTAAGCTGGATAGCGTATCTCAGTTAAACCACCTGCTAATGTATAACCGAAGTAAATAGGAAAGTGGGGCATTGTATTCAGTCCCAGTGATTGTAAGATGAACAGTTGTACCTGGACCACCTGTGTGAACCCAGGAAAATCCTAACAAGTACTGCAATAATGACACATATTCATTTGTGGAAGGTTTTCATGAAATATCAATATGGATCTCTTAGAACTCAGTAGCTGCAAATAGAATGACATTTGATTATTTTTATTCTAAATCAATAAATTATAGGTATCAGTTTCATTGCACTTGTATTGATTCCTCTGAAGCATTCAGTTTAGAGAATCACCAGTGCAATATTTTTGCTTCACAATTTGCAGCTTTGTGGTCAAAATAATTCCTCAACAAAAGTTTTTTTTTTTCGTTGAAAACAGGATGAAATGTGAGATCACTAGTGGTAAGGCATCTCGCCTCTTATTGTTCAGGAGTACCAGAGAGCTCAATTCTAGAGCCAAATATCTCTGCAATAGCCATGGCTAACATATTAAATATATGTATGTGCTTAACCACAATGACTTAAGAATGCACCGCGACCGGCAGATAAAGCTATACAGTGACAACTGTTGGGAAAAAAAAACAGATAGTGGTGAAAGAGGTATGCATCACGCTTTTGCGAAATTTTTCCGAAACAACTTGATGAAAAAGTTCATTCATATATTGTATATATATATATATATATATATATATATAATATTTAGCTATTTTAAAGTGTTTTTATGGTACCGGTAGTACCACTAAAAACCCGGACTCTAAATTTTTGTGAACCAGCAACCTTCATATGGATCGAAATAAAAAGATCGCCCATACGCTTTTGCAGTTGAATCCATAATGTCAGCTCAGACTCTCTGTCTCTCAAAAAAAAAAAAACACACACACACACACACACACACACAAAAAGTACCGAGCAATAGGAACTTGCGTAATGTCGCTGCAAAGTTGAGCTTGTTGCCGCATCATCATTCCGAGTAATCCGCCTTTTAAGATTACAGAATGTCTTTGAATACAGACAAACAGTCATATAATAAGTTTGGCGCGGTAGAACGATTTTCATTATCATTTTGTTTTCGCGAGCTCTTTGTGTGTTTGTTTGCACCGCAAATTGTCAAATGTTTCCTCAAAACGGATGACTGGTGAATATTATATCAAAAGTGAATTTCGGCAGATACGTGTTCTTTGCCCATTAAAAGCCAACTTGTGAAAAAGTGGTTTCTATGGCGTGACGTCAATGACGGATGACTTCAGCCGGTCCAACAGCCCTTATCTTGGAACCGCTGGGTGTGAGTTGGTAATCCAGTGTCAACCTGCATGTTGGTGAGGAGGTTAGCCTCTTAGTTTACACTCACGTTCAATTATATTTTTTTTGTTAATGTTTTTCTGAGGCAAAACGTCAAACTGCTGTTAACCTAAGGCCTAGTCGCATATTTCATCCTACTATGAATATTTAGATATAATAACTTTGTTTCAGGTACTCAATCGTTCAAATCTTGGCTGGCTGACACAATTTCTTCATTTTATATAGGGTCCTCCCCACGTTCGATTGTTATCACGGAGTGTTTTCCTCTGCTGCTTCTCACTTTTTAAACCTTGGGTATTATAATAATAATGATAATAATAATAATAATAATAATAATAATAATAATAATAATAATAATAATAATAATAATAATAATAATAATAATAATAATAATAATAATAACAATAACAATAACAATAACAATAACAATAACAATAATAATAATAATAATAATAATAATGATGATGATGATCATGATGATGATGATGATGATAATAATAATAATAATCTTGCAGCTCTCTGCTTTTCTGCCGCGGTCCTGGGTGACACAGGTGGCCTAGAGAGTGAAAAAAGAGGGAGATAAGGCGGAGGTGACCATGGTAATCCTCATCAGCTTGTGCTTCCATGTTTTTCAGGACCAGAGCCGAGGCGAAGGGTCCTCCGCACACTCTCTCACAACTGTGGTTTTGCCCCTGGTCTCGGATATATTCCCCTACACTCACTGCTTGTACTTTCCTACCCCTGGAAGAAAAACAGATACAAAAACAAAACAAAACCAAGCAAAACAAAAAACAAAAAAAAACAAAAACAAAAACAAAAACAAAAACACCCCCCCCCCAAAAAAAAATCCTCACACACCCTATCCCCACCTCTAAATCTAAAGCATTTCCCATGGGACCCCTCACAGGGAATACACAATTACCTTTCCTCTTTGTACTTTGGGATTCTAATTTATTCTGTTCCTGTCTGACTCTATCATTTCATTCCTTTTCTCCTAGCATCCTTCCAGGTAGTTTTATATATTTTGAATACCTTTCCTGCCTCCCTGGAAGTCACCCTTCAAACCTATATCCCATGCTACTCGTACCTCTTCCTCTTAACGCCGAGCCTCTTCGAAACCCCTATTATTGAAAATCTTCCGTGTGCCACTGTCTGAAGAAAAATAATTCTTCCATTATCTCTGTATATGCATTACAACAGCCATGATGCACAGTCTCATCTGCCTCTTGCTTACCCACCTTACTTTTTCCTTCACTGCCTGCTCTCCACTTCTGTTTTCTCTCTTCTAGATTGATCACCCCTGCCCTACTTTGAAAACAGGAAGCTTGGATCCCATCCCAGCACGCCCTTTTTTCTTGCTTTTCAAATGCCTTGTTCGCTATAATTTTACTCTCCTCTTCTTCAGTCCTCTTCCCAACCATCTGTAATAGTCTTGCTTATATACACCTTACGACCATCTACCACCTGTCTTCCCTTATTACTTGTAGATACCCCCCTGTACTTTAACTTTGCTTTGGCAATCCTGTTTGTGATTTTATGCCGTCCTAAATCATAGCTATTGAACTATTGGTAGTATGTCCCTGCAGCGACTTGCGCCTTGTTGCATTGAGAAAGAGAAACTGACTAGATTGGTTTTTTTTGTTTGTTTTTTTTTCAAATTTCACGGTAAGCGTGTAACAGAATATTTCCGCGTCTAAACTTGGCTATTTCTATTCAAACTGAGAGTTGAGTTTTTATCATTATTTTACCACTTCAAACGCCGTGTCCGTCAGTTGCGTCACTGTAGAAGAACTAAGTTGCATACAAGAACATATTAAGCCATTGACGCGCTTTAATTGTTACTAGTGTCCAAAAAAACCGGATCGCAAAAGGCACAGCCCATGAAAGACTATTCAATACCTAACAACGTTGTTCGGTTGCCTCCAATATTTTCTAAACAACGCGCAGAAAAAAATAATCAAGGTCTGCTTATATCTCTGCCGTGTTCAAACAGGCCGCACAACAGATCTGATGCTTTCCGTGCACCTTTTTTTTTTTGGGGGGGGGGGGGGGTTCTGCTACTGTTCGATTGTGTTCCGATTTCTTAAACCCAATCAGCAATGCTGAAATCCAGTCGATCTCCAACTTCGAACGAACCCAGTAAACTTGCTTTCACTATGATAATGTCTGGTTGACACCCGTGGGCCTGTCTGTGTGGCGGTCATTTGATGTAACTGCGTTGGGTGTTGCATGGCATCTTTTAGACTTTATCTGATTTTATTTTTTGTTCATGGCCAGACTCATGTCATTCAGTTACTTATTTGTCAGATTGCTCTTACTCAGAACCATGCTTTCAAATCTGTGCTGTCCATATCGTTACCAGCAACGCAACATGTGTGCGCGTTGGAGTCTCGTATGACTATTGCCATCAGGGCCACTTCGCGGGTTGCTAAGCTGTGTCACCTGACCGTCTGATTAGCAGCATGCCGTGTCGCATGACAGCTATTGTCTGTAAGCAAACACACGCTGGTGCGGACCTTGGGAAAAGTGGCTATATATTTTCCCATTTTTGTGCTTTACAACCGATTTAGCGCTTTCGAATTTTCCCCAGATGTAAGCCTACACAACATATAAACCTTATCAAAAATGAAAAAAGCTCAATGCCTGAAAAATAGCAAAAATGGGTTGGACATAACCTTAACATTGATAGTGTACGTGAATGACAAGTGGCCATATTCACAAATAATTTTATCTAATCCTAAGTTTAATCCCCAAATTAAAATCAATGTGGTTGGGGCCCTAAACTACTTAATCCTTGGCTCAGTGTTTGATTAAAACTTCAGGAATTAGCCAGTATATGCTCTTGACTACAATGTGAACTTACAAATTTACGGATTCATTTTATAAAATTGATTGCAGTTTGATCCAGTATTTTTATCTTTTGATCCAGGATTAAATTCTGGATTAAATCAAAATTGATTTAGTAAAATGGAAACTTTGATTCCAAAGTTTATTTAACAGTGCAAAACATAGATTAATTAGTCCTACAAGTTTAGATCAAACATTAAGCCAACGATACAGTAGTTTTTGGCCCAAAGACACATTGACTTTCATGTTAGATTAAAATCCAGATCTGATGAAACTCTTTGTGAATATGGCCCCTGGAGGCTGTTTTGCAACAAAGTATGATGTATGCAAGTCGATAGATTGCCTCTCTCTCTCTCTCTCTCTCTCTCTCTCTCTCTCTCTCTCTCTCTCTCTCTCTCTCTCTCTCTCTCTCTCTCTCTCTCATCTCTCTCTCTCTCTCTCTCTCTCTCTCTCTCTCTCACATACAAACACACACACACAATTCAAATAATAAATATCTATTACGGAAAATGACATTAGTATTCGGAGACGCCATGCCGATAAGTGAAACCTGGTTTTGTCTGATAACACACAGGAAAATCAAACTGTTAAAATATTTCATTACATTAAAGGCATGAATTTAACTCTATGTTCTGGGTTAAATTTCAAGAACCAAATTTAAGGCCTATGCACAAGGTCTTGCAGAGTGAAATGTTCGAGCAAGTTATCTTGTGACTCAGTTTCATTTGTGTAAGCTTCAAAGTCTTTGTATAAATAGTTTTTAAGGATTAGATTTGATCTTAGGTGTGCTGTGTGGTCCGGTGTTGGCACGTGTTTGAGTCGTAGAATGTATTCAAAATCGTTTATTTTTTTCTCGAAACCCAAAATATGGAACAGTTTGCAAAATTTTCAGTCTTCCACACCTGTGTGCCCGGACAAAGGATTTGTATTTGATATTTTGATAAGGTATCATCAGGAAAATACAGTTCTGAATGTCATTGGGCATTCCCCTTTTTGCCCCTTCGGGATGTGTTTGGGTAAAAAGTAAAAAACCAAAAGTACAATAAACCCACGAAAAAATTAACATTACAAAGAAACTACAGCGACACTTCCCAAACATATTAACGTCTAGAGGCACTTATATATGTCCCAGTGCAATTCCGAAGCACTTGGCCAAGTAGTGTTTGAGACGTAAAAATTAAGAGACATTCCTGAAAATACAAGGAAAACAGGTTGTAGAGATGCATTCAAACTACATGTTTGAAGGTGTCGCTTTAGATTTTTTCCAAGGTCAATATATTGCGTCGAAGATAGTTGTTGCCCTAGGACAACTCTGGAACATATTTTCAGCTGTGTGTGCTGGTATTTGAATGAATGGTCTTTCTATAATTCCATGGTGATTTTTGAGCCTGATATGACGATGATGATGATGATGATGATGATGATGATGATGATGATGATGATGATGATGATGATTATTAATATAATGATATTATTATTATTATTATTATTATTATTATTATTATTATTATTATTAAGATAACCAGGACCTGTTCTTGGAATCAGAAAGAAAAGTATGAATTACCATGAATAAGAACGGCATTTGTTAACGGCAACAGCTCAGTCATTTCACTGCCCCCGCCCTATAAAAAGTATGGTCAATCATATATTGCTCTACTTAGGCCAGACCACACCCTGTGCTTCCCACTCCTTCATGATTCTTCAGGACTACTTTCAATCATGCAACCTCACTGGCCTTCATCAATACAAAGGATGTGTTTGCATGTGAACGCAAGTGTGCCAGCACGTGTAGTGGACAGGTGGTGCCGATAGACAGGGTTATTTGTATTTATTCGCCCTGGAACTGAGAAAATTAAATTTGCGAAATAAGTTTTTACATAGTGCAAGCATGGTCGATGTATTTTATACAAAAGTTCTAGGATGCTCACCAATAACCGTGCCCAGTTGCGCGAGTAGTAATCAAAGGAACTATATCTAGTGTATTCATATTGTTCATTCACATGGGGGAGGGGTGTTTATTCTTGAAGTTACGGATATAACAGAAAGAAAACCCATCACAGGTCTGGTCAATGAATAGATTTTTTCCAGTCATTTGCATGTTCGGACGCGTTGCAGCCGTGTATAGCAAAAGTTACGAAACCTTTCAAGGATTTGTAAACTCTTATCCTTCATGGCGCCGTGTAATGGGGTCTATATTCGTCATATATGAATATTAAATTTTTTGCTGTACTTTGCTTTCAGTTTCCCTCATACGTCTAAATTTTGATAATGGAACACGTACAGAGAAATCTTGTTGTAATGACACTATCTATTCTGTGCAAAATAATATCTGAATGTCACATATATTGGTCATAGGCAAAGGAATTTGACTGTAAGTTCCCAATAGATTTTGTGACCAGACCTCTTCAGCGAGAAGTGAAATATATATTTTCATCTTCTTCATCATGTATTTACCTATGAGTACATGTATGTGGCTATAGGGGATTATCTGCTTCGTCGGCTCTCGTTTGGCTCCAAATGCGGAGAGAGTAGGCCAAAGCATACAATGATGTACATATAAACATACACTCAGTGCGGATGTTTACATATTATTTTGAAAATAAGTAATATTCGGTAATCCGCAGAAGCTATCTTGCGTTTCCCGTTTTGTTTAACATATTGGCATTTTATTCACATTTATGAGAGGGTGTAAATTGTGGTCAAAATGCTCAGATTAATGTTTGCGTCAAACAGAAAATAAGGATTAATGCGTGTCGGGTCAGATAATTTTGGGTTAAACGCTTCCATTTCTTTTTGCATCAAACACAAAATTACCCACAAATATGTGTAGGTGTTATCAATGTTGCACCAAACTACTGTCAGCGCCATTCACAGACATATTTGATTCCCCCTCACAGTAAAGAGATGACGGCTCACAGTTTCTCTTTCGTTTTGGTGGTTATGGAATCCTAGTCAACGCCCTGGCGAGTCAGACATTGCGTAATACTTAGATCACTATAGTTTTACATTTATAAATGTATGGTAAAATAGCTGTCCTGGTTTATGTTACATTTAAAGGAGATCATCCATCGCCACTGAAGTATTTGTCTGGGCACCATACATGTACGTATTGACCTTGCGGGCATTGTGATTGTCACCTATTCTGGAAATATGTTAAGCGAGTTGAATTGTGTTATCCATTTGTGGCACACAAAAGGCCAAACATGACACGCAAACATATCTGTGACGTTGCAAGGAACCACTTTTACTTTCTTTTTAGAACATTATCCCACATAGCAAATGGGAATCTTGACCACAATGTCAGAGACGAAAATCTTGCTTAAACACTTCAAGTAACTGTTACCAGGTGCATCTGAACGCATGACCTTAATGTAATTCAATGTACTTTACAGTCAAACATTGTCTTGTAAAGTCTAGTATGTTTTGGGTGATCTGGTCCAAGTTTCAGGGCCGCGAGACATTCGGGTAAAAATACTTCATTACCGCAAGGTACCACATTACATAGCGTGATATGTTCGCTAGTTGGTAGTTGGCGTCAAAAATGTTTTATCCAGCCCGTAGTTTCAATTTACGACAGAGAAAATTAACAGCACCTATTTTCCGGTTGACTTAGTAGTACCAGTTTTCATCTCTCCCTCTGTGTCTGTCTGTCTGTCTGTCTGTCTGTCTGTCTCTCTCTCTCTCTCTCTCTCTCTCTCTCTCTCTCTCTCTCTCTCTCTCCCTCTCTTTCTCGCTTTTGCTTCCTCAAACTATCTATCTATTTTTGCTGCCTCTTTTTAATCTGAGTTTGAGCACTATACCCGCCATGTGCATGTTTGTGCATAATGTCAAAAAAAGGCTGCCTGCTAGTGGTAAGTGCAATATTAATTTCACAACAGCGATCGTACTCATTGTGTCAATGATCATATTTCTCGAAACACGTCAGGAGCTATTTATTTTACCATAATTGGCATCGGGGCCATATAACATACATTTTTACATACCAACCTTTAATAAAAACGCGTGTTCCCTCTGAAAAATTTGATAACAGTAATCAACAAAATAACATTTGAGCTACATTTGTCTTACATATTTCAGACTAAAATATGCCAAACTGCCAGGTTGTTCCAATCCGACAAAGGAACACGACAGAATTAGATATGATTTCCTGTTGTGAACTTTGAATGCATCTGAATACAAAAAGACCTTCCTGTAGCTTCCTGAAAATCGTGCCAATTGATTTAGAATAATGTAGTGTACAGCCTATAAACTTTCACTGCACAAGGGCTCTAAACACCTTGCCAGGCAGGTGTAAGTGGAGGATAAATATTTAAAGTGTAGAGCTGCATGTGTATAAGAAAAGATGTGTAATTTTGTGGTATAGGTACACTTATAAGCATTTGCTTATTGATGAAATGGTTGGGTATTCATCCCTGTGTTCTGCATAGTATTACACCTTTTGCGACTGCAGTGAATCTTTTGTTGACTGAACTCCAGCAAAGATATAGATGAAAACTTCTCACGATAAAGAAAAGCCTCTTCTAAAAGTTCTATACAGAGTAAGGCTGCCTGTGAATGTTTTGTAAGATAAATTTTTAAAGCTGCGAACTGCACGCGCAGGATTATGTCTCTTTACATAGGGTACATATATGATCAATTTACGCTACTTTTTGTAAAGAATTGTTGGTTACACCTTGCAACGTCTTGCTAAACGTTTTATGGTTTTTGTAACTATAAGAATATATGTCATCTTCACAATCAAATGACCTTGAGCAAAGACAACATGAAACTATTCCAGCATGATAAGTCTTTGTAAAGAATTCTAATCAGACACTTTTGAAAAATCCCTCGAACATCCAAGTTACGAATTGTAGAGGCCCGTAAAACCCATTTGTGCTTTAACAAAGGCAGATACTTAGGTCGTCTCTCCATTCTGTCTGGTTCAGTCTTCATCTTACGTACTGATTAATCTTCCTATATAGACTGCCTAAGGTATCTTTGGAATGTAGTCTTAACTCTTTCAGTACCAACTGCGACTTAGGTCGAATTACGCATTAAAAGGAACAAATTATGATAGTGATGCTAGATTCGTCTTCTTTCAAAAAATCCGTTCATTGAAGCACCAGCGTGCCTGTAGCTACACCAGATATAATCGTCCAGGTCAGCAATTTTGTCTTGGGGATTCCACTGGTATTGTCAGAAACTTACATATCTCAGCATACATCCAGTTTTCTATCTTAGGAAGAAAAAATGATCCATAGTGTGTGTTTATCTTCCTCACATTGTAGTGTAAACAGATATGCTTAAATGGGCTCAGAACAAGTCGATAAGAAGAAAAATACAGTTTTCCTGTTATTCAGTAATGTGTGTGCGTGATGGGGTGGGATGGGATGGGTTTTTTCACGAGGTGATCCAGTGTTAGGTTTTAACTTGCGCTCGGATTCCAATGACGGGCACGTAAAGTATTTTTCTGAACATTAAAATGTACACAAAGATGCACACTTTTTACGTGTCTACTTTAATACCGGCAAAGCCCGAACAGACACTAATTTTTAAATGATGATAATATATAGCACATAAAGTGATTTTTGCACTGTTTGGCAACAGAATAGAGGTACGTCTATATGAGGTTTCAGTGATGACCATGTGGTTTTTAAATTAGGAAGAGAAAGCGAAGAACAAACAAACCCTCTTTTTCAAAATAAATGTTCATTTCCGTACGCTTTACCCATGCTTGTGATTTATCTGTTATGATAAAAGGTTATTTGCAAAGCTGAACTGTCTAACGTGAGTCACTTGTTTATTTATGACACATTTTTCCTTATAAGTCCGATCAAGAGTCTGTATTGTTTGCACATAGATAAACAAATATTGAATGACCTCCCACGTATTTTAAACATATACATTTACATAACATCGGATAAGTCTTTCAATGGATATAGTTACCATGGTGATCTATCTGCGTGTTTTATTCCTGGAGCGAGACAAATATATGAAATGTCAGCTGAATCCGTCTTTTTGCATATCACCGGATGAACCTGTCATGGCCTTGAGGCCTTAGTACATACATCAACAAAAGTCGACCACAACAGGCATCAGGGGAAAAAATCACGCGCAAACTGGTCAACAATGAGTGATAATATGACAGAACATTGCATGGATAGATTGATATACCTCCAATCTACAGCGTTTCCGAAAGCCCAGAGGGGCATTTTCAACCGAATTCATGATCTGATCTGTCAATGGTAAATTGGAAAAGCATGCAATTTTTTTTAATCACTAGGGGCTGCCACTTATCAAGAGGGATCACATGACACCTGGCTATTTAGATGTGAAAGGAAGTGTCAGTTGACTTCTTGTCGAAAGGTGCTTAGCAGATACCCAACTGTTCTTGCCTAAGTCGGTAACAAGATCGACAGTGACGTCCATATTTTCAGATCATTTTCATTCAGATATGTTTTATCGTTTCATGATTGCTACAATAAATGCAGTGTAGTTTAATCATGCAAGCTTTTTTAATAAAAAAATCTTGCTGGAATATAAGTTTCAGTCGTCAGTCCCTACATATGTTGAGAAATATAAAGACTTTTGCTGGAATATAAGTTCCGGTCGTCAGTCCCGACATATGTTGAGAAATATAAGCACTAGACTACATTAAAAAAGATGTCGATCAAATTTCAGAATTATACAACATTTTAAAAAGATTTTTAACCGTTCAACATACTCGCCTGCGTTTGGATGCAAGCGCTTTAAACTTGCATCTCTTTGAAAATGGTGTTAAGGATACATCAGCATGCTCATGTGGTTCTCTAAATGAGGACGCGTGGCATTTCTTTTTCTCATGTTCATATTACTCAACACCTCGCTCCCACTTGCACACATAAATTGCCCCTCTCGCTCCTTATACCATGCACACTTTGCTTGATAGTTCCTTTCAGTGCTCTCTTCATTAAAATATGACAATTTCCCTGGCAGTTCATGAGTTCATTTATTCGACTGCCCGTTTCAATACTGCAGATGTTGGGTAAATATTAAGCATAATATTGTCTGCTTTCTGGAAGGAAAGAGGAAGTTTTTTTTTTTTTGGTCGGATAACCTGTGGGTGTCCTTGGAATTTTTGCTCCACAATAGAAATCCTGTCTTGGGACCTGTTATAGTGGCCAGTCATTTTAATGCTTGTGTCAGATGTACATTTATGGGTTCATGTGGTATGGCGTTATTGACGTCGTAGTTTGTCAATTAATTTATAACCAGCCCTCTGTCTGTCTTGTCACTGTGTTGCGTTCTGTAATGTGTTAAAGTGAGTCTTGTGTTGTCCGGTGCCATTGTCCTTTCTCAAGAGAGCTATACAAATAGGGATCAACCCTTTTCCAATCGGAAAAAAGCTACTGTGTACAATGATTTATAATTGTAGCCAATAAAAATATGTTTTAACCAAACCAAACAAAGAAAAGTGTAAGAGAGAAAACACTAACAAACAATCAGGAAAAAAAAAAAAAAAAAAAAAAAAGAAAAAAGAAAAAGAAAAAAAAGAAACAAGGAAACAAATAAAAACAATGAATCACATGCAAGTAAAGTTTCATTTCAAAAGTTGCATATCCGTGGACTGTAATCCCTTATTACTTGTTTTGCCCTAGCTTTCTCCATGATGTTATATAGCTTATTATATAAACCGAACAGATCAAGCTTTGCCCTTTCATTGCAAATTGCAGGTTTCCTCTGCGTTCAATTGGCACAATGAGATGCCTGAACTATTGTCTTAAGATTAGGCAAAAGGATCTGCATGAGAAATCTTAAGAACATTTTCAAGCTTGTGTTGCAGAATGCAAAGCTATCAATATCATTATATCATGTTCCCCGCACCATAACCATTTTTAAACTATTTTCATGTAGTAAAGAGACGGGTCAGCACTAAGTAGCTAATCAAACTTCATTCATACAGCAGCACAAAAGCTCTGTAGGTTCCTTCGCAAGATAAAACATTGTCGGATCTTAATATTTTGTGCACGAGTACAAAAATGTCGACTTTCAACCTACCCACATGCCCCTGAGATTTTATCCTGTTGCATCCCATCAGAGTACACTGACGTACGTCTGATTTCTTTGTAAGCCAACAGAAAACCTGCTTTTGAGGCAAACATTTGTTAAAACCCCCAGACAGACGAAAAGGTAATGGCGTGGTTACGCATTTTTCTGTGATTTAAGGCACGCTCTCCGTTGTGTTAAGTACAATATGGTCATGCACCATACATTGTACCTTGCGATGTATGCAATTTAAAAACGTCGATCTGCCTTTTTTACGCCTGTTACCATATAAGAATGAAAACAAGTATTTCTCCTTGTGATATACAGCGTTGGGTCAACGTTGTTCCAACAGCAGTGACATGGACCTATTGTCAATCCAGTTTTGGGTGTCAACAAAATGTTTGACATATAGTATTCTACCAACTGTTGCAAGAGAGGGGCTTTTGGTGAAATCATGCCTAAAATGGCATGCATAAGGTACGATAATCTATATAATGTCAAGCCATCGCTCCACAACCACGGCCAGTACCACAAATGCCTATATTAAGGCGCCAATCTTTGCTTGGGCAATCTTTATTCCACAAAGTACGTGTACCGTACACCTCGTTGGCGAAGCACTGTGCTGATGGATTTCATTAAATTATCGTCCTCTCTGCCTTCTGGAAGTAAGTCAAAGGGAGTTAACTTCTACCAAAGGAATTGCAACCATGTTTAGACTCTTTCACATAATTGGTCTTTTCTATAGAAAGGAAAGATTAAGTGTGAGTGAATATTTCTTTTTTTTTTTCTATTTTAGATATTCCTCGGGAGTAAGAATTGCATGAGTTACTGTGTCAAAGCAGTTGCTGGCATTCTACCCAATAAACTGGTTACAAGGGAAAATAAATTCAACTTTGACGTACTCAGGGTCATAATTTTTTTTCATAAAAATGACTGATACTAGTGCATTATTGCCCAAGGTACAACTGCTGCTCTGCTGTATAAGTGATGTCTTCATACTCAGTTGAAATATTGATGTGGTACATGTTCAAATGACTAATCACTTAGTCGAGTTTAAAGTGCATGTGTCCTCTTTGCATCGTATCCATTTACGTTTCTCCGAAAATGTAATAATTGGTGTGGATTAGATGGCTTGTTGCGCAAATATAAATGCTTTGACTTTTTTCTCTTTAAAATTACATTTTCTTTGACAATGCAAAGTCTGGTCAAGGGATAATGGGCAGAACACTTTCTTAGTAGCCTGACAAAGAAGGCTGATATACATAGCGATATTATCCAGATACGCATATGTGGCCAGGTATTGTCTGTGAACTGATTTATGCTGGGTCCATATGAAATATTTTTCTTTCGGCTGTAACTCTCTGTTGGAAACCTTGCAAAACCACTGGAAGATATTGTGTGGTAGTGTGATATGCTCGTGTTTGAAAGCTTTGAGGCATATTACGTGCATATGGATCGACAGACGTGACAGATTGCCATAAATTCGCCTATTCCCCCAGAACCGTCAGAGAATGGAACAACCTTTCACCCAGTATCCAACAGGCAAACTCACTAACGGTATTCTAGTGCCAAGCTATCAACATACTTACTGATTTCAAAGTCTAGCAGTGTTACTTTTAACCACTAATTCTTTTAACTTTTCCTTTGTTTCATACACTAAACATCTTGACACTAACAATGCAGAAAGCATGTCAGATAGTTCAGTATTTTGAAAGACGACATCATAGGAAAGTAAAAAATTGATACTGGACGTGTAATGTATACAGAATAAACGGGGGCAATGTAGTTCAACCATCTAAACTTTCCGACCCTCAGGCAAAATATTTACCTGAAATTACTCAAAATATAATTTATTTTTGTGTATTCGGCTGTTGCTCTTGGATTAACTCAGTGTGTTTGAAGTGTTCAAAAACTGATTCGGATATTATTCGTGATAAGTGTGGAAAATACATATAAGACTAAGCTGATGATAATGGTTTTAATATTCATACCAGCACTTGCAATGCACAAGACTGTGTCATTGCCTTCTTTGAAATGGGCCATTGGAATGTCTAGGTTCCAGTGCTAGGTAGGATTATACCACCCCTCAGTATTCTATCTTCGGACAAACTGTCCAATATGGAAACATATTTTCTTTCAATTTGATTTCACACGCCTCAAAACAATCAAACAACACTATTAGATTTTCATATATTATTATTTGTTCCTATCAAAGGCCAACATTAGGTTAGTAAGCTCAAACGAGCTGGCACTGGCTAATGTAGGTGACAAAGAATTAAATGTACTCAATATGCTCCTTATTGTAGTTATGATATATGACATATTATATAACACTGCTGCCAGCGTACAAGGTTGGTAGGGTGTCCTTTTCATAATATATAATTTAAAGTGTTCTCCAGGGGAAATTCGAAATACCAGTGACAGAGTCCATTTACTATCAACTGACACTCATGTTTTTTTTAATGTTAGAGGGATTTCTTGCAATATTTACTGCAAATACCATCTACTCTGCTCTTAAAGCTGATAATGATTTGATTCCTTTAATTTATTTACGGCTCTCAGCACCATGGAATGATTCGATGGTGCGCCAATCTAATAAAAAATAACACAGCAGGACTTGCATAGCAAAGCAACTGGACAGATTTATGAGGCAGACAGTTTATTTCACTACATCGTAAAGCACACATCTCCTTATTACAAAGAATGATGCTGGTAGGTCTGAATTTGTACTCGTAATAAAAACCTTCAATTGTATATTTATGAGACAAAGGTAACGTCGAAAACTGTACCATTGCGTATCAGGGGGAAAAAAAACCCGAAAAATAATAAAATAAATAAATAAATAAAATAAAATAATAACACAACAATATCAAGTATTTAGCAAAATTGCTAAGAAAATAATCCTAACTTGGACTCCTTGTCATATATTCACACTCTTTTACTGACGCAAGACATATCTGTAGTCCTTTTTATCAGTTCTTGTCGCCTACAAATTGAGTTTTGTTAATGAGCCTCTAGTCATGCCGTTTTGTTTCGTACTACAAAAAAAATTGCTATGTCATTTTTTTATTGTCTGCTTTCTTTTTCATTTTTTTCAACTTTTAAACTAACGTTCTTTGCAATTGATATAACATTTGGATAAATTGACCAGACAGTCTCTAAGCTATTCTCTATACCAGTATGCAAGAAAAAAAAGTCTGGAATGAAAAATGTAACTAAGATTTATCGATGAAGGAAGGGTAACTCGCATATTGCCCTTTTTAATCCAGGTTCGGTTCACAGACATTTTAAATAAACAAACAAAAAAACCAAAAATAAAACAAACAAACAAACAAACAAACAAACAAACAAACAAACAATTCTCAAAATCCCATTGGCCAGGTATCAAGACCTCCATCTGTTGCAAAAAAAAATAGTTTGAAACCATTTCGACACCGGATGGCAAAGATTCTCAAAAGCCTGTATGTGAAACACTTGACGGGTTATAAACGTCATTGTTATTTTTTTCTTTATTGATTGTCATTTTAAATAATTATGATTTTGTTTATTATATTGATTATTTTGTTGTAGAAGGTTTCCTGGTTTTAAAATGATTATCCGGCAAAAATTCCCCTATTGTAACAAAGTGCCTGCTTTGTTTTCGTGCGTAAACCAAGTATTACTTATTTTATTCAGCAATAGGGATGTATTTTCTCTTTTCCATTTTTATTATGATAGTTAATTGTGTCCTTTCTGGACGTACCTTAGTATATTATTTGTTTAATTGTTAATGCGAGCCTTGTCTAAGGATATTGATAGCGTAAAGGGAAGCCACCGTCCAGAATGTAATGGCTGTCATCTCTTGACACATCATAATTACAAAATATGTCACGTGATCCGTCCTAAAGGAAGGCGGCTGCTAGCATTTCAACGTTATCCCGTTGCTTCGTGGTAGAATATTGAAAGCTGCAGGAGATTCGGTTATTTCAAAATATTAATTGTTAGCTTAATGAAAATGAAAGGCATCGATTTTATTTGTGAGTAGTTTTTATTATTCTAACGGCCACCTCAGATGATGATACATTGCATTTTCAGAAAAACATGGTCTTCAATTAGAGACTCACCAACAGATTACACTTGTTATGCCTGCATCACAATTAGAAAACAAAACATAAATGTCTTACACACTCAACTGTTGGTGATCCATGTTTCGTGTCAAGACATTTTCTGTGTCAGAAGGAGTTTGTGGCAACGTATTCGTAAACAGAGCAAGACCCTTAGATTAACCAACATTATAATAAACTAAATAAAAGACCCCCCCCCCTTAAATACAGCAATGGTTGAAGGAAGGGAAACAAACGTGTGCAAAAATATATTTTGACCTACTCCATGGTAAACATATGGCTTCAAATGTTTCAAATTGCGCCAGATTGCGCGCAGTACACAACTTCCCTAGCATGTCGTTAAACCTTTCTAACGTTTTTTTAAATTTTTTCTTGTTGTTCCCTGGAGATGTGGCTAACAGTACCTGTAAGAAGAAATTAAAATTGTGTGCACAGCATGAAAGAAGATACCGTATTGGACCATCAAAAACCTTTGACAGTATGACATCCTTATAAACGTACTTAAAGACTGATCAGTAAGACGTGAGAAAATCAAAATATTGACTGGTGAAGGGATATTAGGAACCCCGGTATAATTTGGAATAGGTCGTGACTTATCTTGTGCCGGGGGGGGGGGGGGGGGGGGGGTTGCAAATCACTAATTAACTTCCACTGCATGAAGGCGCTGAAGTGTCATTACTTTGGCAGAATGGAAATCAAATGTGGAAAAAAACCCCTATTTTTACAATTGTGTGAAATTTGCTAAATTAAAGTCATTTTTGTTTACGGGCCAGTCGCAGCTGAATTCGAACACAACTGTGCGGCTAGAACACAGACCTTATGGTTACACTTTTGGAGCGCCAACACAACTGATTTCTTCAACATTATAATTGGGAAAGACGCACGTTACCCAATAGTGTACTATCACTGGTGCCCCCTAAAACGGTTACTAAAATGGTTAAATGTGTCATATCAATAAAAAGAGCACCACCGTTCTATCTCGGACATGTTTGTAAGCCTAGCAAACAGGCAGAACTATGACTCATATTATTTGTACACGTACTTATTGAATATTTTCACTGATATCCAGCATTTTTGCAAGAAATTCCAAGTTGATAAACAAATTTGATACCGCACATGCTACGCAGATTTTCTGATTGCTTTTCGGGTAGTTGCGTTTTTATCTGATATAAATTTGATACCCTGAGTCCAATATAATTCCCAGTATTATGTTTTTGGAAAGTTCTCCGGCTTGTAAAAATAAGGAGCAAATATACTGAAAAAATAGGAGCTGTCACATATGAACAAATGAAGTACCAGTTTCTATGCAGAAAACCAAATAAGATTTGAATTATGTATCAACATGTTTTTGAAAATGGCACCATGAAAGGCACCAGTTCATTCTGTGTCAAACAGAATCAATACAACACAAAAAAACTATATATCATTATCAATAAAAACTATCACTATAAAAAACTACAAAGTTCTGTAAATGTACGTCCATATGCACAAAGAGATACTGTCCACACGCTGCTATGATGCCATAAAAATTCAATTGGTAAAAAGTCCTAAAAATCGCACTATAATTATATTTATAACCATTAACTATCAACATCAAATTTGCGAAACAAAATAAAATACGACTCACACTTTTCTCCATTTATGTGTCATAAGATGTTATGTGCTAGTATTGTTAACTGACTGCCTTCACATCTGATCCAACGCACTTGTACAGTATAAACACGTACTGACAATCCACCTACAGCTTCGTGCCACACAAATGAGAAAAACATTTTGTTGATAAACGTTGGCCCTGCTCTTGGCGTCACACATTTAAACATTGAATTTAAAGTGACATGAATAACATCTTAGGAATGCCTTCGTTCATTGCCACTTATAAAGTTTTTTTATTTCTTTTAATTTTTTTTTCTTTTAAGTCAAAGCAGGTTTGACGATATCGTATTTTCATATTTGAACTTAATGGGTAACACTTTGCCAAACTCGGTAAATTGCACATCTGACCGATCGCCCTGATCAAGATAATTTTTATTGTAATATCCGGCTTGCAAAAAGATTTCCTTTTACTTACAGTCATGTCAATTGCAATACCTTGTCTGCCAATACAGGTATTGTATTTGCAGCATATTTTATATATATATATATATATATATATATATATATATATATATATATATAAACCGGCAATCAAAGAGTCAATTGCTCGACTCTTTTGCCAAGAAAATTTAAACTCACGTTTGTGTTCTAAAAGTGTATAATTAATTCAAAGGAAAGTGCCAAATTATAAGCTACTTTAGAACCAGTTCCTCTCACTTTAAACAATTTTACGCATTAACTCCAGCCACGCACACTTGCTAACTTACTACCACTTCCAATCCCCAACAGAATCAGAGGTGCTAAAATGCAGGATATTTGAACTTTATCTCTTTAAAAACACCTCCATGCATCAAAGACAGATTATATCCCCACTAAAGGCTTTTCCATGTATGTCAAATCCAATGTGATCTGTCATGGTTCTTAAGCTTGTGCTGTCATCAACATAGTTTTGCTCAGATTAAAAGACAATATTCATAACTGCAGATACAGCTGTAGAAGTTATGCTTATCCTTGTTTGAAAATGATAAAATATCGATATTGCTTTACGGACCGGAAGTTTGGGGAGTGTAATACCTTCCACAAAGTTAGCACCAAACGATATTGCCACCTACAATAAACGAGATCTGGAAAAGATGATCTTGACTTTCCCACTGACACCTTAATATACCAACAACGGAGTCGACGAAAATGATATGAATGTCCGTTAGGCAGTCCAACATTGCTGCTGACCAATGTCTAATTACTTGTACAATTCAGTGAGCTCCCCAAAAACGCACCTTCCTACACGTATACAGCTGTGCAAACACACGCCAAGTCCAGCCTTTCCACTTGATTCCCCTATTCCACATGGGTTGTACTGTATGCATCCATGCAATTCTCTTAACAGCGGCTTGCGTGGTGATTGTGAGCTTTTTATTTAATGTATCGAGCAATCAGAAATTTGAATTGGTGAACTCTAGCTCCAATATCAGTCTGAGTTCTAACATCTGGTTCTTCTTGTAGAAAACATATGATTTCAAATCTTCCAAAATATCAATTCACCTATCACTTTACATGTACATTCTTCAAACACCACTTTTTTTGTAAACTGTAGACTACGGACAAGTTTATTTGCCCTTTGCACTTTTTCTAGTGACTCAACATCTTTGTGCTCTTTACGTGATCAGGGGTAAAAATCTCTATTTATTTTTATGAAAGTGTTCGATTTATCATGCATAATATCTAATTTGCCTTTTTGGCCACTACTTCACACTGCCTGAACGCGCACATAAAAAGTGCATGACTGAAAAGAAAGTTTGATATCTACTCCCTCAATCTTCCCAAGCTCCAAGTACAATGTTACCTGTTATTTATGTAATGTTACACCCCCCCCCACATACACAAAAACACACACTGTCAGGTAAGGTGGTCACATATGAGAGTTGCCCATAATTACAGGAGCATTTACGTGGTCACATATGACAGGTGCTTAAAGTTACAAGTGCATTTCAAACTGAGAATATAAGTGGGTGCAGTGTCTTGGATCAGTAATATTAAAAACTATTGTTACTGTGGTCTTTTATCTTTGAGAGGTGATCTTCGCAGTAGGTATAATTCGTTGGGTTTCAAATTGATGGAGGTACTATATAAATATAAATATATATATATATATATATATATACATTGTGTAGGAATTTGTCAGAGGCACGTTTCCGTTAAAATTATCGGGGTTTCTTGTTGATGGAGATGATACATATATATATATATATATATATATATATATATATATATATATATATATATATATATAAATATATATATATATAGAGAGAGAGAGAGAGAGAGTGTGTGTGTGTGTGTGTGTTGCAAAAATACATAGTGTAGGAATTTGTGAGAGGCAAGTTTCATTTGTTGTACAAAATTGGTCTTGAAAGTTTACATTGTGGCTGAAAATCGGTTGAAATAGGTAACTTTAGATCCACAGTCGAATAATAGCATCTTTAACAAATTCCACATCAATTCACGTTTTTATGGCCCCCATAACTCTCAGTTTGTGCGCATCCATAATTGATGAATGTAACTTCATGAATCCCCTCGCCCCATCAGCCAGATAAAAATAGATGATTCAGTTTCGCCACTTCAGAAAGAAACGGTGATTTTCTCTTTAATTTAAGTTCCCATATTTTGCGTTTCAAAATGCAAAATATAGTAAATATGAAACATAAAATTTCATATTTCAGTTATCGCAATTTTAGCCGAAAGAAAACGTAAAGCTATTTGTTCATATTAGATGTTTAGCACTGATTATGTTATTGTTTTATTTTCTGTCTGTTACAATGACATAATGTCCTACATTGAGTTGAGTATCAAAGCCTTCAAGTATATTTCTTTTACCTTAAACGTTTATCAGAAAAACTGGAGAACACAGCATGCTCCTGTATCTCCATGCGAGAGTTTATCATAACTGTAACTAGAAAACCTGAAATCCACTGCAACTTCGCCTACACCCTTGTACGTCCATTCCTTGCTCTGATAACTGTCATTGTCAAGATTCCATGTCGGTGAGGAAAGTTTCAATATCATGAACACGTTAATGAACGACAAGTGTCATGTTAGAATCACGTAATCTATAGTGTGTGTTGCAAATTTGATTTTGCCAATTAAAACACAATCGTGGTTGTTCTAAAATGTCAAATCGCTTCATATCTAAACCAAAGACATGTTCTCGGACTATTTCACTACAGCGTTGAAATTATTTTATGTACATTTGGGTGGTGTAGATAAGCGCGTACAAAAACAATTGGCATCAAACACGACTGCTACAATAACCGTCACAAAATTAATGTATTAATGCTTAAACTTCATTATATTGTTGCTTTGGCAGATTATTGTAGCTAATTGCTCCAGCTGAAACCAAATTAGATCAAAAAAGAAAACAAACAATGCATACGTATCTTCATATACACTGCCGTCAATGTCACTTACCGATAAAAATCATAAATGACTAACATTGTATTGATTCAGTGGTTCCGTGGAACTCGAAAACCCTAAAATCTTTCTTACTTTTTTCTCTTTCTTTTGTTTCTTTCTTTCTTGCGGATTGATCTATCAGGAGAAAGATCGATTTTTGATTGATTCAAATGTGTGGTCTTTGGATCGGATCTAATATACATTTGAGTTGCACCTGTTTATTCATGATTCTCTGTTTCACAATCAGAAAGCGAAAAGTTTGTTAAGCTTTTTCTCGTTTAACCAGCTGTCAACAAAGTGTACAATTAGACTCCCTTAACCCTTGGTTTTTTAACCTCTCAATGCTGGGCGGTGAACTGAGATAATAATTATGTTTGTGCGCTCTGAGCAAAACCAATGCCACCGAAAAAGCCGAGTAAGGCTGTTGGTTGGTTCAAACTCAGGAATAGACTGAAGACAAGGCATGATGTCCTTGGATGATATTTTTTTTAGGCAAACGCGAACATGAAATTATTTTCACAATTCAAAGTTTTTGGGTACTTTCTTGCGAAACGTTAAGTTGGCATTGGTTTATGACTTTGGCGTGATTCGATGAGACATTTGCCAATAGCCGATGAAGCAGAAACGGCGAGTCAAATTTACCTGTAAATTACATCATCCAGTGATTACATCATCCAGTGATTATAGCTGTGCCGTCCAGAAAAGGTGGAAGATACAGACTGGGTGATAACCCTGTCCATATCACCACAGTGCAAAGGTCACTGAGAACTTCTTTCCTTCTAAATTCTTGCAGTTGGCGCACGTCAAGCATGTAGTTTTCAAAAGACCCAATTACTGGATCCTGCGTTACAGTTATTCATCCGCAAAGCTATGCAAAGCCTTGTTTGATGAAATAAACGTTGAAACTGTTTTTAATTGTCTTTTTTTGTAATTAACGATGAAAATAAAGTAACAGCTATAATTACTGGATAAAAGTAAAACCAGCCACGTGGAGGAGACTTGTCAGCAGACTGGCCTCGTTCCCGCTGCGGATCATTCCTTGTGCAAGCATTCGGGGTGATCCGCCGCGGGAACGAGGCCAATCTGCTGACTCGTCTCCTCCACGTGGCTGGTTTTACTTATGTATCAGCAAGAAATGAGTAACTCATTGTGCAAGCGAAAACGAACAGGGCAGTCCCATGTGGGCACAATCCTCAGTAGTATGTGGTAAGAATCCTCTCAAAATTTGGTTTTCATAAACATACATGCACTTAACACGTTATTGTCCTGAGAAACCTCATGACTTACTGGTTTTGTGATAATAACCCCTTGGTATCACCTACGCCCACATCGTAGTACAGCCGTAATGATAATTTTGATAGACGTGAGACAGAGAAACCACTTGATCGGATCATCCATCATTGGACATTTTAAATAATATCCGTTGGCAATTCGATGCATTAACGTTGTATTATATATTATTGGCAGGAAACCGATGGCGGTGCATAAGTAAACCGAAATGTCAAAATGGCATCAATCAAATTGACCCACACCTTCTCCTGCCGTCGTTTTCCTTGTAGCAGCTTCTTGGTGTAATTTTGGAATACCCCTTGGCAATATGACGCATTTACCCCTGCCCATCTACAACCCACCCTAAAACCAGCCAAATCGGCTGTAGGTAAAGAGTATGCTTTTTTCCACAGTAACCTCAGTGCCAATGGGTAAAATTTGAATGCAGACCAACTAATTCGTGACCCAGATCAACAGCTTTCCTTGAAGCAGGTCAGGCGCCAAACATACAACCAGCACATTGAAAAGCTGTTGACTCAGTCTTACTTCAAGGCTAAATTAAAAGGGTAAGGCAGTACCGTGGTACAAAAGCGAGAAAAACGGAGGTATTATGTAAGTAAACACAGGTGACAAACATAATAACTTCCAAGCCTGTCAGCAATCGAAAGTCGTAAACAGTCTCTTGTGATGTCTTAGTGATGCGTCCAGCCTAATTACAGGCATTATGCCACATATACCTCTGAAATCCAAACGAAGCAAGCCAATAGTTTGTTTGGCTCACCTCGGGCAAATCGCAGCCAGAATGCAGAAAGGAAACCATCTTGGTGCCCAATATTTGACTTGTAACATTCAAATAGGGGTATACACAAACAGCACGTAGCTGTGTATGGGTGATGGATCAAAGCCAACTGCAAGGTTTCGCCATATATTTATAGGCCTACTATGGTAAGTACTGTTTTGACCCAAGCCGTACTAGGAATCGTGAAAAAAGGTTATTAACGCAAGTGACTTTTATCACGGACTTTACATAAATGTTTCCTCGTCATTATTCTTCCTAATTCATACTGCTTTGAATTCAAAGCCACCAACATCCTAACTTTTGTTACAAATATGTCATGCAGCAATGCAGCAAAGCTGATTTGACTAACAGAGTACAGGGGGCTTACGAGAATAAAAACGATTAAGTTTTATGTACTGGTTTAAAAAATTTGTAAAAGTAGAATAGTTTTAAATAGTAGTAGTTATTGTAAAAAAACCATTGACATTAAATATTCAATTAGCATAAATTTTGCACTCATGTATGTTAAAGTCTGGAAAATTTATGTTTCTGTTTTATACGTGCATCAGCAGGACTCTGGCAAATACGTCGTACGAAAAAAATCCTAAAATACTGGGGTTAACAGCGAATAAAAATGGTAGCTGCACGTGCTTTTTGAAAGGAAGCACTGAGAGTACTGAATCATGGGTTCGCTGGATAAAAATATTTACTGAAGTCTTAAAGGGCTGTACAAGTAGCGATTGATTGAATGTATTCGGGCCCATATACATTAAAAACCAAAAGATATAGTGAAGAACCTAGGATAACACCAGAAAGTCTACTGACTTATTTCCATGATGATCTGGTTAAAAAAGACAACTTCAGATTAAGGTAACCTGAATATGCACTTTGTAGATAGACAGAAAGACATTTGTACATAAACATATACATACATATTATCAAATAAAGATAATGTTTAGAATAAATACACAAAGGTTATCTATAAACGTCTATCACTGGAGCTTGTGTACCCATCATCTGTTTGTCCCACTGATGAATTAAGTAATGAAAAATCAATATATCAATCAGTATTCAAAGATCTGTTGATGAATTTGGGATAGCCTAATGATAGGTATCAAAGCAAGTGGCCAGATACATTCTGCTATATGACTTGAACCAGAGATATATCTATAAGTGAAGAATATTTTGCATTATATAAAGGAATCAGTCACCTCAATGGATATCTTATTTAGCATATGCTGTTTGATTGCCTGTTAAAATGTTCTCAATGTATTTAAAATGTTAAGGAAGGTCATTCCACTCCTTTACACCTGTGAAGACGTACGTACAACGACAAGCAAATTGTTTCACTGGTGGGATTATGCATGACATTTGACTATTTCTGCCCATGACGCTATTATTTCGCAATAATTTGTTCAAAGTTTCCTGTCGGCATTCAGGGGCCTTCCATATGTAAGCCTACGCACATTGCTCAATTTCATTTACGTGACTGTTTGGAATGGAATATTATTAATGATTTGCTGTGTACCATATACACTCATTTTGCTCTATCCTAACAGCCTGCAACAGATCTGAAAAATTTATTCTGTTGCATCTTAGTTTTTATCTGTTCATATTTGGAACCACCACGTATTAGGTCCGGGGGACGAGACCCCAGATTATTTATTTGTCACCCTTATGTACGTTTCATACATAATGATACCCTCAAAGTAAGTGTTTAAAACTATGCAATGATGACTATCATTTAAATTTTCAAAACATGTATCCAATAAATTGCACAAAAGATTCAAATGGCTGGTTCCTAAATATAAGACTATTTACAACAGTGATATGTTGTTTGACCATCCACCTTGTTAGCAATCAGTTTACATCCACAGTTAAAGGTAATAGTAATGGATCGATCTCTCCACGTCCATGGTAATTCAGCTATTTTTAAGGACTTGCGTGCTGAAAAAATCAGCACACATCTGATTACTGATTGTGTGCCTATACTAGAACGGCGGCTACCTAAGAAAATGCTACTTTCCGTGAAATGTGTTGATTATCGGTCAAACAAACATGATGCTGTTGAGATTAATTTAAAACCATGACTAATTCAGTGTATGTTTATGTGTTGTGTGCACTTTGACTGCGCTAAGAGATCTAGATATGATAAAGCAGAGGTCTATTGAAGATTGTAATAAAATATCATTCATAACCAGGGGAAAAAATGAAAAAAAATCTACAAAGGAGGCGTGTCTGCGAAGTGTGTGTTTGAGCATTGCAAATCATTTCTTGTTTCAAATACAAATTAATTATTGTATGTATGTATGTATGTGTATCTATGTGTTTGCATACATGTATGTATATTAGGTAGAAGCAAAAAACTTTGTCGAAGTAACTATCAGACTGGAAACAACCACAAAGGCCAGGTCATGTTGTTTCCATGAATTAGTGAACTCAGTCATGATGGACTGAATGTTTTTTATTAGCGGAAAGTTCTCGCGCTGCTGACTACGTCGTGTCCATTCTTTTCTCCTTCCCCGGGTATAAAATGTTAATACTGAAGCCGCTTTTCCTGTTGTTATAGAAATTTGCAAAACGTTTCAACCAATTAAAATTTTAAATTCTTGAAAAATTTTAACTAGTAGCTGGACCATCTCAGTGATACATTTGATCCTTTTTGTAACATATAGGAACCGGATCAAAATTCAATTGACAACAGAACTTCCATTACCATTTACGATCGAGCTTTCAAATACACACTTGCCTTTAAATGAAGGTTAATGCAAAATGTATCAAATTATGCATGTACACAATAACGTATTTCCTTACATACTTTGGCCCACCTTTGTTACAAAAAAACCAAATCTGATTGATTACAATTGCCGGAACTTAATTCAAAGTAACGTAAAACACGCGGACTTAACGGAACAAGTTCATAAAAAAGGAAATATAGGCAGATCCGAATACCATAGCAAGCATATATATATATATATATATATATATATATATATATATATATATATATATATATATATATACATATATGCACATATAACGTATTTGTCTTTTTGTCCAGTACCACTTCTTAGTAGTCATAACCCTACTCCGCAGTCCCAACTCTATGCTCTTCATAAGCTAATCTGTCATTGTCTAACCTGAATACATATGGTAGTACTTTTGTCCATATTGCACACGTTCTTTTGAAGAATTTGATAAAGGCTGTATTAGCCAAATTAGATTAAGGAGTCTTCAGCGGGTAACTACCTACAACATGTTTCGAAGCATGTATTCGTACATCTCTGAGTAGCGGCTCCTCATATATATATATATATATATATATATATATATATAATTAAGACTACATAAGAGCCTCTAAAATGTGGTTTTAATAAAGCAGTGGTCTTGCGAGTAGTCTAATGTCTCAGTAGGGATAAAATCTGGATAAGCATAGACAGCGTCGGGACCGTAAATTGATCTTTAGGTAGAAAATGTCTCTTCACCGAGGCAGTTTTACATTTTCAGTGATATATATATATATATATATATATATATATATATATATATATATATATATATATATATATATATATCGATGCGACTCGATATGATAGCTCAGATTACAAGTCAGTCTCCTTTGGCTGAAGGGCCTGCCTGCCTGTAAACAAAAACATGCGCGCCCCCCTCTTTGTGTAGGTCTGCGTGTATGCCTTTAAATTTGTCACAATATTTGAGTACGATGTGTAGCAGTGCGCGAAGGCAGGAATTTTTCCGTCCTTGTGTCTGCTACTTGAGCCAGCTATGGGACAGAGCAGACACCTTGTCCTGTCTACAAGATTTTTCTTCAGTTTATTTGTAATATTTCATGGGTGTAAGGAGCATCGGACCCAGACATTGCTTTTACTTCCACCTAGATATCAGATCAGCTCTTTGAAACCTTAAATTCATGTTTGTTATAGCTTGCCGCGATGCTTGTATCAAGTTCTGCTAAAAGGACTGCAGGGATACCAGTCACATTTTCTTTGTAGTAATGTTAACCAGTGGTTTTACATCATGGTTGCGTTATAGTTCGCTATGGAGCACTTCCTTGGAAAAGGGAAATGTTTAAGATCCTTATAATTACAGCTGATTGTTAAACTTAATGTTTGAAACCACTGAATTACAACAGATGTTGTTCTTTGCTCTAAGACGGGTTCATTCAGGTCGGCCTGCACTGACCGGAAATTACTGTGGTCTCAATATTATACTGTCTTATTTGTGTTTCTTTTTATGTTCAGATACAACATCGCACTAATGGCGAGACGGAATGGACCTGTTAGAGTTCGCTTGGCATATCATTCTGCTAGTAAACACATTCAATTGTTTGGTATTTGCTGTGGGCGTCAAGATTTCTACATGTTTACTAGCCCGATTTTGTTTTTTCTCCTCGAAGAGGCACGAAAGTGCTTTGAGGTTGCTACCCTTTGTACCTCATTAATTCATTATCAGCTAAAAGTGAGGGAGATTGCTACTCTAATGCTAATTTGTACAGAGATGATGTGTTTTGTTCAATAGGTTTCGACGCTCAACTGAGCTCCTCTATTTAATATGATCCCTAATGAAAAAAGCAAGCACTCCGAGCATTTGACTGAGGTATGCTCCCTATTTGATGCTATGACGTCCACACAGTTATATATAGCACTTTCAACTCAATATTTGTACAAAAAGGCGTATCGGTAAGGATCTGTTATGGGGATCAAAGACACATGTGACACTGTATGAGAAATGTGTCGTTATAGTGCGATGAGTCTACAGTAAATAAAACCCACAGATTTGGTAACCAAACTTGCTGTGAAATCTGTCACTGCCTGCTGGTTTATGGTATGCAATTATATTCATTTGATATATAGGTTTACCTATATTTTACAAGAACAAGGCTTTTTTGTGACTCAGGTAGGTCATCCGTCATCTATTTAGACTACATATGTAAACCAAACTATTAAAAACATTTCAGCTGTCACATTATGAGCTGCTTAGGAATTAAAAGGATGTGATAAAATGTTCATATATTGATAGGAAGTAAAAGTTGCCTTTATAGCAACAGGAGTAATTGTACCACCTTTTCCACTTTGTCCTGAAAAAAAACCCAATAAAACAGAAAACAAAAACAAGAACGACAAAAATGAAACAAAAAACAAAAAACAAAAAACAAAAGCAAAAAAGAAAAAAAAACAAAAACAAAAACAAAAACAAAAACAAAACAAAAAAAACAAAAAAACAAAAAACAAAAACAAAAACAAGGGCAATGCAATCTCTGTACACCATTAACAAATATTGTCGCGTTTAATGCAAAAAATGTGTAAATTCGTAGCTTGAAGAGCCAAATGAGTCTTTGAATGGGTCCACAGCGGGAAACCATGCAGAATGTCACTTCTGGCTGAAATTCCTGGATATGGCTTTTTGTGATGGCGGCAGCTATCTTATGCCTCAAGTTCTTTAAAATAAAGCCCAGCTTACTTAAATAAAAAGAATGAAGGAATGTGAAATAATAGCAAATAAACATATAGATAAACAAAGGAAAAATGAATGAATGAATGATGAATGAATGAATAAATAAATAAATAAATGAATAAATAAATAGATAAATAAATAAATAAATAAATAAATAAATAAATAAATAAATAAATAAATAAATAAATAAATAAATAAATAAATAAATAAATAAAAGTTAAGCAAAGCTTAGTTAACTGGACGTATGCTCGATGAATGTGCGCTTATATCCATTTCTAACCTTCACGCTAAAGACATCAATTGTTGAGACGATCTGCCTTTGTTACCATCACCTTATGAGCTCCTGAAGCTTTCATGTCACAAATCAATTCAGGTGACACCGAAGTTCTTCTATCATTATAGAGTAGCTCAAAACGTACGGACTTTTCCCATGCTACGCAGCAAATCAAGTGTAGCAGGCTTGGTTTATAAGGATATGATTTTGTCGGCTCCACAGGTATGGTTGCGGAGATGCAAAGTTTCATATATCATTGATTATGTTTCTTTTTTTCTTTCTATTTCTTCATTACTTTTCTTTTTTGTTGTTGTTGTTGTTGTTGTTGTTGTTGTTGTTGTTGATAGAGTGGAACGCGATACATCACAAAATCATATAATTTGTACGTGGTATGTGGAAGACAGCTGACACTTCCGCCTTTGAAATCAGACATATAAAAGGGATTATCTTTAAAGCTGTTCAGGCAGACATAAAAACAAAAGGTCAAAGTGTGACAAAGTACCATATAGGCATATACCCGTATGGGTGCCAAGTAACATTGCTTATTTTTCAACTCTATCTCTAACCCTAAAGTTATGTACGCATAAATCTCTCAATGTCTCTGTCTTGCCTGTCTGTCTGTCTGTCTTTCTCTGGCATTGTCGCTATTGGATGTCCTCCAATGGTGATATCGCCTCTTGTGTATCAGTGTCTTTTTGGAATCATTCGAAATATTTTGGTTTAAATATATTTTATTTCCAATGAAAAATGCAATTGGGAAGAAGGCCATTTCCCTGTATGAAACCTTTTTTTTTACACAAATCACAAATAATATTAAGGTTATGTACGGCAAAGGCACAGGAATGTTATAACTGGCGAGGACAGAACGGCATGCCCCTTCAGACGAATTGTGTGGAAGATAACACACTGGTGATGAGGAAAGTGTGTATTGGAGTATGCTTTCATGAATAGGTACTCGCCGCATAATTAGTCATAAGCATGTATATTACGTGACTACCCAGGTCTGACTGCGAATGAGTTTTAGAGTGAACAGGGATGACATTTATTTCGTCTCATTTACAAGTACACTTTTTCAGTCAAACAGTAGTGTTTGTATTGTGAACGCTGCTAAAGAGATAACGATATTTTGAAATTTATCTCGATGTACCCTTAAGCTGGGTCATACAAGAAAAAATTAAAGACACCATCATCAGCAGTACACTGACATACCTGACGGAGGGAACATTACCGTTTCTAAATAAGTCTCCGAAGCCCAAGAGATGATTGTCTATGTCCGACGTAAATTAATGGATTTATTTTGGCTTATGGTGCAGTTTAGTTTAATTGTGAAACCAGTTAAAGATTCAGAAATACATGTGGCGCGCGGCAGAGCATTTTAGACACCAAGAGTTGATGGGAAAAAAGATAAATGTCATAGATTGGTGCGATGAAGAATCAAGGTCAAGTTATGAGCAGTTCTAACACTGTATCTATTTCGTTTATTGCTAAGGGCTACCTATATTTGTCAAATACTGTGGTGCGCTACTATGTAATATTTTGAACGAAAATACTTATTTCTATTCTTTACTTCTTTTGCAGATAAATTTCAGGGCCCGATATCAGATAAATCAGATCATGACTCGTCCTAACTGTGACCACCTGTAACCATTTATTCAGCAGCCAAGTTTATTTTTCACGAACATTTACGATCGGTGGCCGTACAGCCGTCTCACACAGCAGGACCGTGCTGAGGAATTGGACAGACATTAGAAAAGTACAGAATGTACGATCGTCTTTTCAATAAAACGTGCAAATACTTTGTGAAAAACCACTTGCAAACCTTTGATTGTAAAGTCATTCAACTTAAGTCTGATAATTTAATCAATCCCAGGTGTCTATCTTCAAATTCGTTGCGTTAGGTTCATCGATAAAAAATGAAATCAAAAGACAAACTGTTCAAAGTTATTTCCTGGATATAATCAGGGATTAATGGACACAGGCCATTTGCGTGCCTATTGGTAATATCATAGGGTACATAATTCTCCCCTCCTTCTGTACTTCCACAGCCCCACAAAGATAACACAAGTAAATAAGCTGATTTATCGTGCTTATCCCCGGGTGGAAATACAACCGGAGTGATATTGGGTGAAAATAGCATTGTCGCCCAAAAATGTAAAATATATTTCCAGACAACCTTCCCAGGGACTTTGTTCACAAAACTTGAGTGGGAAAGTGGGTGTGTAACTGATATAAGAACACGGGCATCCATTTGTTGAGACATTGGAACAACATTCGTTCTTTCTTGTTGCGAAGGAACGCCATGACAATCTAAAGAAATAAAATAGGTTGGATAGCGGCTCCGATATAACTGAGGCTAAGCTTCCTTCAACAAGTGCGCATTTATTCCATCTGTTCTGTTTGCTTTGTTGAGATCAAGACTCAAGGATATTTTGCCTTTCGGTTTCGCTAAAAGTGAGGATTAAAGCGGGAGATACGAAAGATTTTTCATCGTTGTCTGAAGCTGAAAAACAAAGTGTTCGTCTTAAAGTTGTGCTTTGGCTTCCTTTTCGGTTGTATTTTGATTCAAGCGGTGACGAGAAGTAATGTCCCACGTTTTGATGTTTAAAGAATTTTACAGTTTGCACCAGCTCAATGGCATAAGCCAAGGGACAGAAAGTAGCAGATGATATAACTGTTTAGGACGTATCACCAAACTTATCCTGTCATATGATTTGTTAGAAAAGGTCATGTGACCATTGTTATATCAGTGGTGCCCTCTGCCTCTTGTCTCAAGGTTTGGCTTTTCTGGGTTAACAGAGTTTTAGAATAAAATACACATTTTATTCAGCAACTCCCAGTTCTTTTTCAATATTAATATGTTTTATAGCTGTTGATTCACAAAGCAAGATGTTTTTCTTTATCTTTTGTTAATTAGACAAAACTTGTTTTTCAAAGCGTGATTCGTGTTCCATGGTACATGTACTTAAAGTCTCTTCCTTATATGGTGTACTATTTACAAAAAAATCACTCCATCAGGCACAGAACTCATCAATGTCCTCTGAGTCCAAACGATTGCCCCTGTTACCCTCTGAATTTTTTTTTTCCATATGTATCAAAATGTGTAGGCCCATTGTTATAATAACGTACCTCATTTGACAAAGGGGAGCGTTTTACGCCTAAAAAATAAATTGCTGCTGGAAGTACATTTTTCTTTTGCTACAAGTGCGCTAACCTTTATGTTTCTCACATAATTTGAAATGCTCGAAATAATTTGATGGAAGCAAAGAGGTATTTTCGGTTATTTAGATAAAATCATGAAACTGGACTCTAACGCAGTTTGCATGACAAAAAATAATGCCCGTGCATTTGATGTATACGAACTTCATTGGCCACACCGAAGTATTTACAGCCATTCTGTAATCTGTCCAATACACACGCAGAAAAACAAAAACATGAAACGTACACCAATACAAAACAATACCTACATTATTAATTATTCACGAAAATCCAACAAAACAACAAAGCAGGCAAATAGATAGGATTTTTTTTTCAATGTCAGAGAAAAAACTAGTTCACATATAATATTACCGCATATAGATGGCAATCGATAGAACGTTCGCAATGTTTAAGTCGTTGTTTATCATAAGGCATTCAATGCGTTTGTTTTATAGTGAACAAAATAGTTTTGATATAAAACTGCACACAGAGATACTTCTCTTATCATTCGTGTAGGTGGCAGAACTAGATTTGCAAATAAACGTAAAGCGACTCTCTTCCACAGATCAGAGTAGAAGTCAGATGAGGTAATGTGATTAATTCATTTCAGCAGAGCTGATTTCGATCTCCAAAAGCTTGGTCTTTTAACATTTCGTTCAAAATCATGTGTATTCCAGGAGACTGTTTTCAGATTAAATAGCACTTCACTTATGCCCCACTCATTGATTTTGATGTTTACTACAGAATTAAACGGAACTTGGCTTCCAATCAAACCATATTAGGCCTATGTATTAACAGATTTTGCGCGAGGAGGTGATTTTAATCTTTGTGACAATATATTATACGATGTAGGCCTTTCCTTTTCATTTTGACAGAAGTAATGGAATTTGTGTTTTGGGTTGTTGGTCTATACATTTTGGAAAAGAACTAGTGTCTGTAGGTAATGATGAATATTACTAAGGCTGAGAGGACCGATTAAAAACCACCAGTTGCCTTTTATGGGTGATTGACAGGTTTCAAGGCAGGAGTGAAATTTGTTTCTTCACATTGCTATTGGAAGATAAATGTTGATGCTTTGAAAAGTCTGGAATCTCTTTGCTGTCACTGTTGGGTTTGGAATTATTGAATATGGATCATGTTTTCTCTGTACTATTTGCAAAATACTTCATTGGCTATGTTGTGCTGTGAACTTTGTTCCCCGACTCATAGTTAGAGTGGAGGTAGAGTGTGTTTATAATGTTCCAGATTCATAAATATCACAGAAACGATGTAGGCCTACTTTACTCTTTTGCTATAAACTAAACTAAAGGTGATAGGCCTACCAGCTTTCCTTTTTATTTTTGGCAGAAGTAATGACATTTGTGTTTAGGGTTGTTAGACCTATGCATTTTGGAAAAGAACTAAGTGGTTGTTTCCGTCTGTTCTATCTTTATCGTTCTGATCTCACAGAAAAGTTTGCAGCCTTATACAGAATGTCGTAAAAATCTAGTTCAGGTCGTGTGTACGCGTCGCGGAAATAATCGACAAGAGCTGGCCGTCAACCTACGTAGTCTATACAGGTGACATTTTGAGTATTGTGACTGTATTTCATATATATTTACATGTGAAATATACTTTTTTACGTCCATTAAATATTCGTAAACTACTCCATTGGCACAGATTAACCAGGCTATTTTTCATGTTCGTTTACTTTACGTTTGTCTATATTTGCTCTCTGAAGAGGTACATCAAGCCGTATAAAGTTTCGTATATGATCTGGATCAGATTTACCATGTAGAAACCCAGTCCTCATCTCCACCTGTCGCAGTATTAAAATCGCCCTGTAATATACATCTTCCTCTCGTTGAAGTACATTTAGATATATCAGCTGCCATTTGCTCAAAAAACATCTATACCACATGTGTACATAAACCTGGCAGGGCATATATAAACTTCGGCAATAAATACATCACCGCCAAGCACTAAACGTTGCTCGTCCGTATTACCCAAACAGTGTCTGGATTGAATATAGACAAGAATCCAATCTCATTATTCATATTCTTTCGCACAAAAAACAGCTATGCCTCCTGAATTTTAGTATCGTTTCGAGACTGCTCTAACACAGTCATTTCCTATTTGCCCCGTTAAACTCAAGTCACTGTCTTTACTACTGTTAGTTTCCATGAGCCAAAACGATGTCATAATTGATTTTAATTTCATAAAGGCTAGATTATCAAGTTTATTTACTGATTGTCACAGGTTATTTGCCGATGGCCATGTTCATTTCATTAAATGGTACTTTCAACCTGCTCGATATTATGTACACTATTTACATTACATACATAGTCTAAGTTGGGTAGTGTAATGTCACCGCAGAACAAACTACCCGTCCCGCCTAAACGGAGATGGTCTGTTACCACTATTAGGTCTCTGTCTTCTATTTTTCCCCCAATTCATGTGCTGGCATGACAGGGTCAGGTTGGGAGCTCCATATAAATAGTAAACTATATTCTTTCTCGCATTTATTGATTGCATCGGAGAAACGTATGTTCGTACTTTGTTCTGCCACTAAAGTGCAGCTGTCCAACATTTAGCGCCAATGTCCATAACTTGAGCTCGCAGCCGCCATGTGTGCTGTTTTGCAACTAATATTTTGTCACTCTCAATCTTCCCTTCCCTTTGCCAATAACATTTTCATTTCGCCTTCCATTGAATTACGCATGGTTTGCCGTGTTCATATTTCTCGCTGTATTTCTGCATGTAGTCCTCCTGAACTTGATTCATAATTCATGATAATCCGTAGCTGTTGTAGTCTGTGTTGTCTCTGTGTTGTCTGCATTTTTGGAAAATATGCATTGCTTCTTTTGAATCAATTGCAACTTTCTTTTAAGGTTCTGGGCTCAGATCATAGCAACGTTTTGCACTATCTTCGAGCTTTGATCTGCAGCTCTGTACTTCTGAGCTAAGTTTTCCTTTCCTTTGTTTCAACTGGTTAATCATTTCATCCATTCTGGCCAAGATCTTGTCAGATTTCCAAGGGTCTTTCGCTATTGCTTCTGCCTTGGATTCTAATTATCTTAATAATTTGTTACCTATATGAGTATCTGCATTTCTAAAGACTGGTACAGAGTTTTTGTTTCATGGTTCTCATCATTCACATTATTATGGGTGCCCTGGTGTCTTCTCTCGAATCAATTTTTGCACGCGCGTCTTGCAATATAAGAATTACATTGTCTGCCATTAGTCGACAGTTTTTACAGCACCAGATCCCTCCAATACGCGCTTCAGGCCCATATATACAATCAAAGTTGAGCCAACGTGTACACAGATTGTACAGTGTATCATCTCTGATGTTATTTTCCTTCATGCACACATATTGCCATATATAAAAGATTAGCTTTTTCCTTCAACCTTTCTCTTGAGGTTCTATCATCTGTAATTTTTTCAGGGTCTCTATTACTGACACCCGAAAGAAGCCTTAGACGATTTTTTTTGCTTTTTGATTGCTCTTGGTTTGTTTCTCATGTGTGGTATTTCTTTGCCGGGTTTATTGAGTTGGTGTCGGGGATTAGAGGACCTTGTTTTTGTACTTGAATGATGCATACATACATACATACATACATACATACATACATACATACATACATACGTACATAATACATACATACATACAGACATACACACAGACATACATACATTAAACTGGGTAATCACTTATTTGGTTCATAACTAAGATATCCAAATACAATCATTTGTAAACACCTGGCAAATGGGTGATACAGTTTTAGGAACAGTGAAATCTGTGGACAGGCAAAGTGTAAAAATTTGCAGCATGAACTCATCTGCAGAACATGTGAATGCACAGTACAGCGCATGTTGCAGAAATAGCTATGGTCTGAGCAAAGTAGGTCAGCCTTACTCTGGTCTGATAATTAATGTTAAACATATCGATGGAGAGCAGAGTGTGCCCGTGTCCCAATGTACTGTAAATCTGTGGCAAAGGTATGGAATCCCAAAGGGAACAAAAGTACAAAGTCTTTAGGCATTGAAATTGATCACACCAGAGTAATTCGTTGGCTGCTGTATACACCTGAACCGTTAAAAGTACCATTGACAGGAATATGCTATCATGTTACCACCTGCTTTCACGAGCAAGTCTCCTTTGAAAAATACACTCTCTCATCAAATTTCACAGTATGTTGCACATGATCACTGGAAAAGGGGTAGTTTGACTGAAAGGATTGTTCTCCTGAGGATATCGCTGGTTAGTGTTAGAGTCTCCCATTAAGGGCAACAAGGTATGCGAAAGGTCTATCCAGAATCATCAGGTATTTTTGAATCGCTCAGGGATCTCAACGCACACACAAATTTTTTAAGCTTTAGTCGGATGAGCATGTCCTCACCATCTTGCTGACTCGCACTTTTTGATATGACATGTGGTGCTAAAGAGTAGTATGCATTATTTTCTGATGAATAATACTCATGTTGACCATGTGCCCTGCCATCCTCGACTTAGCGTCGCTCCATTGGGTGGGTTGGCAGGGCTTTCGAGATGAATACATTTCTAGCTTTTTTGTCATAACGGCATTTACCTTACTTGGAGCATTTTTACAGAAAAGCTGGATTTAAATAAGGCTTCATTCCTTTAAGTAGGCTATGGCTTGACCTCTGCCAAAAGGCTATAGCTTGATGCCTGAATTTCCCTATTTTACATGCAAGGGAGCATATTTTGCAGTAGTGTACTGGGAAATATACTGTATAATCATTTATATTTCTGTGCACAAAATTTCCCAAATACACTCCAAATCAGAATTTCACGAGTTTTGATTTCCCGATGTTATGCAGGCTTTCATTCCACATTCAATCTGCTACAATTTTCAGCAGTTATCTATTCCCGAAGTGGGATTCTTCGGGAAAATTCGTAAATATTTATCCCTTGCAAAAAGTAATGATCATACAGTACAGCCAATGGCATAATGCCTCTTAATACTCAGATCAAAACACACACAGACACACATGCAAAAAAAAAGAGACTGCACCATAGTTGGACACCGGACATGTTGCGACAAGTATGGGTCAAAATTAGAACCAGATCAATGTATGTGACACAAGCAATGGCCTGGACTTTCTCTGGACCAAAAAAAAAGTAATTAAAAAAAAAGGATTATAACTCCACTCCAGCTATTGTGAACGACCGCCCAGCTATTGTTCCCCTAGGGCATTTTATCAGGGTAGGTTGGATCCCAGGTGGTTCTGATCCCCAAGGAGGTTCTGGCCCACAAGATTAACTCCAAGAACAGGATGAAACTGTGGCGGGCCACGGGTCATCTATGGACACATCATCATATTTTATCTACAGACACCCCTTTTACACTGATTTTGGCAGCCCTTACTGGTTTTGGAAAGACCAGTTACCTAACCCAACTTTTACAGAGAGTACACCAGACCATTGAACCATGAGCAGAGAGAACCATTATCCGTTACTCACCCTTGCAATCCTTGTATAACAAGATGCAAGACAATATTCGAAACATTGAATTCATTAGCAGTATACCTTCAAACTTTGAAAGAAGCCCATTATTCAGATGCTAACACGAAAAACTTGATTGCATTTGGCGACTTGATGAGCATTATAAGCAAAGATGAAAGAATGGCATATATATGCACCAAAGGAAGCCACCACCGTAATTTGAGTGTTATAGTACTTATGCCAAATTTCCACAAGCCATGCACGCTGACCATGTGCAGAAATTGTCAGTATTTGATTATAGGCGGCAACATGCCTATTGATTTACAAACCATTAAGACCAAGCGTAAGCACATGTTTCCAGACAAGCCAAAGTATATGAAGGACGTTTATAAGAAACTCATCTCAAAACTATATGGATTCCTGGTTATTTATTTGAAACCGACATATCCCAATAAGCGGCCGAGAACAAATACTTTGTAATACAAATCTCAGCCTTCTTAAGTATTGGGAAAACATCTGAAATCTCTTTGGTCAATATCTGATGATTCAGCAAGCGAAAGAGAGGAAGACAACGTGGGATAAGATATTTTTATTTCATTTTCATTTCATCCTCATTGAAGACCAGTTTTTACAAAATGAAACACTAGCCGAGAGCTATTTTCGCCGACATAAATACAGCCTGTTATAAAGAATGAAACGCTGCTGTATATGAAATGGTTACAAAATCCTCACGACAAGACAAGTCAAGATCCTCCACAATGGAAAGAGCGCCGGAAAAGCATAGCTTATCGCAGTAATATAAATCAATTGCTAATCCAGAATAACAAAACTTTGGCCTACATTGTGTTTATGAGTGGAATGGCATGAGAACTCACCGTACAATACCTTGCCTCATGTGTCAACAGCCAAGAGTTCCATTTGAACTGATTGTGTGTGAGAATTTTGGGACTGTTGATACATGTTCACTGCCAAATAAATGAACTAATGGCTTAAGTGCAAACACTGTCAAACTATATGGAAACAAGATCCAAAGATTATGATTAAAATATTGGCACATTTTTCCTGACTTTTAAGAAAACATCTGTAGGTAATTTTTTTGATGCATCAAACAAGAAATACAAAACAGAAAAAGGGAAAGATCGACAGCATCAATGTGGAAACTATAGACTGAATGATATAAGTAGCCATGAAACAAATGATGAGTACCAGGTCAGGTCATTATACTGCAAGACTGTGGACTCTCATGTATTGTTTAGTAGAAAGACAATAAGCGGTCATACCCTGCTAACCATGGAAGCAATTTTCACATGCAATTACCACAGAATTAAGTTTATCTAGATATTGGGAAGTGGCTGCAAGTGATATTCATATCAACCAAGCATATTCATATCAACCAAGCAGAACGAGAAGCAACCCAATGTTTGCCAGTGTGGTGTGACATTGTACACTATACTTTTGTTGGCGACAGTTTAAAACAAATATTACAAAGAATATCACCACCAGATAAACATTTTGCCACGAACAGTTCACACATGTTGTACGAAATTGCATAAAGCCAAAAAACATTGTCATGTAGACACAGAAGGCCAACCATCAAATATACAATGCTGTCACACCAATTCGTATTTTAAACCCTGTGGTCCATTAATATGAAAGCAAGCTTGCCTCAATTCCGTGCCTTTAAGTAATCATGGAATCTTTTTCGTCAAGCAAAAGGAGAAAAACATGTTCAAGAGAAGTATCAAGCAATTACCAGCTATATCCCCCCACCGTTGCAAATTACCAGCTATATCCCCCCACCGTTGCACAGGCCCTCTACATGAAAGTCAGGCTATAAAGGCCGAAGAGAAGAAATGCCTGTCCATCTCAGTGATCGTGGCATTTCTGTGTAATTGGGGAAAATAAATTGAAGGGTATTTGAAATGAAAAGCGTTTTTAGTTCGTTTATTGATAGTATAATTAGACTTTTTTTTCTTAAACAACACTAACACACACACTGGCAATGAATTCAATGTCATTATCAAAATTAACCCAAAATTGGAGGTGTGTAGGGTACTAGGACAAAGGACTAATTTAACCCCTTTTGTCAATACACCATACCACAACTGGCATGCTATAGCCCCTTAGATCTATATGCTCGGTTCAAGGGATTAATACTGCAGGTGTGTGCATTGCAGCCGTAACCTGTACTGGCAGCACACACAACACATGAGGCCGAAGGCTGAATGGGCTGTGCATGCTGCCAGTGTAAGATACCTCCACAACACGATTAACCTTGGGTACTAACTCCTTTTCTATAAAACAAATGGACTAACAGAACACAAATCAAAAAAAAAAAAAAAAACACCTGTCCATACAAAATGTGTTGGTTACATCACTCCCTGTCCTGACCAAGTTACATGCATTCATCGATTGATCAGTGTGCATCGCCTGCATCATTCTGCTAAGTGTAATTTTTTTTTCAAAAAAAGAAAGGATTTTTGATAAAAGAATTATATATATTCACAGCTATCTGTTATACAAAAGTTACTCATTGAGGCGCCATCTATCAAGGGTTTATTATATATTTCCAAATTCCTATCTGATTGCCCTTTTTACAGTGACCATTTCAATCTCAACAAAGAATGGATGACAGGCCACCACATCGCTCAGCAACGAGCTGCAAAATTATTTCGATGCTATGCCTATTTCAGAGGATAATAACTTTTCTTTTAATGACCAAACATCAAGTAGGACACAATCATTTGATAGAACATTATATACTCTGGCCATTAATGGAAGGTTGGGCCGCCGTGCTTTGGGAAAAAAGTCACTTTGAAGGTGAAGCTTTTGTGCTAATTACAAAATTGCTGCCAAACGATGCAGCTGGTATGTACACAACTGCAGGTGTGTAAAAAGTACCTGTGAACACTTTAGTTCCCCAGCCAGTATGGTGGCATGTGGAGCTTTTATTTCTGTTTGTTGCAAGATTATTAAGATCTCCGTTTGTCAATGAAGTGGTTATGCGGGATATATTGCATTCTGGAACATCAACAAGCACACTTGCGAAATTCGTCATTGCACTGCTTTTAATTTCATCATCTTAAGCAATAGCTTGGCCACCAGTAGCCTATTTGGCCAGTTCATGTGTGAAAGATACAACGTGACTGCCTGTGTCTAAGTTTAATAAATGATATTTTTTGAAACCTGGTCCAATAGTTATGTTAATTATCACACAGACCTGTTCTCTGCAGTGCTTGACTTCAGGAAAATCATAGTTCAAGGGTTCCATGAGGGATCCAAAAGTCCCCGTAGGCTGGTGCACACCTGTTGCAACATTGCAAATTGGTTGTACAGATGCACTTGGTGGATGGCAGTCTCAAATTTATAAAAAAAAAAAAAAAATCAAGACACACATTTTGTGGGCAGAAACACTTACACAATATTTAATTTTGGAAAATTATGACGCAAAGTCACAGTGCATTGTACTGTTTGAAGTCCAGATCCTATTGGCTACTCCTTGGTTATGTGGGTAACAGTGTGTTGCGCAGTCTAGAGTGTATTGCGGCCCTTCAATACACTGGTATTCAGGTTTCCTACTAGTTACTCCTTAGTTAAGGCATAACACGGTGATAGAATGATACAATCAGCAGCATTTAAGTAATCTTTTGCCAACACTGTCCACTCAGACGCTTGGTATCTTAGCCCTGTGCACCAATATGGTCTGATTTAGACTGCCACAGTTATATCATTGGTGGTGGTGGTGGTGGGGGGGGGGGTATCTTAGGGACTAGGACCTCCTTGGAGGCCAAGCCCACTTTGGGCTTAAACTTTCCCTGATAAAATGTCATAGGAAGGCAACAGCTAGACAGTCACATACAATAGCCTGAGTGGAGATATATCCCTTATTTTGTCCAGAAAAAGTTCAGGTCATGACTTGTGTTACATAATGAGTTTACCAAAACATTACCCAGATTTATAAAATTTCAACCCAACGAGCAAAAAGATTCAAGAGTTACTGAAACATCAACATTCATCTTCCAACACCAGTGTGCATAAAAAATTACTCCTGACTTGAGATAGGTAGTCACCCATAAAAAGTGACTGATGGTTTTAAACCAGTGATTTCAACCTTTGAAAGATCTGCACGACTCCAGACTTTGTTTTTTCCAAAATATATAGGTCTAATCAACTAAAACCCAGATTTATCACTAGAGCCAAACTTAAAAAAGGCAAGGTAAGCCTGTCACTTTTTACTTCTACTGACTTGTCAGTCAGCTCAGTTTACAGCAAAAGATGTAAGTAGGCCTGCATCATTTTTGTGATATTTATGAATCTGGAACATCATAAACACACTCTATTTTTATTATAACTATGAGTCAGAGAGCACAACCCACAGCAAACATAGCCAATGGATTATTTAACAGATAGTTTAGGCAAACATCAACATTCCTCTTCCAATACCTATGTGAAGAAACAAATTCTACTCCTGATTTGATACTGGCCCTCACCCATAAAAGGCTGCTGGCTGTTTTAAACAGGTGCTTTTAGTCTTTGAAATATTCTTACAACTACAGACTTTGGTTTTTCCAAAATATATAGGCCTAACCACTTAAAACCCTACTTTTTGGTCCCCCTGACTCGTCAGTCAGCTGAGTGTACAGAAAAAAACAGTAGGCCAACATCATCTTGGTTATATTTATGAATCTAGAACATTATAAACACGCTCTGTCTGCAAGTTGAACTGGGTCTAATTTTCGTTTTTAGCCCACACTAATCCAACTATGGTGCCATCTATTTTAACATTTTTTATGGCCTGGGGATTAAGAGGTGGTATATCGTTTAGGGGTATGTTGAAATTTTACACCACTGCTAAATATGCTCCTTTTGATATGCTAGTAGAGCAATAAATATACCAAGCCATAGCCAATTGACAGAGGTGGCGCCATGATCTATTTATAAGGATGGAGATCTGTTTTAATACCCCACTTTTGTTAAATCCAGAACCTAAAGTGAATGGTTGGAAAAAAAAATTGTGTACTATTTGTATTCTAACATACGCATATGTTTTCTGGGTTATATGTATGTTTTTCTCCACAAACTAAGTATAACAAAGATTGTATTGTACTGTGCTGATCTGATATACACAGACACGCCTTTTTCCTCGCGCAGCAGGCACGTGCAGTTGATTAATTGTTACCTCACAATTTTACTGGCCAATAAAGCATGTTGCGTGTGGCTTGCACTGCTGGTAAAATTATCCTGGCATGCTTCTGTTGCAAGTGGAGGCATTTTTGGTATAAACAAAACTAGGTGCACCCATTTGTTAAAAATATCATGTGAAACAGGAAACAGGTGCCCTTGTCATGCAGAATAGTGTATCCAACATGCCATATTGTCAGAGCTGCCTCAACTTATATATACATTAAAATTACCCCCCAACAGGCAAATAACACAATCAGATTATTAAACATTTTCGCAAATAAAATCAGAAGATCAATTTTCAAATATGAAAATATATTTACATATAAATTAAAAGAGACGAGTTGGCCGGATGTTATCAATGCTATGGCCATATGATATTGCAAGCACAGTCATGTATACTATTGGTACATAATATCACAAAGCTCTTCGATCACAGAGCGCGAAAAAAAAATCAGACACCAAGACACCAAGGCAACATGTTCTTATCATCATCATTGACACTTTAGCAGCACTTGTGGGACAAAAAATTGAGAACAAAATATGTCACTTGATTTGTGGTCTTTAGGGATGACGTCTGTTTATGTTTTCCAATTCTGTACCACACCAAACTAAAAGTAAAAACACTTTTCGTGTGCCATTTACAATAAATAAATAAATAAATAAATAAATAAATAAATAAATAAATAAATAAATAAATAAATAAATAAATAAACAAACAAATGAAAATACGATGACACATTAATAGCGGTTCAAAAAATTCTATCGTCGGTCATATCTGCATATAATTGCCACAATCCCATGGGTTCCTATCTTGTGTCATGTAATGCTCACCTGTGCTCATTTTTCTTGCTTTGTTTGTTGGATACCATCAGGTCCACATTTGCCTGGACATCATGTGTCATGACTGGCGAAATAGAAGATATGATATTCATGCTTCTTTTAGGCATGCTATTTTGTTCACAGACAAAGTGCTATTGGCTAATTGAACCAGATAATTGCTATATGAATGGACACTGATGAAAATGTAACAGGAAATCTAAACAGTAAAATTTTGCACCATTATCCAGCACAAAAATGCTGTTTCTACCTAAATGTTTACGCGACACGATGAAACCATTTTGGGACACATTTTTTGCCTGCGGATGCTACTTTCTCTTATTTTTATGTGAATTCATCTCCAGCAACTGTACAGTCTGCAATGTCAAGATACTAAAACGTGTTATTTTATTTTGCTATCTACTTTGTCAACACGAATATTACCCAGAGCGACGTCTCAAGAGTCAGACAGATTTAATACCAGTAATTACTGTGCATAAAAATGGTTTCTCGCTTTACAGGGTATACCTGTGTTTGGCCTTTGCATCGACGTAATATAATATATAATTGTATGGCTCGTAACTTAAAAAAAAATTTGTCTGTGTCTTCTTTGTTCATTCGATATATTTACTTACCCCCATTTTGGTCATATTCTATATTTACATGATCTTTCAATATGGAAACTGTTGCTTAAGGATTCAATGATACAGAAACACCTTAATCAACATCTATGCTTTTCATGTATAAATCTATTGCCTACCATTCCAGTATATTTTGGCGGCCCATGGACGGGTGTCAGCAGTCCCATAGTGAATACGGGGAGCCTCAATGTAAACCCCTGTTGGTTGACAAGTGGACAAAAGCATATTTAGATAAGATCTGACACTATTCAATCTCAATCATGGGAACATAAATACACTGCACATTTCTGAATTGGCGTGTTTTTGGTCTCGCTGCAATAAGCAATATTTTCCAGAAATTGTTTCCACTTGGAAGGGTCATAGTTTTGCACAATGTTTTGCACTGCGCAGCCACTTCCTGCTCAATAACTGACAATTTTGCTTTAATAATAACATAAATGTTTGTAAGAAATAATTATTGGAAAGCAGCATGATGGCACCACAAGGTCGTCACAAAGACGCCTTTTTGTTATCTCCACTAATTGGTGGTACCTGTTACCAGTTTTGTCCACTTCATCGAGCCCCAAAAGAGCAGATTATTTAGTCTATGGGTTTTGGTAACGTTTCAGTAAAAATTCTTCTTGCTAGGTGCGGGCCTTTTAATTCTGTAGGCACTGTGTCTTGCATCCACTTCGCTGCTTCAGCTTGGGGAAAATACAGAAAATAACATAGAGTGTCCATCGGTTCTTATTCATTTACCACAGTCTTACATGTAGTCTGGTAAGAGTTTATTTATAGCCCTTACGTTTAGTACGGCTCTGATGGCCTTCTGAGAGAGAGAGAGATTGCTGTCAACAACAACTTGCAGATAATCCACATTAAAGTGACAAAAATCAAAAGCGTTGTTTGTCACAATTTTCCAGATTACTTCAAAAACGAGAAAGCCGAGTTGAATTTTAGGAAAGGTCCAACCTTGAAATGGTCACCCAGTTTCATATATGCAGTGTTGTGTGCTAGGTACAGGTTCTGAGCCCGGACGTAAGATGTAATACCTGAGTGTTAAGGACACCAAGTGAGGGGGCATAAGGGCCACACTAAAATGTCTTTGATGAAAACCTATGGAGGTTGCTAATGCTGAGGACTCCATTCAGCAAGAAACAATGCTGATGAAATGTGTGAGACTAGAAAGGGTGTGTCATGTCCAGCCTTTGGCCATTCCTTATATATCAGTTTCTCAATGTTATTCCAAGCTTCATTACATTTGAAATGGCTGCATTTTTTGTGTCATCCGACCTGTCCGGACATACATCTCACCCCTGACCAAATACTGCGTAAGCCTAAGTAAATTAAACCAGCTTTGTCATTGGAATTATAAGAGGCGTTATGCCTTTTGCTGGTACCACCCTTGATATGATGAACGTGAATTATTTTTTCATTGGTTCTGTCCATTTACGGTGATTAGGCAGTATACCTGGGCCCGGTTTTTCCAAAACATTTACTCAATGAATAATTACTCAGACCTGAGAATATGTCTCAGTCTCTTGGGCTTCTTTACATCTGATTTGCTGGCTCATATTGCTGAACCGATCAATGGCAAGATGTGTTGAGAAATTACTCAGTCAGTAATTACTCAGAAGTTTGAGAAACTGGGCCCTGGACAGCAGAATACTGTTAAAACAATATGATTCAAAACAACAGTAGATCGTAAACAGAACTTACACGTAAACATGTATACCAGCAGTACAAAATAAAACAAAATATAGTCACCAAGCTAATTATTCCACATAAAACTTTTGCAACAAACGTCTAACCCAAACAGTGTATTTTATTAAAGTTTTGACCAGATGAAATGGGCTCCGCAGATCTATCACATTGGCTCCAGTGTTGTCTGTCAGGAATTCCGCATAGCTACAAGACCTCATAATGGGTCCCGTGGTCTCATCATGCAGGCAATGTCCCAGCTAGCTAATGAAAATTTACACAGGTCATTTTTTTCTGCGAGGTTAAACCAGCGTTTTCATATATTCTCATGTGCTTTGTTCTAATTTATTGCTCTGTAAATGTTGTACCGTGCAACGTGCATGGGTTCTTTCATATGGAATATCAGAGAGTTGTAATGGTGAGTTGATACCCGTATCAGTCGTTTCCAGAAAAAAAGAAAAAGAAAAAAACCAATAAAACTCTACATATGTTGTCTTTATTCTATACACAGCCATGGTTTCTAAATTTAGGTATGCTTCTTGAAATACCTATGAAAATGATATCATGGGGACACCATTGCAGTGATGGCATGATTGACAAATAATAAACTGATACGTATCAAGAATCAAACTCATCCACCGAGAGTTGACATTTCTAAAAAATTTAATTCGACCACTCTTCTGGCCAGTGAGCTTCACTTCTCTGTGAAAATAGACCTCCATATTGTGAATATTGTCAGGATTAACAGGTTGGCCCGTGACCATCAGAACCATTCAACCGAATCTCTTTCAAATAGAATTTGGTATCTCGTAGGGTGAGTACATAGAATAATAGGACATTCGGCCGATGTATGGGAGTAGAATAACCTTAGAGCATGCCCTATAGAGAGCATGCTATTAAGACATCAACGTCAACCAAAAATATTGTATGCGCATTTCAAAGTGACAATTCTAAAGTGTACAAAATATCCTTTAAGTACCTAATAGCTAATTGACAAATATGTTAGCTTTACTGCTTTACTAAAAGGAAAGATTTTTTAATCCGCTTGGCATATTTTCTATTTTTATCTTAACTCTCCAGGTCCTGCAAATCATTGCTATTATACAGCCTTTTTGTGGTGCCCTGTATAGCTGCACGATTTGACAGGTAAATCATCTGTGGCAAGCAACAGTATCTACCACTGACAGTAGGTAACCGACGACTGCATTACTTGGTACAGAAAATGAATAGATCAAGTGAAAGTAAGAACGTATACCCAATAGAGGATGTAAAGGCTTTAAAGGAAACTGGCTCAGATTCGGATTCTCTACATAAGTGCATGTTTCGAGATGTGATTTTGTTCCCTTGGGAGACATTCCTTCCCTTTTTTGCCCAAATATTAACTCAAAACTGTTATCGATTTTGTATGAAAGTGGATTTGATAGGGTTACATTGGCGATTTTTTTTACCTTTTGGTAGTTTGTTGTTCTCGTCTTTGAACAACTGAGCTTATCTCCAAAGTGTGGGGGTTGGCTGGATAGTATTACTTTCGACCCATAATACGACGGTCCAATATGAATATCAATAATCGTATCGCAAAACAATTCTTTACATGGGCTGTCATTATATCCTTTCCTGGAGTCTGTGGTGATAACAGTGTCTAACATTTACCAGAAAAAATAATGCGAATAGTTTGGGAACATTTTAAAAGATATTTATGGACCGAACCCGTAAATAAATGTTGCAAAAGCACAGCAGATAAAGCAACATGTCAAATCTAATGCAGATACATTTGCCTTTTTTGTTGCTTTGCATATATGTTTATTTTCCCTATAGGCATCTTCGATTAAAGGAAGAAAAAAAAAAGAAAGAACAAAGCAACCCCCCCCCCCCAAAAAAAAGCGAAACCAAACACTTCTGATTTATTTCACGTTTTTGTTTTAATTTGCACACTCATTTCTGATTTTTTGTTATCCCACAGATATAGACAGCATAGATAGTGCCAAATGTCTGTTTTCCTGTCGTCATAAACTCTTATTAAAAATAATAAAACTCATTTTGTGTTTTATGTGTTTGTGACATTAGAGTATTTTCTACAGGATGTGTTATAAGTCTCATTTGTAGTCTTTATGCATTTTGGAAATATCCATATTCAATCCATTCACGATCAATTGTCTGTTACCCCGTACATTAAGATTTTAGCTATATTAGGAATATAAACGTTTGTTCATCAGTTTGACCAATCCACCAAATCCAACCCACCACATCACTGAGACTCCATTTTGCTACATACCTCATCAGCTTATTCACGTTTTCGACCTTACCCCATAGATACTACAGTTTTCAAAAACCATTTAGAAATATTTTAAGGTAAATGTCGAAAGATTGTTAAAATTGACTAATGTCAAGCAAAATTTAAGCATAAGCAGTGTTGGGGCATGTTTTCACAAAGCACAATATGGTTATTTCTGTTCCTTTTTCTTCTCTTTTTTTATCTTCATGTGGCATTGCAAGACGAACAAAAGGATGAAAATTTTACTTCCCCAAAAGCCTTAATAAATTAGATATATTCAGGTTTCCATCACCTAACACAACATGATTACTGTTTTGCTCAAGGTTAAAATCGCCTTGGCTGTAAAAGACAAGAGTCAGTGTCTTCGAACGTGACCAAGTGCAGTTAAATATCATCTAGATGTAAAAGGAATATGATTACAAAACCATTACCAACAGACACTCATAGATGTGTGTTTTTGCGCTGTGCCTAACTCATAGCAATCTGACACCGATGACTAGACATACCATAATAAAACAATCCAAGCTGACCACTGGATGCGTTAGACTCTACCAGAGGCCTTCTTACCTGATCGTGAAAGCGCGAAGGTTATAGCGCCACGATGGATGTAATTTGTCTGATCAGACGGAGCGCAGGTGGATATATTTTAATGCTGTGATTGACAGAAATAGCAAACTCATATTTTCATATTTCAACAACAATTCTGCTGGTATTTGATTATGAAATGCTTTTTCGTTTTGTAGTAAGACACTGAGCGCTGCATGCGCCTAAATGTGGGTGCTTTTACCACTTCGTAATGAGGTTGGGCATCACTACGAACACATTGGCAGTGATGGTGTCACTTGAGCCCGTACAAAGTAGAGTGTTCGTAATATTATATACTTAAAAGATGATGAGGGGTCAAGCAGGCACCAGTGAGTAGGACGTACTGGTGAAAATTACATAACTGTAGGTCTAATTTAGCGGGATGCTGCTAGCTATCTAGGCAAACAGCTGCCCCCCCCCCCCATGTGCACTGTAAAGCATGAAACTAGTCATGGCCTACTGATATTCAGGCTGTTACCACCTATGTTTTCTTATTATGATGATGCTCTCCCAAAGTATAGACATGGCAAAAGCATTTATGTTTTGGCTCATTACTGTTCATTATATTTCAGATTAAACTCCACAAAAACAGCGCAATGCTAACTAACGCTGTTGAAGGCAACCACATACCTGCGTTGAACTAGAAGTGACAATTATAGTAGCTGGGTTGGTAACTGTTCCGACCAAAGGTAACATGTTTTTTCCAACAACCAATCAGAAATAGCAGGGTAGTAGCAGGGTAGTATGGAACACTAATCTACCCAGTTTGTTCTAGGGCCATTTTAAATGCAACACAGCCGCAAGTACAGAAAAAAAACTTTGTCATTTAATTTACAAATACGCCAGTGACGTAAATGCCTGATTGTATATCAGTGAAACATAACTATGCTTCTACTTCCATAATGCGACTTCCCGTTTAAAACGACTACAATTTTGCCATTTTCGTTTGAAAGTCAAGAAAAAAATTCCTATGTGTTTTCGTTATTGGACATTTGATGTTGTAGTCCGTTGTTTGTAGGAAGCCACATTTGCTGGTCCCAAGCATAGATGCAATGGCTAGGCTTCATGGTATTCAGAAAAAAGGGAAAGCAAGAAATAAAACGCCCCTTCTGGTCGTTTATGTCGTCATATATTAAGTGGCATTGAATATGCCGTTAGAATCCTGCATTCATCAATGAGAGCCAGGTTGGTGTAAAAGGGGAGCTACTCCAAAGCCCAAACAGCGCTACCATCGGTGAAATCACTTTGTAGCGTCATTGTCCATAATCGCCAATGAAGTTTGAATCGTCTGACTTGTCATAATGATTGTAGTTTCATATTCCTCTTGGAAGACCTTTCAATTAAGTAATAGTATGCATCAATACATTGCAAAGTTGGCCCATGTCAAAAGCTTTCCTCTGTGTAATTTATGGGTGCAGCGACGCCAGGAAATTTTGTTGACCCCCTGTACAACAAATCACTGGGATCTCTTGAGATAATTAATAACATGTTTATTATAAACATTTAGAAATGAAGAACAACATATATTTTCAAACATTCGGAAATCAAAGGAAAGAGTCAGCTCTCGTCTGCTCCTGACCGGTGACTCCCAACAACGGACAAGTAGATTAGAAAGCTCAAGTTAGCCTTCCGTGTCGATATAAACATTGACTCGTGTGGAGCTACTTGACGCTAACTGGCGACAACCAGAGTGCATCGCGTGGGTTGGAGCCGACGGAATCCAAGCATGAAAAGCATATGGATGTCACCAATCAATACTCCTTTGAAGCAAGTTAATAAAATTTTACGTTGCTGTACAGTTGTCTTTATTTTTAAAACATTCCAATCACAATTGTCTATCAAAGACAAGTGTATTTCAATTGTATGCTTTGTCATCTTTAATTATCCTTTAATCAATATTTTGAATGAAACTTTTTTGATAAGGAGGCAAAAGGAAGCCAAACAGGATCTGACTCTTTCTGTCTCTCTCTCTCTCTCTCTCTCTCTCTCTCTCTCTCTCTCTCTCTCTCTCTCTCTCTCTCTCTCTCTCTCTCTCTCTCTCTCTCTCTCTCTCTCTCTCTCTCTCTCTCTCTCTCTCTCTCTCTCTCTCTCTCTCTCTCTCAACCCTCTTCCGTTCTTCTCGGCATGCCCCTGGGTGAACCTGGACACTGCGTGTTTCAGTATGACTATCTAGTACTTTTTTTTATCGTAACGATACCTCTGCAATCGTAATTATGCTGATTGACCAGCTATAAGTATAGCTGGACAGGTATTGTGAGGGCCCTTTTTTGACAGGTTTTACAAAGAACGCTACTCCAAACGGTTGTTTTGGTCGTGAAAGAATTACAGGCAGCGGACAGAACAGACTTATTGCCTTTTTATTTAAGCACCCCGAAGCCTCTCGAAGTGTCAATACTCTACTTAGTCATTGTTCTTCTAATCTTAAACTTTGTTGCGCTTGTTGTTGTACTGACAGAAGACGGGTGATAAGATTTAAAAATGTAGGGGTAACTCACAAAATCCTTAATTTGAAACATACATGGCACAAATCAAAGTTCATATATAGCAATTATACCTATTCAATTTTGGAATTTTGGTCAATAGCAGCATGGCATAATGTGCATTATCTTTTATCTTTCCGGGATTTTTCTTGAAAGCACGTATATATATATATATATATATATATATATACTATATATATATATATATATATACATATATCTGTGTGTGTGTGTGTGTGTGTGTGTCGCATCTTCAAAGACAGTTAGAATGTAGGTCAGCATCCTTTGTTGGACATATCAAGTTTAAGATAGAAGCCCAGGAAAAACAACATAAACATATTATTGCCTGTCTGCTGTATGTTAGACTTTGAACGCCTTCCCTACAATTATATTAAAAACTTTACACCAAATCTAAAATTGCTTTAGATAACTCACCTGATTCGTATTACAACTCCAAAACCAGACACTATTTGACTGATAAGACATTTTTCGTTGCAGACTGGGTGCACAGAGTTTAGAACACGCTGCAGACGGCCGTGGCCTCTGGTCATCATGTTCTAGTAAATCTGCCGTTCCCTGGGACTTTCATAATGGTCACTTTAAGACTACTTAGTCTGGTCGCTGTCAAGTAGCTTTGCGTAAATCGATGTGTACACGGTCGGGCTTCTAACGACTAATGTAGTATTTTGTGCTAAGAGACATCTTCGAAAACAGTTTTTGACAAAATAGGGCAGGTATATTATGAATATTATAGAATGCCGGAAGAAGACAAATAACGGGATGAAATCAATTGTTCCACCCACATTCGATTTGACTGCTTCTGCAGCTTTCCTCGGTGCATTGCAACCAAAGGGTACTAAGACCATGACTTCTGTGTTTAACAAGTAGAATACCGTTTCACAGACCCATCAGGGTAAGAAAAGTGCAATGAGGGTATGTATGTATATATATATATATATATATTGAAAAAGACATATATCAGCACCATTATGTTCATCAAGTTATATACAAGCTTGAAAGTAAATTGATAAAGCAGAATCGGGTGGGAAGGCTTATTTGGGGTAAAAAGCTTCTTGACGAGATCAATCAAAATGTTGAAGTTTTATAGAAAGAAAGTAAACAAGGGTCCGCCTAAAGAAATGTACCAAATAGATGTAGCAGCATAACTTATGAACCAACTAACTAGCCAGCTTACCGACTAAATAACCAACTGACCAACTATAGAGTTACCGAGAAATTACCTGAATGACCAATTAATATGATAACCTTCTAACTAAAGGGCTGACTGATTGAAAAAAAAGAAGTCATGAATGAATGAAGTAAGCAGCCGTCTAGCAAGAAATATACTTATCAGGATGAATGAGTAAAGCAGATGTGAAGCTTTCTGTTCAGTTTGTTTTAGTTCAAACCACAAGGTGCACTCTCACAAAAAATTATAAAGGTAAGACGTTTATTACTCAGGTCACTCCAGGCCTTTTCATATATGTTTAAATTGTGTGATTTTGCCGATATATACAAAGCAAAGGAATATTTGCTGAAGATATCATGGTATTAAGTTGTATATGTTGTAACATTGTATATGATTATAGAAGTAAGCAATAAAGGATTTATTCTTGAATATAATCTAAGTGAGTCACCTTTATTAGCTTGACCCCAGGGAGTCTAATTCACGATATTATTAAAAATATAGAACATCAAATATAATACGACGTAAATTTCAAGATAAGATACATTTGTTTAACTGTCCAGACATAGAATGACTTCAAATATAACGACATTCATTAAACAAAACTGGTGAACATTTTTGTATATATGTACAATTCAGCTCACTTATTCTTATACTCAAAACAGCTGTTTGCAAGCAACACTTCGACCTTTTGCGTGTCAGTTACGGACTATCAGAAAAATCATTCTGGAATCTTACCCTGAGATGGGACGGTAAACCGAGGTTTCTTTATCCGGAATTCTGAAAAGCAGTTGGTCTTCAAAAGGAAGTGCGGGTAGTATTTTGTAACATAACTTAAGACTTCGATGAGATTTTTCAGCGCTAGTACATAAGCTAAAAATGCAAGTATCCGAGGCCCATTAACTTTCTCCTTAGAAGACTGCCTTCAACTCAACAGTGGTCATCCAAGTGAGGCAGCGGAGGGGGGGGGGTCAAAATCAAAGCAGGGGTCCCACAAGCTTCAGTGCGGGGTCCTTTGTTGTTTCTGGTGTACGTTAACGATATAATTGAGATTTTTAAATGTGAAATAACCCAATGTGGTCTGGGATGGATATACAAAAGTTGATAAAGGTTGTCTGGAATCTGTCCAGGTAGTTGCAGGCCAGATAGGGACAGAGCATTTGCCCACACATGTCATGAAAAGGTTTACCTAGAGTTAGGCTGGGGAAATTAAAAGCAGCATAGAAGAAAACGAAAAAAAACTGGTACTTATGTTTAAAATTATCACTGGAATTGCCCCAGCATACCTAAATAAACTCTTGCGGGGAACAGTCTCGCGGCGGCCTCAAGAAATAAGAATTCTTCAAGCTAAAAAAACAATAGGTTCTCTAATTCTGCCTTTCCATCAGCTATCTGGTGATGGAATTTGTTACCTAGAAATATTAGAGACATTGGCCATCCAGATGAGTTTTATCGAAAACTGAATCAAACAAACCCCCATAATAACAAACTGTATTATTTTTGAGAAAGAAAAAAATTTTAGTATCCATGTCGGAATGCGAATGGGCTGCGACCGACTGAAAAGTGATATCTACAAAAACCGGCGTCGTTGAGTCTCCATTATGTTCCTATTGAGCAAACTTGGAAGATGCTCAACCCTTCTTTGAATGTGACAGAGAGGGATGTCCAACTAAAATGTTTTTGTGCAATAATTCGGTTAAGTTTATTCTCCTTATACACCATTCCAGTCTTACTTTTTCTTCCAAATTGTGATCGTATTTGTTATCTATCTGTGTGCCAGTGTTTCAAATCTCTATGTTCTCTGTTGTATTTGTACAAGAGGCCTTCATATAGGCTGGTGAGCCTTTTGGCCGATGGCTTTTCAAATAAAATATGTTTAAACCTATACAGGTAGGCAATATTGCAGTTGTTATTATATCCTTGTTGTAACATTTATTAATCACTGAAAACAATCTGCAAAAAATTCAGGGAAAAATTTTTTTGCCGTTTTCACATTCATGTTGTGGGGGACAAGCAAAAATGATGAAACCAGGTACGTGTATTTCAACGGCAATCAGCATTGGATGGAAAGCATCGATGAATGGATAGAAGAAGACACGTTATAATTGAGACAGAGATTTGTGTAATATGTAATCGGCATTATTAGAATACTAACTCTTTCGGTGGCAATGAAAACAAACACCGATGTGCCCTAAATTGACACTACGACACTGGATTCATATCCTTTACATATATGCAGACCTTTTATTCGAGTGTCAGCCTGCCTGCATTTGCAGAGGCCATGGAAATGGTCCGTGTCAAGAGTTTTCCCTGATCTGCTTATTACACCCAAAGAGCGCCAAGAAAAAGCTGATGACTCATGAATCATGTACCTAAGCTGTTTACACGTAATTTTCAAAATGCTTTTAGCTAGTTTCATTGGCTCCGTGGATCCTCAAATACAGCTTACAAGCTATATTTTGGTACCTTTTACGGCATGGCACTGAGCACTACCTTGTGGCTATGTTGGCTTCCAAGCAAACCTATTTATGAGAAAAACGATAGAAGACAGAGCGTTTTATCATTCTGTGGTATGAACAGGCTAATAAATTAATTTGAATAAGTCAAACTCAGCACAGAAAGAGTTGAAGAAAAACCGAGACTGCCGAGGAGCTGTATAATCGGTTACATTGCAGTTTTATGATTGAAGCATTCTGTGTTGAACATGTAGTCGTGAATTTTTGTTGCAGGTTAAAGACTTTCAAAGGTAGAACAGACCAAAGGGCCAAACAGAACATTGTGTAAAATGGCACAACGTGGACTAATGAAGAACATAATCGGGATCTTAGTACAATGTACACGGATCCAGCATGGAAAAAGTGCCAGGCACCTTCATTTCCAAAAACACATAAACATTCACCTGAGTCCTTGATAACGATTTTTTAAAGATCGGACTAAGGTTTCCATGTTGTTATAGGCACTTGTTTCAACCTAGCAGATGTGCACAGTTGTACGATGGATGGAAATGAATGGGTAATTACCAATTGACAGTTGGGTGTAACAACACCCGAAATTACTCGGGTTTTTATCAATGATGTACGCCAGTACAAGTTCTTCCACGTTTTGGGTGACTATCACTTTTATCGGAAAAGCTGGACCACCATAGACTACAATCTGTCTGAAGACCTAATGGGACCCATGAATTGAATTTTACGGATAACATCATTTCCTAAAGTTTGAATGCAAGTCAATATTGTTTCCCTTTAGTTTACCAACCCGTTTGATTGTTTTTACAAATGACAAGATGCAATTAGTTTTTTTTTCCTTCTTAAAAACTACTTAAAATACTGTACTGGTAGGAGTGAATGGAAAAGTCATAAACAGTTGGGGTCCCTTGACTATTTAAAAATGGTAGGGTCATTTCAATCAGTACGAAATAATTTGGACAGGTGCTTGATCTTCTGCCTGAACGCGTGTCGACAACAGGACCAGGTTTCCCCTCTCAATAATATTTCAAATGAAAACTAGGTGCTAAATGCTAGTGTCATAATCCACAAGACTTACTCAGCCTACCTGCATACTGCTCTGCCTGTCACAAAGTTGACGGGAAAAGGACTTTCTGAAGCATCTGGCAGTAGGAATTTACCAATACTTTGTGGAAGAAAGTAAGAAGGGGGGGGGGGTATTTTATTCTTCCTAGGATTATACAAAAAGAGCATTGCATGCTTTAAAAATTCCAAAAAGTTTTTTTGTTGAAAATTGTCCAGAAGTGTCAAGGCCGACCAGATTGCAAAAACAATATTAAAGGGACTATTTCAAAAGGTGAAAGGCAAGAGAAGCTGGACAATATTGATTTGAAAAATGTGTGAGGTGTTATCAAGGAATTTTATGACAAAAACAAGCGCATTTCTGTGAGAAGATTACAAAAAAGGTTGGAAGAAGAACATGACCTAAAGATGACAAGATACACCTTGTGTAAATTACTGCAGAGTTTTGGGTACGAGTATGGGCTGTACACAGGCCAACGGCAGATTTTGAGTGCAAGAAATGAAATTACACACAACGCCATGCATATCTAAGAAAAACTAAAGGAGATGAGAGCAGCAGGCTTTACACTTGTATTCCTACACAAAACCTGGTTGAACGCGAATCATACAACCCCGTTTCAATGATTGCCACCAGATTCAAGTCATGGGCACAAAATACCTTTGGGTAAGCGTGAGCGACTGATTATAGTTCATGAAGGCAATCAAAATGGTTTGTTACCTAGCTGCAGTTTGGTACTTAGGTCAAAAGGTAAGTAGGCAGAGATTATCACTCAGATATAAATGAAGAGATACTTTTATGGACTATGCAAACAAAATTAAATAAAAAATAAAACCAGCGAATTGCATCTTTACCTAAAAAAATCATTGATTATCATGGATAATGCCTGTAGGTCAAATAGTAAAGCTTCCAGAGACTAACATTCAGAGATGAATGAAGATACTTTTATGGACTGACAAAAACAGCTAGTTCCAGCTTTACCTAAAAAATCATTATTTTTTATGCATAATGCCCGTATCACAGTGTGTGAGATCCGAAGAGTAGATCTCCAACCACAGCATCAAAGGAATAGGATATACAAGCTTGGCTCCAAAGGAACAATATCGGTCTTGGAAAAAATATAAAGAAGGAACCACATAAGCTCATAAAACAACACAAAGCCAACCAGTGTATTTAGCAGATATATTTGTTAAGGCAGCAGTTCACGATGTTCTAAGACTTCAACCTTAGCATTATGATCAAAACCCCAGTGAATTGATATGGGGCATACTGAAGAGAAAGTTGAGGAGAATTGTACCATTCATTGGAAAGATGAACAAACATTGGGGACGAACTCTCTGACAGAAAGGACCAAGGATCAGGGGCCAAATTGGGTGAAACGTGTGGTCGAGAAAGTTGAGGTTCACCATTGGGGGGAAGATTGCTTATAGGACACAACTGTGCCTTCTGTTATCATCTTTCTGGGAGATGATGATGATGAGTCAAGTGATGATGAAGAGGAGGTTGGGGATAAGGAGATGTAATTACATGGAAGATGCTTATAAAAACCACGTATATTAAAAAATTCCATTAAGAAGAAACATTTTGGGTTCCCCAATAATTTAACATCAGAATTAGATTATTACGTTAATATTTTTTGTCCTTTGCAGAAACAGCTTTCTGCTGCTGCAATTGACCTTTAGCAAACTTTCATTCTATCTGACAGTTGACTGTATTTTGTCATTGTGAATTATATAAATGGAGGTGGCATTAAGAGGTACCAGTGTATTGCAGTAATACGAATCAGACAATATTAATAGAATAATAATCACAACTTTAATTTTATTTCATGTTTTTGTCTAGAACCACTTCAATGAATTCCAAGCAAAATAGCTATGAACTTTAGAGACGATCCCTTTGGTTTTTTGCCTGGTTATTGGGAATCCAATACATTTATATTCAAATAGCCTATTGACCCTGGACAAGTATAGGTGACTTCATCTGTTATGGCTCTTGCCTTTGCCTCCCACCGCATAAAACATATTAAGATTTTTTTCAAAGGGAAAAATATATACACGTTTCCAAATCATTATTTAAGAATTTTTTTTTTAAAGTGTGAGTTTCTCAGGCACAGAGTAATTGTATAGGCCAAGTTCATTTACATATAAATATATTGTGTTATCTGTGAATTTAAACTAAGGAGTCCCATTGGGTCTTCAGACACACTGTAATATATGACGCCAACTGCAATATCTGTAACCAATAATAAGTCAAATGATAAATAAAGTGTACCACATCATTAACCAAATCCCAGCACTAAAGACACCACTCAATAATATTTAAATTCAAGTCTGCAAATTGACGATGTAAATATACGTTTTTAGTACATTGTGTTGTGTTTTATCATATGATTCGCATAAGATCTATAATCTAATGAGAAAATAAAAGATTATAGATACTTTGAAATTGTTGGAACAAAACATTGGGCAGCATTTTTTACTAACGACCGCTGACTGGTTAATCAAAATACCCCAGTGGAAGACGTCAATTAAAATTTTCAATCACATTATGGGTTACTTGTCCATTATAGCACAGTCACATAGTCAATGACAGCTCTTTCAATGGCAAGTGTTGAATGAGTCAGCAACTTCCTGTGCGCTCGCGGGGTGGGGGGAGCTTGCCCAGAAACGATATTCATCTGGACGATTATTTTGGTCTCTGCTTTCATAAAGTAAATATAGGCTTGCCGGTACTTGATTGGAAAATCTGCTCGGAAACAATACGAATTGATTATCGCTACGTCAATTCAGAGTTCATCTTCATTTTTCCAAATAGGTCATGAAAGAGTTGAGCTGAACAACTCATGGTAGACACAAATTCCAAAAAGGGTCATTTTTGATAATCAAACTACTACTTTCAAGCCCCTGCCCGTGGCTTATCGTGCTGTCGGTCGTTGAAATGATCTGTTTGGAAAGGAGAATCTGACGACCGTTTCCAACTATAATAATGTTATTTGATCCGTTTGCTGTGAATTTCAGGCAATAGCGAAAATATATGATCATTGAAATAATACAGGTGCTCGAAGGATTTTCTGTTGGGCCTCATAATAGCATAGATGCCTACCTGACTCTCGGAGGGGGGGGGTATTGCCTTTTTCTTTCGGTAAGTGCATATTCAGTAGTTATTTGGATCTTGCGGAAGAGCTAGACTACTGATTGCATGTCGACGCTAAGGCAATGTAAATGTTCAGATGTAGGCCTAGCAGGGAGCATTTACGACAAATGTCGCCGTTTTTAATAATATCCATACAAATATGGGAATATATATATATATATATATATATATATATATATATATATATATATATATATATTTATGTATAATATATGTATGTATATTTATATATATACATATATGTATATATATATATACATACATACATACATTGACCACGGGGTGACGTAGAAAATGTCAAAGTGTGAGAACATGTCATAGGGTAGAACATATTAAAGTCTTTGAAAGGAAAAATGGCCGAGCTCTCAAAAACACAACACCGACATTAAAATGTATCTAGTTCGAACCTTTTATATGATGAGGTGTGCGTACAATATCAGAAAAGTCACAACAGACGACAGTTACAAGCTCGCCTAATTGTGCTTGATATCTGTTTAAGAAATATTACATTTTCGTTGCATTCTCTTGACTTAAGTACAAATAATGACTTTCATTCTTTTCTGACTTGCCCTATAATTTAGCTGTTAATATCCTAAGATTATAAGAAAGTTTGGCTACACTAATTTACAGTTTTTAGACTTGTCGGTTTTGATACTTAATTTTATCTTTTGGCATCATTCTGTTTTAATGTTCACCTTTCAGACATTTTAGGCTAGCTTGTTTTCTGTTAGGTCAAACCCCCAGGGGCTATAGGTAGCAAGCAGCTACTGACGACAGTTACAAGCTCACCTAATTGTGCTTGATATCTGTTTAAGAAATATTACATTTTCGTTGCATTCTCTTGACTTAAGTACAAATAATGACTTTCATTCTTTTCTGACTTGCCCTATAATTTAGCAGTTAATATCCAAAGATTATTAGAAAATTTGGCTACAATAATTTACAGTTTTTAGACTTGTCGGTTTTGATACTTAACTTTATCTTTTCGCATCATTCTGTTTTAATGTTCACCTTTCAGAAATTTTAGGCTAGCTTGTTTTCTGTTAGGTCAAACCCCCAGGGGCTATAGGTAGCAAGCAGCTACTGACGACAGTTACAAGCTTGCCTAATTGTACGCAAAATCCTGTTAAGCAAAATTGTTTTGATAACATGTTTTTTGACATAAATGCTAATGACTTTCATTCTTTTCTGACATGCCTAAATGCACATTTACTCAAAATTGACAGTATTTTCTTAAATGTCACAAACCTGACACATTAAGTTGATACATTGACTCAGAGTTGGCAGTTAAATAGAGCTTAATTGTTTGGCGGGTAGGTGTCATCACAGAGTTTGTTTTACATTTCTGGTGCAGGATGTCCATTGTTACAGTCCTTGTTGGGATTTCCCTTGGTTTGTACAGGTGGTCTAGTTGCAACTGTTTATTTTACTATCACTGGGACTGAATATAAGGCCCCAGCTTGTTTCCACTTCAGTTATACACTGGCGGGAGGTTTAACTAGGATAAACTGTCCAGCCAGAAAGGGTACATATTGGTTCAGGGGTAAGTCAAATTGTTCTTATCTGAACCTGTACTATACAAATTTAATAATTATGGTTTGTTTGACAGGGGTTCTTCTTTCATAACGAAGCTCTGCATTTATAAGCAAAACTTCACGTATTTAGCTAATTCATCATTTGCCACGTTCTTATTTATTCTTTATTATGTGGGTTGTCTTTGCTGAATATTTAGCTTAGACAAGGAGCCGCTACTCAGAGAGACATGTACGGGTAAAAGGCTCCGAAACATGTTGAGTAGTTACCCGCTGAAGACCCTTTAATTTATTTGGGCTGATACAGCCTATGTCAAAATTTTACAGAGGAACGTGTGCAATATAGACAATAGTAATTCCATATGTATACAGGTTAGACAGGGACAGGTTAGCTTATGGAGAGTAAAGAGTTCGAACTGCGGAATAGGATATTGACTACTAGGAAGTGGTTCTGGGCAAAAAGACACAAATACAACAACATTCAAGACGCTGCCTATAAAGCCATGGTGATGTTCATATTTCCCAAGATATTTTAATCATAGTAAGTTAATATTATTTAACCATCTCCAGCGGCACGTTATCGAGTGAGTCCACAGCTTTCTCTGATCGCTTTTGCACATTGCGCAGAAAGAATAGTTGTTGGCCTGGGAAGGAACACCACTGGCACCATTGACTAAAGACTAACAATGCTAGTCCTTGAATGGAATGACTTTTTTTTTTTTTTTGAATTCGGATGTGAAATATTACAATAATTCATATGAGCTGCAATCTAACAAAGGGTTAAGGAGATGCTAACATTCAAAATGCCATTTCCTGATCGGAAACAATGTCGCACCTTAGGTGAAATATGTATTAGAGATTGGAATGAAAATTGATATTGTTACTATAGTGTTACAGCCAACCTGTGGTAAACAAAGGATCAGAAGCCGTCCTTATTTTAACTGCGGACCGTAACAGCTCTGTCTGAAGTTAATAAAATCCAATATTCTATCTAAGAACACGACAAATTAGCATCCACTTATACCTGTGGGCCTGTAATCTGCACACATGTAAAATACAAAAATAAAATACCAACGTTTTACTTGTTAGACAAGCGTACACACACACACGCACACACACATATATATATATATATATATATATATATATATATATATATATATGTATATATATATATGTATATATATATATATATATATATATATATATATATATATATATATATATATATATATTTTTTTTTTATATATATATATGTATGTATATAAATGCTTAGTAGGCTTTTAGTTGTTTAACAAGTAAACAACTCGCACCTGGACTGAATCACTTTTACCTAACGAAGTCAGACCCTGATCTAGGTGGGCGTTGAATTGAAATAGCGAAAGAGTCGTTTGTGGTTGATTGGCTAATTATTATATTGTGAGCGACCGTAAACAAATGAAGTAGTAATAATGTAGATCTATGTCATTGCGTCCACCTCAGTGCGGCACAACGATGGGTCATTGAGGTGGTTCTCTTTCATACTTTGTTGTTTTAGTATGCGTTTGTACGCTAAAATGAAAATGCCGTCTGCCTTTCAGTTGTGTCAATCTTTTTTTCAGTCTGCAAGATATGTGAACAAAACGTATTAAAACAGCCGAATATGATGTAACTGCGTGCCCAAAGCGACCAATAGGTTTAAATGCTATCTACATTAATGTTTATTGTAGATGCTGTTTTGGTAAAAAAAAAAAAAAAAAAGGCATGAATAAATTTATCAGAGATAACCATCTCGAGTTATAGGAAACAGATTCCCGTGACTGCCCCCGGGGCCAATCGAGTAGACACAAAAGTCCGTCTAACGACAGCTTAAAGGGAGAGTTTATTGTATGCTGAGTAATAAAAACGGTCTCTGGCAAGTGTCCAATTCGGCTAGAATCCATACTAGTAACAGATATGAGCTGTCAACTGTTACTTTGAATCGGAATCAACGGACAACAAAAAGATCAAAGCATACATCAACTGAAGAAGAGGTGTTCGGTATCTTCATACCTTTGTGTGGCAATCTTTTATGTTTGATTTGGATCGACCAGCTAGGTTAGCGGGGGGCAAGTATGATTATAATTCCAGGTAGACAAATTAATTAGACGCCGTGACAATATATATCTTTTGTTGTTTTGTTATAAAATAATCATGCAATGTAATACTAGAGCGATACACTGGCAGACAATGGCGATCAGCAGGGCCTATCATAGAAACAGATGAGAAATATAATTAACATGCTTGAATATCGATTTTTCGTTGAGACCCCTCTCTCTCTCTCTCTCTCTCTCTCTCTCTCTCTCTCTCTCTCTCTCTCTCTCTAGCTCTCTCTCTCTCTCTCTCTCTCTCTCTCTCTCTCTCTCTGTATTTAGTTTATTTGGAAGAAGAAAGAAAAAGCAAACAAACACGAGGGATCTTCGAAAACTTTTTTCTCTCAACAATTCAGTAGTTTGTGTTTGGCTGAAGGAAGTAGATCTACCTTTTTCAAAATAAGGGAGACAACGAAATAAGATAGAATAGATATATAAACGGTGCACTGGTTGATGTTTTCCCAAAATTAAAAAATCGGTTGACATTGAACAAATTTATATTTACCATTTGCCCAGATGACGTAAAAAAAATACAATCGTTAACAAATATTTCAGATATAATGAATATAAGGCATATAACAAACATAATTTTTTGGTCCACTTGTAAAACCAGATATATTGTTTTTTCCAATACTCTTAATTCATGATGTCAGTGTGTGATCACAGACATACAGTTTTCGCAAAATCTTGTTTAAGTATGTGTGTGATTAAACACAGGCATGCCTTTCCATTCCATTCAATTTTGTGTTATCTTAAACTTTTACGCCACTTGAGCCAAACTAAACTTATATTACATTATATAAATATATTGGGTGGGCAAAGCACGTACAGTGAAGTTTTGTATATCGTTCACGTTTGTCAATATGTTAAAAGTGTATGGAAATTGTGCAAAGAACAGTCATTCAAGTAAACATTTTACAGCTTCTAGGATCCTCCTCAGTGTGTTCTTATGTAGTGGAACTGACCAGCTGCTACAGTGAAACTGACAGCATTTGGGAACTGGCTAGCTGCTAATGTGAAACTAAATGCATTTGGGAACTGAATAGCTACTCGGAAACTGAATACACTTATAAATTGGCCAGATGCTACCGCGAAACTGAACGCATTTGAGTCAGCGCAGGTAGTTTCTGGTCTAATAGTACCAGAAACGGAATCAGAAATTTGAATATCGCATTATATACACCCCTCGCTCATCTCACTGAGGCGCTTGATAGACATTTATGCTGACATGTGTAGCCATGTTTGTCGAGATGGTGCGTGAAACACGTGCTTTGCACAGAAGGAAAACAGGCAAAAGTAGGCTCCACCAACATTCAAAAAGGAACAGAGGTAACCAAGACACAACCACCATATTTGGTTTTCACCTTCCGTTTTTTCTTTCAGTTAATGCAATGGCCACCCGTTGACTAGCACAGAGTGCTTATTGATGCTGTAGAATGCAAGCAAACAGTAGGCCTGTAACGGGGCTCAATTATCAAAGGCAAGATACGTCTCACCGCGGGGGGTACGAGTTCCCTATAGTGCTGTACTTCCCATTTGTTTACAAACTGCACTATGTATGCGACCACATTTGGATCTGCCCAGGGGGTGGTTTTCAAAGGGAGAAATGATGTATTGATATGGATTTTGGATGTTGCGGAGTATGATCACATTAACAGAATTGGTAAATTCCAATAACACTGATTGTAAGCATTTGGAATATTCAACCTCTAACATGAGAGTGGTGCTAAGGATAGGTAACTGTGGGTCAATGTTAATGCGTAAGCCTCTAAGAATTTAAGTTATATTATGCTCTCACTAAGAAAGTCAAAGTGAAATTACACCTGATAGAAAGTTTAGAAGTAAGCTTTTGTACACATCTGAATCTAGTCGAAGTCGCGGCCGTCTGGTGTCCATTTCTACCCTAGGTTGTCCCGTGACCATTACTATTTGACCCCTTTTTATGATCAGAAAAGTACGATCGGAGAAGGTAAGTATATATTTGAAAATGTCGACTAATGTACACATAACGGCACAAATACGTCACTTCCGGCCAAGGCAGAAGACAATATTACTCCTCCAAAAACGCATATTATGATTGCAAATTTAGTAAAACATTTGACTCCCAGCCTATCCTGATGAAGACGCGACCATTATAGCCATCGAAATTTTCAACCTTCTAACACGTACAGGTTTCATATCAAGCGTTCCTTTATTTTCTTGTTCCCCTGCAATTTGTTTTGCTACATTGACAGTTAGGAAATGACACTATTTTTTTTGTATATTATCGTTTCGGTGTAATGTGTGATTTTGAAAATAGGCCATGACACATCTCTGAGTATTGTTGTTTGTTTAAATGTACTATTAGTCCCCATACCTTCTTATAATGCTGTAGCAAAGTATTATTGGGCAGTGACAATGAAACCAATAACGTTTGTTTCGTATAATTTCATCAAACCTGGTGGTCTGTAGATAGTATTGCTATTATAAACTTATCACACCTTATACTTGGATAGCAGGACGCTTTGTGGGCCACTTAGCGCTTTGTGGTATTGTTTTCCGTCGAATAAGGAACAATACAAATAATGAACACCAGTAGTTATAATTAGGCCAAAAAGTGTGAACTTTTATTTTCCTGCATTTTTTCTGAACTGGTTTGTATGTAAAAAAGAGCAGTAAAAATGTTACAAATACGGACTATGAAGCAACTTCATCAAAGAAAATAATTATGGACTATAAAGTACAGAAGAAAGAAATTAAGGAATTTCAAAGTTACATAACGAAGCTAGCCTATACACCTGGACAGACAAACCGAGTGCTTTATTATTATTACTCATTTGTGGAAACAGGAAACCAAACAACTAAACTTAAATAATGTAATTACCCATACATATATATATATATATATATATATATATATATATATATATATATATATATATATATATATATATATATATATATATATATATATATATATATATACATATATATATATATATGGCACTTATTTCGGACCATGCTTACCGTGACTGATTTTGACGACTCGTTTCCCTCAACCACTGCCTTTTGTTGTGCTTCTTTGGAAACCTTCTGTCACGCAAGAAAATGGGATCATGTGGTTCATGCAGGTATGTACATGAGTCACACGGGTCTCTGCTGCCCCTTTATAATGCACAGTAATTTCTCTTTTGTGAAAAACACAAAAACTAAAACACGATGAGTTATAGACTCTAAAAGAGAGTGTATGCCGGACATCTGTCTCATTCCAATATATTTCTTTTTCATTTCCAAGCTAATGACCACAAAATATTGGCATGTTTTTAGCCAGGGTTTGATTTGTGTTAGTTTTATTCAGCTGTATGGTTCATAAATGTTTGTGCATAACTACAATATTTCAGGCTACTTTGGGCAGACACCGGTAATTGGACAAACGAACAAAGTACACATGGTTGCAAGTTTAGTTTTTATAGTGTCCCCACAAAAAGGACATGTATGATCTACCAAGCTACAGGTGAAGTGGCGGAAATGTGTGATCGGTCATGCGTGCGATCGTCAAGCCATCCCGCTAGAGGCTAAGAATGGATTTTGTTAGCTTGTTATTTTATTTTAATTGCCACGTTCATATTTATTCATTATTATGTGGGTTGTCTTTGCTGAATATTTAGCTTAGGCAAGGAGCCGCTACTCAGAGAGACGTGTACGGGTAAAAGGCTCCGAAACATGTTGAGTAGTTACCCGCTGAAGACCCTTTAATTTATTTGGGCTGATACAGCCTATGTCAAAATTTTACAGAGGAACGTGTGCAATATAGACAATAGTAATTCCATATATATACAGGTTAGACAGGGACAGGTTAGCTTATGGAGAGTAAAGAGTTTGAACTGCGGAATAGGATATTGACTACTAGGAAGTGGTTCTGGGCAAAAAGACACAAATACAAATAAGATTAATACGAACACTAATCATGACAGCCACAATTAGCACACGGATCGCTCTCTTTTGATCCAAAACTCCGTGAAAGTGTTAATTTAAGGGTATATGCTCTCATAATAAACCCTACATTGGACACAACAAGATATTTACCTCCAATAGAAAAGCATTGCGCTTCAAGTGATCCTTGGACCTCTTCCTTTTAAATCAATTGGACTTGTTTTAAAACACAGGTACTTGTGATGGAAATTTTTGTGTGGCGGAAATAGCTTAATTCACACATATTTCTACACCACGTCTTTGCCACGTACCATGTTAAGCAGGCTGCATCCATAAGGTTTTCCGTTAGATACATCCGGTTCCTAGGTACTCAAAGTTGATTTCGTGTTACTTATGCTGTATATGCATTGTATGTCTAAGAATCTTAGGGCATGGAACTTGAACAAAATGGTATCATATGCTGGTGTATTAAAATGCGAATCTATATAACCTTATCGCAGCCATTGAGTACTGCTGTTGCCGCAAGAATGCATTTGTTTAAAGTGATAACCTCATTATAAGCAATACCCCGCCCCTGCTAAACAGCCTAAAACCGACTGGAGGTAGCATATCGTGTGCTTCAATGATTTCTGTTAATCTTAGCCTTAATCATGGCAAACAGTATAAATAAAAATCGTTGGTGGGCTCTGTCAGAATAATTATGCCACTGATCAGCAGCTCAGGGCCCAGCGCGCCTCCTATCAAAGTGGATTCAGTCCTTGTTCAACGGGGAGAAGATGAAAAGTAATAATGGGTCGTATGCACGGCCTTTTTGTTTGTAGTTTGTACAATTCAGGATGATATGCCCAGACTGCGCCACTAACGTAACGGGCATGATTTTAGTGGAATGGAATTGTAGTTGTATATTGTTAAGCGCTTCATGTGGACAAAGAACAATTAACAAATAAATAGATAAACAAAAATTACGTACCAAAAAGGTCGTAAAAACACACACGTCTCAAGCGATTCTATGCGGTTGCAATTCTTTTTCAATTCATACTAAGTTTGTGCCACCACCACCAGAACAAAAGCAGCTTTTTTCTAATTTTTGACTGACATCACGTTTCATTTGTGAGTACTTGTATTGAACCAAAAGCTAGTGCAGCAACACACGATTGCAGCATTAGTTCATTTGGCTTTGTGCCTAGAATTACCATATACCACAGCAACCATGACGGTCTTTACCTATCAATGTTCGTTCCATTCCAGTAAATTAACATGCAATATGTACTGAGCGACGCAAGGCATATTAAGATGTAGAGTAATATGTATATCAAAGACGAGAGTGATTTCAATTCCATTAACTTCGTGCATCCTAAAGGCCATTAAAATTGCAATTAAAGCAATTTATACTGACATTGTTTACCTCATGACGATATATTTCGAACAATTTCCTGGGGTTACAGTTGTCAGTGTAAATTATTAAAGTGTCATGAAAATTAATGTTTTTCGGGTATTGTTTTTCTATTCAAAGCATGGCGGTTTGAAGTCTAATAAATGCAGAATATTTGCATTATATTATGACCGCTGTCTATCCCAAAGTTACTTTATATAATCTCTAATTTGTCATTATACTATTTTGTGTTTTATTTGGTCCTGCACGGCATCACAGGGCCATTTCCTACTATTCAGATCCATAAAGCGTCTGTCGATTTAGAAGCCGACATTCTTCTCCATTGTTTCCTGGTTTGGCGAATGTTTAACCCGAATGAAAGCTTAATTCTGGCTTTACATATTCCCCTGGGAAAAATGAGGCTATTCCAGGTCCCCAGGCAACCTAAGGAGGACCAGTCACCAACATGGCAATGATTCTGCTCCTGTCAAATTTACAGAGTGGCGAGTGGCCGGTATGTTATCATATTATATTTACATTCGCAGTTTTTGGTAGCTTTGACAGAACAGGGACAAATTTTGTTTTCATCAGTGGATGGTAACATCATGTACAGCACGGCACGTGCCATTGCCTACTTTGCTACGTAACAAGCGGCTGGCCAAACCCATAGCTCCTCCCACTGATAAACAAAAGGTCCTTCGCAGTGGCTATAAAACTTTTACGCACAAATATTCATGACAAATTTAATTCTAGTATTAATGTTAATATGAATATAAATATACAAAAAGTCTGTCTCTGTTGTTGTCATTGGCATGTAATGGCGCGGTTCTTGGTAGGCATTTTTCATGACGTCGCGATAGTGACGTCATGGAAAATGCCTACCAAGAACCGCGCTATTACATGCCAATGACAACAACAGAGACAGACTTCATTTTTATAGTAATTCACACTGATCCCTTTATATTGCCAGTGGTCCCTTACAAAGCCCATAGGCAGCCTAATACCAAACACACTTTTAGCACCTTTCTGACCGTTATTTCACTTCCAGGACATTTGTGTGTGTGTGTGTGTGTGTGTGTGTGTGTGTGTGTGTGTGTGTGTGTGTAACTACAAAGACATATACTTAGGTGTCCGTGTAGCATAAACTTCTTCGTGACACAAATATTTTTTATACAAACTAATGTTTAGAGCAGCCCAAGCTCAACCACTGTGTCTGGCCTTTTCCCTGTGAGTATATAAATATACACAAGTCGGATTCACCCTAAATAATGGCGACGTCAAAATATGAACGGATCGATTCATTTGTTCTGAGCGCCTTGTATAATGAAAATATAATTTGCATAATAATTTAACGCACCAATTAAATATATTTGAAAAGCACCACAAATTTTCTCGGATCACCAAAATTGCATCAAAAGCAGTGCGTCGCGCTGCAGGGAATCCCAAGAATTTCTTCATGGCACCTTCAAGATAGCCCATTTTTTATCAGGATACAGTTTGGTATAAAATGATTACTCATAACGGATTATCCTTAAAATTGACATGAAAGTTGGTGGCATTTTTTTATCAGGAGCGTACTCTTCTTTGTCAGCCATATGCATTTTGTTTTTGTGCACAACGATTAAAGTTGCGGTCACCCACATAATTATTTTATATATAACTTTAGCCGATTGGTTAAGACTACTTTGCAATTTTTTGCACTTGCGCAAAATGATGATGATGATGATAATAATAATAATAATAATAATGATGATGATGATGATGATGATGATGATGATGATGATGATGATGATGATGATGATGATGATGATGATGATGATGATGATGATGATGATAATGTCAATTTCCAGCCCGTTGGTATGCAGATTGATACGACGAAGCCTTGTAGCCAGCCCCCGCTCAACTGCTTTCGTGAGATCGCGCTTCATCCTTATAAACGAGATTTTAAATTTTCGCCACGTTTATGTTACCTGTTTTGCATATAGGTTTATGCATGTTGAAGAACTCGATATCTTTGTCCAGTAATAGATCCAAATATATCAACTGGTAACAGAATTTCAGGAAAAATAATTTTAAGATATTTCTTGAAGTTTTTTTTGTTTTTTTTGTTTTTTTTGTTTTTTATTCATTTTTTTTTTTTCTGAGCAGTTAGTTGTCTTCGGCAATGTGTAGCGTTCTTTCCAGGCAATGATTTCCTTAAGTTTCCTTAACGGCACAAACCACTACCAAGATAAGCCACCTGTGGATTTGTTTACATTTTGTGTCATTGATAGGGGGCTAATGGTGAACAGGTACGTCTATTAGCAACAGAACCTTTTGCCAGGGTCTTAAAGGCCAGCGTATCTATTATGTAAACTATATGTGGTCCTTAATTGAGCTGAAGTTGTGATACCCTGGCTTTCCCGTGCGTGATTGAATCAGCAACTGGATTGATTCACAAAAGTACTTGTTTGCTTTGGTTAATGTGTGACTCTGGCGGAGAACTGTAGATCTTTGATCGCCGAGATAAAGCCATTCTTGCACCCATGCATAATTCTTCGCCTTAATCCAAATAATTACATTGTAATGGTAACTTAAGCTAAGTAGATGTTCTCTTGAAAACGAGGGACAAAAGTAATGTATTTGTTTTTCGCACATCCCATGGCTTTGGCTTTCAAATATTTTGCACATAATGTAAGAACGGATACCTTGCACTTTAAATCAGGCTTTAACATTTTCCTGCTATAGTGTAATTGTAGAAAGGTGGCTAGTAAGGCTCTCCATACCGGTCAGCATCGTAAAATTCTTTGATAACGCTCCGAGGAATTGACAGAATTGACAAAAACACATTTACCATTTGAAAAATCGTCTTGAGAGAAATCCAAGTCGAGGAGAAACCTATATAGATTTCTGCAACTATATGTCCTATGTTTATACAATATTACCGCTTTAAAATAACCAGAAACCATAGCATAGTGATTTGTGTGTACATACAGACCCTCAAAAATACGCCTATATGAAGGATTGCATTACATCCCTGACATAGGACAAGTGTCAGCCTATAAAAGACACTAATAGTAAGTTGATACTCTTCCCCTTAAAATTGAATTTCCATTGCTACAAATATTTTGGAAGCTTAAAAGGGGAACGGCTTTTAAGACTTTAAAGATAATCTGAGGTTTTCTTGATAAGTTGACCTTTTTGTGTGACATTTATAAAGCCATACCCCATCAACTCCAACCCATCATCAATATAAGTGTGAAGTCGAACTGGCCCACAGCAGATCATGGCCAAAAGGGTATTTTAAATGTTGTTGAGCAACTGTACGCCCCATGTCTTACACAACAAAAGTGTTAGTAAACTGTTTTAATGAGAACTTGCTACTTAGGCTTTCTCTCATATTCTTTGTGCTCGTAGTGTTTAGGAACAAAGGTGACGGCTCGTGAGAAGACACTTTTTTAATTGCCATATGACCTTACCTTCAATATTACAGTGTAGCTTGGGCAAATTTGCACCTTGAGTAAGGCTCGTAATTTATTTATAGTGCAAGCGGGTTTATTTATTTATTTTTTTTTATTTATTTTCTTTTTATTCACTTTTAAGCAAACAAAACACGTCTTCTCAAGCCTGAATGTATATCACTATACCATGAAATTCAGATTAAGGCAACAATCTGATTATGCACTGAAAAATATAAAGATACTATCACACGTAAAAAACTATTGACCTGATATTAATAGCTAATTCCAAGGTACTATCCTCCACCACCCCCACCCCCCATATACAAACAAAAAAAAAAAAAAAAAAAAAAAATATTGAAAATTCAGATCACTCTTGCGTACCTTAAAGTTGTAAAAGCGTCAGCTAGAAACCCGCGGGGAAAAAAACAGGGCTAATCAAGGTTGTTGATATATCTGCTGCGTAATGCGGTGACGTGTTGACGAGGTGAAACAGGACCACCGAGCCTGTTTATCGGGAAAATGTTTGAAGTGCTTCATAGTACATATTGGTGAAATGCGGAGGCGTGGAAACGAAGTGAAACAAAACCACCGAGCCTGTTTATTGGGAAAATGTTTGAAGTGCTTTATAGTATATATTGGTATTTTTCTGGCTTATCAAATCATATGAAAAACCGTTTTGTATTTTTCCTTTAATGTCGATTTCGATGTAAAAGTCTCCTTTTAAGCTGCTAATATAGCCATTAAATTGTGAGATATGGAATGCGCCACTTATTTAGGGTGACAACTGAGAGCTTCCTACTAACTATGCCCCTCTCGCACTGCTTTAGTGCACTGGCTTTAGGGAACACCAAAGAAAGCAAGCTTGTGGCGAAGGCTGTGTGAATTAATTGTTTAGAGCCATTTACAATTCTACCTTTTCGGGAGCTTCGAGTGGCGGATTGGACATTGATGTGTTCTGACACTACTTGTGGATATGGTACATGCATGGTTTGGTATTGTTGTGACACATACTTAGATCCAACCAAGGGGACGGGAGGTATTTTTGACTGTGCTCGGATATCTGGTGAAAGAGGAAATGACTTAGCACTTGAATCCCTAGAGGGCGTAACTAGTGGAGAGATCATCCGGCATTTGCGATAGTGTCTGGTTGGTCAGCAGATTTATTGAGATCCTTTCGGCCAGCGGTGCCCCCTGGTAGATTTAAGTGTTCTGGATGTATCTCGTTCGGATTTGAATCCCGCCTTTGATGAGCAAATTACTTCGATCTTGATTGAATCTACCTGAAGAACGACAATAATACAAATATATCTGGGGTATGTACTATAGTTCATATATAAATTATGAAAGAAGGCTTCATGTGCGACCATTGATGACAAGTAATGGCTCACATGTAAAGCTATAAGTGGCAACTGAACTATCTTATCCCCCCCCCCCCTTTTTTTTTTTAACTCGTTCGCAAGTGCCCGGAAAATTTGAAAAATTTAATACAAATCATTCAACAGGGACAATTCTGAAATTCTGAATGTGACCTGGAAAAATAGCATGCTCTAGGTCATCACCCATATTCTAAGTGAGTTTGCCGTGACAGTTGTTGACTCGTTGGTCTTATATTGATCGCAAATGATCACGAGGAATTCCTGCGGTGACAACAATGATTCCAAGCTGCTTTGCAAAGCCAGTGGAAGTAGAAAGAGTTCTAAAAGTGAAGTCCATTGGGGAATTCATTTCACCACTTAAGCCCCCTAAGACGACATTTTCCCCAGTAAGTGTTTTGTTTGTGTCTGCTACATGTTTAATGATCAAATAATCCAATGCATTTATCCAATATGCAATCTTTATGGTCAGCAATGAGTGAGTGTCTTCTAGGTCCATTTTGATTATTTTGTTTGAGATTGCCCAGAAACATAGATTTGTTTTTATCCGTCAGGCATTTGTGTGGTATTCCAATAAAGGTTGTCTCAAGGTTCTGATCCTGGGCTTGGAACTTTTACTGCAGCAGAAGCCAGTTAAAATCTCTACTCCCACTCGCTTATATATAAGATGCCACGATGTTACATGTTATAGGTAAATGCTCATTGTCGATACCCCATGTGCCTCATCGGAAAAATAGGGAAGTAGCGAATAAATTGGGCTGACAGGAGCTATAAATATAAATGAACTGTGTCTGTGCTGCAAGAATATATAACAAAGTGGATATATATATTTTATATGTAATAGAAGAAATGCACTATGTCCGCTAAAAGATTTTCTGTGATACCCATTCTGCAAACGGTCTTCATTCTTGTTATTCGGGTACATTAAAATATTATCACACTGCTGGTCAAAAAAGGCAAGGGAGATAATAATAAAATTATTTCTATCGAATCGTAATCCTATTCAAAATTCTCATACTGTGAGATGTTTCTGGCAGATTACGGATATGTTGACTCTCTAACCTTAACCTTCAGAGGTTACGTGTAAATTACAAAAATGTGCAGTGTTATAATATCTACAATTTGAGCCCAACACGATCAAAATCGGATAAAAATTGACCCAGGTTATGGCTAGAAGAAAATTTCAAATGGCAAAATGGCGTTGGTTTTTTACCTTTTGACGCTACATGTAAATTACAAAGACGTGTAGTGGTACAATACCTACAATTTGAGTCCAGCGTGATTAAAACTTGATGATAATTGACAGATAATGGCTGGATGAAAATTTCAAAGGTCAAAATGACCTTTGACCTTTAGAGGGCACGTGTAAAATTTAAAAAAATGTGCAGTCTTACATCAGCTACAATGTGACCCAACATGATAAAAAAAACGGATAAAAATTGAGCAAGTTATGGCTAGAAGACGATCTCTTGATCTTGACCTTTAAGCTTTAGACGTCACATGTAATTTACAAAAAATGTGCAGTGTTACAAACACTTTCATTGAAGTTGGATTGGTCACCTTCACCTGTAATATATTTGGAGATATTCAAGTTTTATATTTTCAAATCACCCTAATATGCATAATTTTCAAAACCGTTGAATATCTTTAAAAAGAAGGTAACACTTTATGTCTAGTTAGTATAATCATATCAAGTTTGGAGTTTCTACGTATAATAGCTTTCAAATGAAATGTAGGGCAAATGTGCCTGTAAAAAGAGAGAGAGAGAGAGAGAGAGAGAGAGAGAGAGAGAGAGAGAGAGAGAGAGAAAGAGAGAGAAAGAAAGAAATAAATAAAGAAAGAAAGAAAAAAAGAAAGAAAGAATGAAAGAAAGAAAGAAAGAAAGAAAGAAAGAAAGAAAGAAAGAAAGAAAGAAAGAAAGAAAGAAAGAAAGAAAGAAAGAAAGAAAGAAAGAAAGAAAGAAAGAAGTTACTCCTAGAAAAAACAGTATGTGCGTGTTCGCGCAAAGATATTATCACTAGATGCATGACGCTTTACAGTGGCCAATGTTTCCAATTACTGAATTAGATTCTGTATTTCCCAAACGTGCAGATGTTAAACTGTCAACAGCCACTTCGTTGAATCCGAAAGACATCAAATTTATTAATTAATTAATTAATTTATTTATTTATTTATTTATTTATTTATTTATTTATTTATTTATTTATTTATCTATTTATTTATTTATTTATTTATTGAATTTATTTATTTATTTATTTATTTATTTTGGTACGTCTGCCTGTCTGTCTGTCTTTATGTACGTATGTATATATATATTTATTTATGCATTTTTATTTATTCGTTTGTTTCTTGGATTAATTATTAATTAATTAAATTATCTAAACATTTATTTATTTATTCACTATATAAGTATGTATGTGTGTATCTATGTATAGACAGATATGGAAAGTAGAAATTTGATTAGGCCATGGAGGGAATCTCCTGTTAGACAAGATGCTTTTGTCATTTTTTTTTTTTTTTTTTTTTATTGAAAGTAGTGAACAAAAATATTCCTGTTGAGATTAGGGCCGCCGCACAATGTTGTTCTTGCCTTCAAGTTGTAATCCAAACGCGCTCGTGTGAACGTATTCCTGTGACAGGACATATTATATCAGGCTGAGGTCAAAATGGCTATGTATTGGGAACTATAACTAACTCTTTTAGTCACAGAGGTGCAAATAATTCACAACATCAAGGTAGAATTGCGTCCCATTAACACTTATAATACATGTTCCAATGCGCAATGGGTACTAATTACAAACACTAAGAAAAGGCTGGACGTGTCAGGTGAGACATTATAAATTACCTGAAACGAGCACATGCTATAAAATCCTAACCACAGGTAATTGGTCCAGGTATTGTGATCAACTCCAGTAGATACGTTCTACCAAGCAGTTAACGTGCTTTGAAAACTAATTTTATATTTTTCAGTTAGTCATTTATTAAGCTGCACACAAGAATGTGTATGTGCTTCCTCCTCCTTGTCCTTCCTTTTGTTTTCGTTTCGTTTCAGTGGTTCAACTCTGCCGATTGTTTTTGCCATGCTTGAAAATCAAATATATAATTTGTGTTAAAATTCGATAACGGGATGGTAATTACGCTTTTTTTTTAACTACAAGCCATGTTACACTTATGAACAATTGACAGCACATCAATACTAAAAGCAAAATTCGTGCATTTTCTCGGCTGTGTGTATCGGTATTTCAGTGATGTCATGAAGCCACACGCGAACCTCAACACCAAGGCACTGGTTTGTTTGATGATTGTTTTTTCACCAGCATTTTGGAACTCTGTGCAAGACAAATTTTAGCATATAAATGATACTTTGGAATGTTCGTCTATTTCAACATTGTTGTGTGAAAAAAAAAATCTTCTTTTTCTTTTTTTTTAGCCATTGCAGGTGGCACATAGGGTTTCAACTGTACCGCATAGTGCAGAAAAACGTTAAACATAATCATAAATTACAGGTTACATTAACGCCAGTGACAAGTGAAGCAAGCCAAGACAACAGAACGATTGTCTACAACCATTAAAAACTGTGCCTGAAAGACGGGTTCCGATGCTCTACTTTCGAAAAATTCGCATTCATCGAACACATAGGCGTCAAATCATTTAATTGATATTCAGAATAACTATTCACTTGATGTACATTCTGTAATAATTGCGAGAAAGTTTGGGCTCAACAGTGGGTCAAAATCAGGTTGAATTGTCTCGATCAAGTCGCCAATCCGGATTCCAGCCAATAATAAGCATATCCTTGGATTAAACTTTATCCTCTTTAATTACGTACAATTTTAGACTAATATGTGGTCAAGTTCATGATCAACTGTGACGTAACGTTTTGTATAAAACTAACGCACGTTTGACCGGCAACCCTGGGTAGTCCTAATGTTTGGTATTGCAAGTACTCTTGGTCTCATGAAGCAAATTATGACAAGATTTAAATCAAAGTCCACTGCCACTTGTTCTTGGCAGCGCTAACCAACGTCCAGCTGAAGGCGATAAGTGCAAAGGAGTGACAGGCGTGTGTACGCTGGGGCGAGTGAGTCAGAACGCCGTTGAGCAGCGGGGTTAGCAATTTAACTTTATCGTATTAATCCATATTAGTGCACATGGCGGGGTGCACGAGTTTGAAATCAAAGCAAAGCTCGTTATGGAGGATATTGATTCACTGGAATTTCCAGTTTATAAGATATGCGGGCATTGTGGTTCAGATCTGAGATTTAACAGCTTTCAATCGTAAATGGGATGACTGGTTTTATTATCCAGAGAGCCTTGCGGATTGTTTAATGAAAATTACGGTGTTGGAAAGGGAACTGATGCGACGAGTCTTGTAACCAATAAAACCTGATAATAAATAAAGCAGCAACCTTTAAATGTATCAGACGACTATATTTGATTTGACTGTTCTCAGCCGCGAAGGCACGCTCTATCATACTTGCTGCTAATGTAAATCCTGCTGATGTCACAACAGGTCAGTTAATTCGTGACACTATTGTCCTTTTAGCAATTTCAGTGATTCACCGGTAGCTGACGTACAAATTTTGGTCACATTACTCTTAGGGAATTTGAGACTTGGAGTCATATTTATCCAATCTATTCAACTGAAGCTACACTAATATTAAAGTACATATTGGCCATTCATAGAAACCATCTATTAGACTTAAACTTCGTATCAGTTAAAATATCTGTAGCATAAAGACGGAATGGTTGACCCATTATAAGCGAGATTTCTTTGGAGATTTCTTTGAGGATTGAAATAGTTTTAACACATGACATTAGTTTGTTCAATCTGATATACATGCTGGTCTTCATCACGTACCAAATAAAACAGGTTAAACCCCCGCTAAAACAACAAAACGTTAAACTTGGTACATCATTTGGACACTATATTTATAGGAAGTTTACAGACTGTGCTTCGTCTGTAAGACCATTTGATTTAACCACATTTTGGATAGTGCGGTGGTCCTGAAAAGGACCTTATGTTTCTTGCTTGAAGGCGTGTCATGGTGGATTATTAGTAATTGTGCTTCAACCAGCTATTGATGGTGCAAAACTGTGACGTCTGCTTCCAGTAAACCATATGTCGGGGAAAAAAAAAAACTACACTAAAGCACCGACGACAAAAAAAATCTACGCTCAATAACATACAACAGAAATGCAAAAACAATAAAACGACTGAAACTATTACCTTCACAATGATTATATTCAACATTCCCTTTTTTCACACGCTAGGAAATGCAGTAATGGCCCAGGTTTAATATATTCAGGTCCCTTTTGAAATGTTCATTGGGGCCTAATATGTGCATTTGATTGTCTCATTTAATCAGAAATTGTTATCCTGTTTTTACAAGATATGTTTGTTAGGAAACATCAAAATTTGGCTCGGGATACCTCTGCTCTGGGCGATGGGGTGGTAACAAGCAGTCCTATTTTCAAAAAGATATCTCTTTGGCAAAGAGACCAAGAAGAAGAAGAAGCACATCTCCGCAAAGAATTGGTATTTAGTGCCCTTTTATGTATGTCTGGGAGGCCCCAAAAGTGGTCAATATTGAGGAAAAAGTTTCTGCAGACAAATGTTATGTACACAATATTAAAATATAAATTGGGACGATAGTTATTCAATTTAAGAGCAAAAGTATGCTTCTATAAGGATGTAATGCAGGAAACAATTATATCAACTTCATGGTAATTATCAAAAACATGATGAACAAATTCAGGATAAGCTTATGATTCTGATTGATTAGCACATATTGAAAGGCCAAGCGGATCTGTCACTGATACGCTAAATTTCAAAAACTGTACCGCGCAACTAATGCAAAATGTATATGTTTGTCAGACTATCACTTGACCTTGAATCTAATGATTACAGGTAAATTCTAACATGAAAAACGAATCGCAGGAACGGGATATCTATAGAGGTGATCATCACTGAATGCCAAGCATGTGTTTTCGTATATCACATTTTGGAGCCCAAAATATGACGCAATTAACTGATTAAAAGATTTGTATACCATAGGCACAGATTAAAAATATGATAAATATCCATCTTGGAGGGCTAAGCGGAGAATTCAGGTAAGTTGAGAAAAAAAGAAAGCATAAAATCGTGATTGTGGATGTATAGACCATTTATCATATAAAATTAATAATAACCATGAATTTTATTTGTGGAAAGAAACACAACAAATCCAATACCCATCTCCATACCTTACTGGCCACAGCTAATTAAATCCTCAAATTTCCGTCCTCCGTATAGCGTTAGAAAAAATCCCATATTATCAACCCTGTCTGCCTTTTACGAGTTGGAAACACTGTATTTATATTTTTCGTTCGTGTGGCAGAATTTGAGGATAAAGCTAAGCCTTTGGTTTAAATATTTTTTATTATCAATTTTGGTGTCAATTGGTATAGCATAATCCCCGGTATGCATCTGACTTTGACTTCATGTTATAATTCTTCAAAAAGAATCAGTCTACCTATAAATGTTTTGAAGTATTGTGCTAAGCCGTCTGAATTATGAATACATTGATATGAATAAAATGCATTTCTATATTCAAGAAAATGTTATGGAAGCTTCCTAGTATGAAAATGGTCACCTATGTCCATATTTCTATTTTGAATGTAATATTCGTTCGATGAAAAGCGGTGTGTGTCTTTTTCTCCCTTCTATTGTAGTTAACCCCTTAGCTCCAAAATATCCATATACAAGACCAATAAGATTTTGTATATATATAAAACAATGATGATTATCCTCGACATCATCATCTTCGTGGTAGGACCCCCAAGCAGCACCCGAATGGTCGGTCTACCGGTCTTCCCATTGGCATCTGAGAGAAGGCAGGAAGGCTGTTATAAAATCTTGCAGAATGCCCAAAGGGCCTGAAGCAACCGTTACAGTTGACTTATGCCAGGGGATGCAGACTCATGCTGTACTATCGTGTGACATATGACGGTAGAGTTACGGAAAGAAAGGTCGTGGAATGGTAAGGTGTTCATATAGACACATAAAGACCAAATACAAAGAATAACCCATGGTCCTTGATTGGAGGAATTACTGTCAAAGTAATGTGTTTTAATGAACTGTATGATGAAAATAACTTTAAAACACGAGGCATTAGTTTCACAGAGGCAGTGTAACAGTCTGGATTTCCCTGCAGCAGTGACCTGGTTTCGATGGCAAAAACCGGATGGCTTCCGTTTTGGCTGCTCTGAGGAGCTTATACACATGGGTCTTTGAATCGAACTGGTTTACTTCCATGTGGACGTTTAGACTTTTTTGCTCTTTTATGTCCCCCCCCCCCATACACACACACATGCAACCCACCTCACTCCGACATATCCTTCTCATGAACATGAACATTTAAAGCTTGTTTGGCTCCCTCCGTGTTGTACGATACTTGTTACCTTTTATAAAGAGTGGAATCAGATCCATCAGCTAACACATTATCTTATATGAATTTGACGCATTCTCTAGGAATTTATCTGATGTTATATGTTTTCGGACAGTTTTGCATGTTGCTTTGATACTGTCCATTGGATGCCATTTTAACCTTGATAGTTTGGTCGTGTTGATTTTAGAGAAACATGAGTAGCTCTGATTCTATCGCAGTTAAACTGGAGACATTAAGAATATGCTCACCATGATATCGAGTTTGTTCATTAGTCCAATATTCTAATATATATGGTCCAAAGTAAAAAAGCCCAATGTTTTGTAAAAATGTTATGAATTTAATTGAGAGTTTCCCATATGAAGATAGAATTGTAGGAGAGGATTTAAATTGAGTTTTGGGTGTAAGTAAAGATATACGGCCAGGTAGAGCTTTAACCATTCTAATGCGCAAGCGATTTTGCTATCTTGGCTGGACGATTAAGATTTCATAGATATTTGGCGAGTGCCAAACGCGAACAAATTCAGATTCACTTGGCATTCCAATAATCCAAACATGATATTTTGTAGACCTGATTTCTTCCTTGTATCATTTGGAATTTTGAATACCATATTTTTTTCTTTAATTTTGAGTGGCGCAATTATTATAAAAGTAAGAAAGGTATTGGAAAGCTACAACTGTCTAGCGTGGCAGTGACCACGGATGAAACTCAAATATTTAATGAACAGTTACAATTGTATAAGAAACTATACGCAGCACAGGAGGACATAACGGTAGATCTAGATGAAGGCATTTCCAATGTAGCAAATGTTATTAAAAATACAGAAGACTAACAAATGGTTTTGAGGATCCATTGTCAGAAACAGAAGTTGTTGCTGTAATTAAAACCCTTAAAGATAATAAATGTCCAACAACAGATGGTTTACCAATAGAATTTTACAAAGTATTTTGGAATGACACTGAACACTCATTAATTACTACAATTAATTTTGCATAAAAAAAATGTCAAATTATCCATATCACAAATTCCAAGTGTAATTACTCCCCGCCCCCCCCCCCCACAAAAGAGGTAAGACTCACTCTTAAAAACTGAGGGTCAATTTCATTATTGGATAGAGACTATAAAATAGTGACCAAATGCTTATCCCACAGAATATATATAATTTTGGAAAACACTTTCGATATAACAGAATACAATTTATGCTGAAGGTATTAAGTTGTTTTTTTTTTTTTTTTAATTTTTTAGTCCCAGCTTTAGAAAATGGATTGAAACAGTATGATAATAATAATAATAATAATAATAATGATAACATCAACAACAACAACAACAACAATAATAATAATAATAATAATAATAATAATAATAATAATAATAATAATAATAATAATAATAATAATAATAATAATAATAATAATAATAATGATAGTCAGGTTCTTGATAACGTATGGGCACAGAATCATTTACATTATCTTGTGGAGAGTGTCAAGGGTTTTTCACACACATCATATTTGCTTTTACGATATGCCAATGTGGTATGCTTTATCGGGAAAAATAAAAGAAAATAAAGGAATTAAGATAGGGGAAACAGAATATGAAATCAGTCAATATGCAGATGACACTTGCTTAACAATAATGGCCCATGAGGAAAGCTTCCAAGAAGTAATCACTATCTTTGAAAAGCAATGGAAACATTCTGGACTAAACGTTAAGTAAATAAACACAGGCATCTTGCCTATTATGAGCTGAAAAGATGCTCAATTCAGGCTTAGGGCATGGACGGCGATAAAATGAACAAAATGTCACGTCAGACTGCTAGGAATTTTCATATCCTCCCCCCCCCCTTCCCCCCCAAAAAAAAATTAATTTGGAGAATTTGAATTGTAACCCACTCTAACAAAAAGTAAAAATCCAGCTAAGAATATGGTCACAGAGACATTTGTCCTTATATGGTAAAGTGACAATATTGAACACTTTTGCCTCGCCACATTTGATAAATGCTATGGCGGTGGCACCAAGTCCGATGTCAAGAAATATGATGGATATTTTTTTTTCAAACAAGCTGAAACATATGTATAATGCATATGTATAATGTTTTTTGGAGTGAAGAGGCAAGGATAAAACCAAGAGCAATACGGTCGCCGTTTCATGTGGTCAATGTGGATTAAAAATGAAACATACAGCGTAGCAAAATCGTGCTTTAAAATTAGGTTTGATCAAGAGGTGCTTTAATAAAGGGATAAAGGCAACTGGAAATATTTCAAATTTCAACTAGCACATTTGGAAATGCAATGTTAATGTTCAAAAAGGTCAAGAGTCTTCCTGGAGAAAATGACATACAATTGTGATGCATTTTTTTTTATGAGCCTAATAATTGTGTAGACATTGTCCAGCAATATATCTGTTTCAATTCATTGGTTACATTGAAAACAAACCATTTACCTGGCAAGGTGGAGTCGGGAAGGTAAAAATTTTATACTTGGTTTACTGGATACATATGGGCAATTGAAGGGCTATAATGCATTTTGCAATAAATACCCTGGTGTACGGCGAAGCTATTTGAAATATGCAGGTCTAATTGCGGAAATTCCAAGAAGATGGAAGATTAAATTCAGAAAACTCGGAAAGAGATCATGAAACTTACATTTACTTAGTAAAGATAAAGTGTCGAAGTAAGAAAAGGCTTTAAAATGACTGTACTCTTTCTTGGTTGAACAAGTATTTATACTCCCAATTGCTATCGTAAATAAATGGAATGAAGACTTGGATGTGGACATTGAAGAGGATTATTAGGGAAGTTGTTTTCATCAAATCTACATATGGACTATATCTGCAAAACTACGACCTTTCCATTATAGATTTTTACCACAGGCTTACTTTCACAAGCTACAGACTACATAAAAATGGTAAAATGGGCGCTAGGTCCCTTGTGTAATGAAAAGATCGAAACACGCATTTACTATTTTTCCAGTGCATCATTATTCAAGGCTGTTGGCTGGCAACAGGTCTAAAATTAGATGAAAGAAAAGACATCAACTGATATAAGAATTTTTAAATGTGAAATTTTATTAGCCTAAGATATACAAGAAACACAATTTTGTTCTTTTATATTTTTAGAGGCAAAACATTTTACTTTCTCGTGTCACGAGAGAGGGTGGCCAACATTTGAGCGTTTTTGAAGAAAGTTCGAAATATACAATCGTATAGTGCAATATACCATCAAAAATGATGAGTTTAAGAAACATTTAAAAATGGAAATATGTAAGAGATTAATGTTTGAAATTTGCGTGAAAAGGCATGCAAATGATTTACGTGTAACAATGGGAAAATTGTAACATATACTCTCATCTCAAAATATATTACTCTGGCTCATATATATATATATATATATATATATATATATATATATATATATATATATATATATATATATATATATATATATATATATGTATATATATATATATGCAGAGAGAGAGAGAGAGAGAGAGAGAGAGAGAGAGAGAGAGAGAGAGAGAGAGAGAGAGAAAGAGAGAGAGAGAGAGAGAGAGAGAGAGAGAGAGAGAGAGAGAGAGAGAGAGAGAGAGAGAGTGAGTGCTCACATAGAGCAGGTTGTCTGCCTGATTAGGTTCAACTTTTTCACCACTTACCTAGACCCTAAACATTATTTTGAATTTCTGCTCGTAATTTGGATTGAAACACGATAAATTTATACTTTTTAGAAGACCCCATTCCATTTTGCAGTATTGTGTTTTATTGGAATTATAAACATATTTTGGATTTGTAACCTGGTTTGGCAATTTATTTTTCGCCAATCTTGTACAAAATAGGTCGGTTTTACTTAACTGAAATTGGGAGTTTCTGTGTGGATAAGTGGTCCTGTGTAGTTGTTTTGGGTGATCAACAGGTTTGGAAAGACTAAAATTTATGATATAATCGTTCAAAGATATGGTCATGTCGTTTTCCGCCCGGCTTAATGACATGCAGCTATATGATCGAAGGCCTAAGCAATTTCACACAGAAAAACCAACAAAGAAGCTTGCGACACACGAAATGCTATGTGAAAAATCTTCGGCGACACTTGGTGGACACTTCAATCTTGCAATAACTGTAAGTCGCGGAGATATGATTGTTTATGGTGAAGCAAGCTCTGGTTTTGCCTATCCTAGTCCGGATACCAGCGTAAGGGTTCGCCTGTCTAAGACTGTCGATCTTCCATCTTCCACTTTTCGAGTATGAAGTATGTTCGGCATATATACACATTACGAGACAATATATTGTTTGGCTGTGCTCTTTTGATAAAGGCACACGAAGCCCGTCTGTTATGAAGCTGTGGCCCCTCTGGATGTTGCAGTAGCTCGGGCATGGGGGTTGTTCCTTCATAATTTAACCACGCTTGTCGTGTTCGCTCTCCATACAAGTCAATCGGTTATTTTCTTTAAATCTGATTTTAGATGGATGCCTGGGGAATTATACTATTGTTAACACAGTGCACTTCGTGACTTATGATGAGTCTCTTGCGAGGAAAAATCAGACCTTGAAGAAAAGAGTCCCCATATCTTTAACTAGACACTCCGTGTCTGAGTCAGACGACGGCTTGACTCACAGAAATATGCAGTACGTGAAGCCAAATTTTTATCAGTCCATAAAACAAGCAGCCTCCTATCAGAGCTTTCTGGGCACTATCATCATCAGCGGCATCGTCGTCGTCGTCACGGTCATCGTCGTGATCGTCATCGTTGCTGTTATTGTTATTAAACAATCAGAACAAAAATTTAAAAAAAAAAAAAAAACAGGAAGGCGAACGAGAAAGAGCACATACACCCATCCCCCTTCCACCCACCCTGCAAAAATGTCAACATCGGTCATTTGTGATGTTTGCTATAATTGATAATGAGGGCAGAACCAAGGATTTTCAGTCGAAGGTCATATATCAACTTTGATATTTCAGTTCTTGTTTCTTCCGTGCACAACACATGGAGATGTTTGAGACGAGAGAGTCGTCAACGTGGGTCCATGCTACATCTGTATGAACAATTATAACCCAGGAAGCGACATGTAGGTTTGAGTGTTGCAGCTTGATTTCTGATGATGAAACGAGGGAAAATATTCTCTGTCTATTGTTTTATAAATAGGTTAGAACTAACAGACAGTATGGCTTTCATATTACGTTTGGGTCGTCAGGTGAATAAACAGAGTTACGATTATGATATTAAAATAGGTATAAATGGTCACATTTGCATCAGAACTCTTCAGTTGCTATTTACTCCAATAATTTTTGTCAAACTCCTGCGTGCAAATACCACCTCCCCCTCCCAAAACGTATCATGATTAACTCATGTGGGGTTATTTTACAAATTATATATTCTAAAATCAGTGAATTGCAGAATCACCAAGCCCCTCTGAAAACTTCCATTATTTGCCTGCTCATCTAACTTACTGGATTCATGCAACTGACTAAACGGTGTCACTAACCATCTCGTCTCTCTCAATGCAAACGGCAGGCCCTTCAAGGTAATCCTAAGCTGGCTATTCCGTTATCTACAGGCACCATGAACATTTAACGAATAATTGCCCTTTGGGAGAGGCAAGAGTGTACAGTTATATCAATTTCAGTGCGAACGCAACCTTGTCTAGACAGAAACCGGAAACAAAACATGCAAAAAGAGACTGTCTGATACTCAGAGTAATTAAAAAAAGAAACAAATAAACAAACAAAAGCAAAACAAAACAGTAAAACCACAAAAAAATAAAAGATTCTGGAACATCAGATTTCATCCTGCACTTTGGGCCATAATAGTTTATCCACGGAAGCAGGTTTTCAATGGAATACATGTACTGCACACAGTTTGTTACTTCCAAACGTTTTTTTTTTTTTTTTTTTTGAATTTTTGCACAAAGTTTGCTATTTGTCCCCTTTTTTGTATTTTAATGACTCATGTACTAGATAGGCTGTTTCTTAGATTGAAAGACCACTCATTATTTCAAAAATGATCCGCAAGTTGAACAACGAAAAGTTAAATTAGGAAAGCCAGAGAAACAAACAGAAATATAATGGAAACGTATAAAAAGTGTTACTTTGGTTGTACTTCAGAATTCAGCTTTAAATTTGGGAATACCACGTGTGTCTCTTCCATGGCAGCTTACAGGCCAAAATATTGCAAACACTGATTAGCCCAAGAAATATGGATAGTATATGAGTGAGAAAATGTAGAACTGATATTTATAGTTTCCTATTTATATGGTAGGTCTAATCTTCTAAATTGATCTGCAAGTTGAACAAAGAAAACTTACATGAAGAAAATCAGACAAACAAAAGAAAATAAATACATTATTCCCAATTTCCTATTAAAATGGTATTTGTAGTCTTGTTCATATGTAAAATATAAAATTTAGATTAAATTGGGTATTTTTTCGGTTGGTGTCGTGGTAGCTGCTTCTTTATGAGCGTCTCTTAACCACTTTTTATCTACGCAGTTGTATATCATACCATGATTGTGTAATTTAATGGTCAAATAAATGATTCTTGAGTCTTGAGTCACGTACAATATGCTTGCAATCCATATGTTTCCATTCATCACGTGCACGATAAATTCATCTGGATATACAATGATTTTAATTGCTCAACAGTTGCGTGAATCTACGTAAAAAGCAGATTAATATTTTCAAAGTGCCAAAAAGTCTAATAATGCAAGTAAAAAAATGGTACAGCCTCTTACCTTATTTACACAGTCATTTTTCCGTGCTCTATTTGGAACTCTTCCATGCAATGTTTTTCATGCGGAGTTAAAATACGCGGCATGACATTTTCATGGCCCCCATTACAAAATCTAAACGGAATGTAAAAAAATCGTGTTTGCATGTGACCATGTATGTCAATACGTAATCAAACATACACTTCTATAAAATATCAGCTTCATTTATCCCGACCCCCTTGGGACAATGAAAGTGCCAAAATGTACCAGTTTGGTCGGTCTTCGTCAAACTTGAGTGCCACAGTTGTATGCACAAACCCCGCGGGAAAAACTAAGTGTTGATGCGTGATGTTCCATTTTACACAACTTGAAGATGGCATATACTATATAATTTAACTAACAGACAGTTATATCATTTTCAACTGTGTGTCCCGACCACATGTTAATAGGTGTCAAATGATGACGATAGTGATGATGATGATGATGATGATGATGATGATGATGATGATGATGACGATGATGATGATGATGATGATGATGATGATGATGATGATGATGATGATGATGATGATGATGATGATGATGATGATGACAGCGCTCTTCACTAGTGAAATCGCTTCAAAGCACTGAAAAAGTTTGGTCATCAAAATTGCTATTATAAATAAGAGTTAGTCGATGCATCTAACAATCAACATTAAGTAAAAGCCTCGGTAAGAAGTACAGATTCTAGACATGTTTTAAATAAGCCCAATGAAGTACTTCTCTTAACTCTGATGATAGCATATCCAAACGTTTTGGAGCTACGACAGAGAATGTCCTGTCACCAGCATTTGTGTTTATGGGTGACGGTTCAGTGAGTCTTGACTGACCTGGGGCCCGGAGAGAGCAGAATAGTTGACATAAAATACCGTGCCGGTGCTGTGAATAAGAACACTTGTACCGGAGCATGCGCTGAAAAGAATATTCCCATTTACCATTGAGGATACATATTTAACATTTATGAAGGCTTATTTGCCCTTTTCAATTAAAATCATTGATATAGCTGGGATTTATCCATCATGCTATATAAAATCTACATTTTAAAAAGTAGATGCAACTTACATGCCGTTTCAGAGAACAAAAGCTACCCATTGCTGAAATATATTAAAATTTATGTTAAGTCTGATTCATTTAAGTTATCTCCATTAAGCAAAATAACTGCGTGGTGGAAAATTAAAGGTAAAATATGAACATATAACATGGTTGCACATGTTCTTAGAATTTCAGGGTTGTGGGTTTTTTTACGAAATTTCTCGGCACCGGGATCAAACACATTTTTACATCCTTCGTGTTGAACCAATTTTTAAAACTCCATAAACTCATGCTAATAGGTGTTTTTCCCCGCTTATGATTATTCAGGTTTTGTTTTGACGGCTTGAAAACAAAAAAAAAAGCGAAAAAACTGGTGATCTTATTACGGTTTTTCTTGACACTTTCTAGCCGCAATCTGCTGAGGGTTTAATGTGGCATTCTTCAATGCGTTTGATTTAAACTTTAACACTGGTGAAAAAGACTTTGCATGAGAATTATTTATGCAACTTATCAATACAGCTTGTCCCATGGAAACAAACTTCCTAGAAGTGGCTATGCTCCCAACCCACGGCACCGAAAGCTGATGACTCAGCCTTGCTCTTCAGAGGAACGGGCTGAGGAACCGCCTACATTAGGTATGACCCAGTGACTGACGCGGTATTGTAGAGCACTGGCCAGCACACCTTTGACAACAAACTACAGCCCAGCCCCCATCACTTAACCATGCATGCGCGATTCAAAGCGAAAGACCCTGTAGGTAAATGTAAAAACTTTGTTGTGAAGTTAGATCATTGGGAAATGTTTTCACAACGTATTCATGGCAAAATACATATATATTTTTTCAATTATAAATTTTGAATATCCCGCATAAAATTTTATGGCAATCCTAATACTCTTCTCAGTTTTGCATTATTGGTAATTTTAGACATGAGTGGAGAAAAATCTTTTCGTATAAAGTGACTTTAAGGGGAAGGGGGTTCCATATAATGGTACATATTTATTAACACTTTCGCAATGACAATTAAATTCATTCCCACCATCAATAAGATATGCGCAAAGTTTCCATGCAATTCTTATCAGCTATATCATCAAACGCTGCGTACTGGACATCATATGGTTATAATACTATATAGGTATCGCATTTCTGTGGGGCATAATATTATAACCGTAGATACTGGAGCGCTCGTTGATTTACGGTTGAAACCTTACATGGTTGCTGCCTGTCTGTGCGCCATATACCACGTTTTTCATCAATTCATTAACCACATTTACTATTACCGCAAAAAAGGGCTAATCACAATAACCTTAACATTGTTAAAAAAAACCCGCGGAAAATGTAACCTGAGTGGAAAAAAAGGATTGTAAACTTGCCGCAAAAGATCACATAAAAAACCTTAAAAAGTTACAGAGCAGTGTGATATAAGTGATAAAAAAACTGAATGGCAAAGAGAGTTCTTACTGTCTCGTAGCATCTTTAATTATATTGTCATTTTGAAAATTAAAAAAATTAAATGCAATGTGAAAAAAGAAACAATATAAAGGAGCCTATTTTTGTATATCAGCGCCTGTATACTTTTGCATGCGCAGACTACACACTTCCATTTTGCACGAATAGATAACCAGAATTCGGGTCACATCTAAGTGACCTTGTAGCTGTTCTCAGAGCATATATAAATATGTGTCCATTTTGATGATACACAAAACTAGATACGTTTTCAAATTGGACTCGTGTGAACTTTTGTACTGACAACAACTTAGTATAGTTAACTACATCGTTCATTTTTTCCATGTTATACTTAGATTATGTATAAAACAGTAAACCAGAAAATCTCAGGACAGTAGCCCATTTGTGCAATTGGGTAATGTCCATGCATCTTGGCAGCACTACCAGAATTTTTGCTTAAGACGTCAAAATCAAAGGTCTTAATCTACCAAATTTACACTGTTGATTGTTTGGTGAATACAAGATTATTGACAGATGTTTAAACGTAGTGTTCAATAAGCTGGAATAATATAAATGAAGTTCGACATTCTGCAGCGTATGGCTCTTGATGGGAGCGGACCTGCGCTTCGGTAAAATGCTGCAATTCATTGTACTAAAGCTTTGATGATGTAATTGAATGTTACACCGTCACCCACTCCGACGTATGCCTGATAAAATATTGACATCTGGCTCCGGGCCGACACATTTCCAACTTTGTTGTTCTTTTAGAAGCAATCTTGGCTACCCAAGCAAACCACACAGACAATTCGCCTCCCTTCATTATTATTTATGATGAACATACTTACCTGAATGCCGACTTCCAGATCTGCCCTTACCGCCACATAACTTAACTTACAATTATTAAATTATATCATAATGCACGTTATTGACCTTATGGATTGCGTACGCCTGACTGAACACCTCAACCACTGCTGCCAATTGTATCATGGTATAAGTACTTCACCAAACACCCCCAGGGAGTTATGGCTGTAATGGTCTCAATGAAGTGCTGAATCCATTGTTTCGTCATCGTGAACCTTTCATGTTTCCCCACTATGTAACCTATTCGCGTGCAAACGTAATTTTAGAGCCAATAATTTGGAGGTATTTGAACGAAACTAAAATGCAACCCCCTAGAAAGGAAATTTAAGTGTAGAAAAGGGACGGGAAATATTGCTTTAAGTTCCCACGCCGTCACAATGTAGAAAAACTGCAGGTTGAACATTAATGTATGTATGTATGTATATATGTATATATATATATATATATATATATATATATATATATATATATATATATATATATACATATATATATATGTAGATATGTATGTACATGTATGTATGTATGTGTGTATGTAGGTAGGTAGGTAGGTAGGTAGGTAGGTAGGTAGGTAGGTATTTATGTATGTATGTATGCATGTATGTATGTATGTATGTATGTATGTATGTATGTATGTATATATGTATGTATGTATGTATGTATGTGTGTATGTACCTTGTCCTAAGCAAACTGTGTCCCCATCTCGAACCCTCTTCAAAAATATTCGACAGAATAAAAGGCAATATCAGAAAATGTGTGCGTTAGTTCCTTTTCATCTTTTTTGCCGAGGAAACATGAACGCGGTGGTGTAACAGAACATACATCCAAACTACACCCTGCTTTTGTAAGTGATAGTCTAGCTGACGAAAATACCAAGCCCTGTCAGACAGATATCTTTAACATAACAATGTTGGCATTCACTTGGGTACGGTCATGATACCACAGCTGATCGTTTATTTTACATGGAACCAATGTTTCTATTACAGCTTTTATTGAGCTCTTTTCTCAATTCTATACGTAAAGCTTTATTAATATTCTATTTTCCGTCAGAATTACATGGTGAAATACATTTATGAGTAATTTTATATCTTCGTGTATTGTTTATACTCATTGAACTATCCAGGCACTGGCGGTAGATCACTGCGTGCGCGGAGCCGGTTACCTTTCCAGAAGTTTGCGGTGGGTCAGCCTTTTGGGGGCATAGAGCTCTTTCTTTCTTTCTTTCTTTCTTTCTTTCTTTCTTTCTTTCTTTCTTTTCTTCTTTCTTTCTTTCTTTCTTTCTTTTCTTTCTTTCTTTCTTTCTTCTTCTTCTCTCTTTCTTTCTTTCTTTCTCTCTCTCTTCTCTCTCTTCTTTCTTTCTTCTTCTCCCTTTTTTCTCTTTCTCTTTCTCTCCTTTCTTGGTGACAAAACATAGCCAAATTTTAAAAAAAATCAAAATTTAAAAATCAGAGAGACTTGTGCCTTTTCAAAGTGTAAACAGTGCATAGGACTATGATATCTGTCTTTTGCTAATTGCAGAGGTACGGTTCCGCATTACATGGGACTCTAAGAAATAAAACATGCTGCTTGTAATGTGACACAGAATCCTTACAATCAGGCATACTCCTATTATATTCTCCGTTGATAGAGGCTTTTTCAATAATTTCTGCCTGCATACTCTACACACGCGCAAACACACCACCACCACCACCACACCCGCACGCACACACACGCGCACACACACACACACACACACACACACATATATATACATATAAATATATATATATAAATATATATATAAATATATATATATATATATATATATATATATATATATATATATATATATATATATATATGTACACATGTGTGTGAGTTAATATTGCCGAAGCTAACATTACAGTAAACCCCTAGGTGTTAGATTCAGTTGCCTGTTATAGAGAAACCTTCTTAGATCTTTTATGTTCATTCTCGAACGTCTTTTGGCCGCTTGTTGAAGTCTCTGTGACCGTTAAGTGAACAAATGATTGTGTATCAGTATACAAAGGCCTATTTGTGAGGAAAACAGACGCCACGTGTTCAATGACGGCGATGATGTAAGCAACCTGAAACCTATTTCAGCATCATATATATATATATATATATATATATATATATATATATATATATATATATATATATATATATATATGGAAACTTGACTATTCAGTCTAAGCACACTAAATAATCACAAAGCCCTGAATGCAGGAAGAAAATAACATACCAAGTATCAACATATTCAACATAACTTTGCCGGATACAGCTCTTTGGTTTTAAGCTATTATGACATGCTGGCCTCATAAAAATGCTGCTTTTTTTTACTTTGTTTATAGTGCCAGTCATGCGCGACCATATTTTTATGTGTCCAATTCACACGGCGACAAATTTCCTCGCTTGTGAAGGTTTTGACGCAAAAAGACTGACATAAATTGTTTTATCTTACGAGTCCGATGCAAATATCATATTCTTGAAATTCATTTGCCAACAAAATATGTTAGAGCCTACAATAGTGAGTTTCTACCTTTTTCAATTGCCTATATTTCGGTAAATTGTCGACAGAGATATACAAAGTTTAGTCATTTCAAACTATCTGTGAGCGCTACATTCTGCAGAATGTACCCAAATTATTAACTTAAAGTGTATATTGCAAACTGTGCCACAGTGTCGACACGATAGCTAGACATTTGTGCTTGTTAGTAATTGCAACATGGAGAAAGGCAGCGGACAACATGTCGTTCTAGCTTTCCTGATCGAAAACTGAAGTGCTTCTCATAGATGATTGGTGTCATCATGGTTCGTACAGCAACACCCGGGAAACAAGCCAAATTTCAGAGCCAACAATCTACAACTGGAAGAAATCAAAACACTTCCGTTGATAAAATATTACTCAAAATTAATTTAGTCCACGGACTTGCTAAACCGCCTCTGCCAACACTTCTTTTCAATCAAATTTTTGATCTCGGTGTCTCAGCAAATTAAAAGAATAATAAGTCCGTTTAATTTTATTCTAATTTTGAGTGCAAATTACGGAGAATTGTGCAAAGGCAGTGTGGATTGTGCGCCATTTTACTTGTTCACATTGGAATATTATTGCCCGCATGGCTACATGACGATGGTGAATCAGCCGTATGCATATTGTGTATATTCTGAGGTGAAGCCCCACTCAATTAAGAGCTTTCCCGGTCAGAGCGGATTACAGCGACCGGTCATTTATAATGTCGACTGCTTCATACATTTTATTAGATATTGGCACACTCGCATAATATTTTCAATAAAATTTCTTGGAAATCTTCCCAGGATAACATACCAAAAGTCAACAGCTTTCCTTGGCGCATTCCGGGTAAGGGTCCTGCGCGGCCAGGGTGCCCAGGGAAGAGCTGTTGACTTAGTCCAATAATAAGACACTTTAAGGGCTCGTCTTAGCGCGGATAGATTCGATCTAATTTGAAATACATGTATTATCCTACCAACGCTAAAGTAAATTTATTTTGATACTTAGGTTCTCTCCCACCCAGTCGTGACTATATACAGTCATGGGACATCAGAAAGACCAAATAAGTGGGAATAGCTGGTATTAGTCCGTATGGGCACAGAAGATCGCTTTTAAGGTGTGTTATGAATACTACATAAAAGCGATAAACCGGACTTAACACTTTCCCATCCAAAAGTGACGCAAGCGCGGCAGATAACTTTGGTCCATCTCAAGATCGTTTCAGGTATTTTTGTACGAGCCCGGCCCGGCCTTGCGCGGTGCTTGTTGCAAAACGATGGAATTAGGTTTATATCAATATCATTCAACATCGATTCAGGTTCATTCTAACATTTTCTTATGATCACTTCAGGATCAACCTGAAGATGAAAAGCAAATTCGGAAGTGGGATGATTGCGCGATATGTTTCAAGCCCCAATGCATTGGTGCCGGTTGCCTCTCACGTCCAGAATTGCTTCCACAGTAGAAATAAAGGGCACATTCTGGGAGGTGTTCCAGAATCGGCCGTAAATACCCACTGATAATTTTTGTCTTGGTGGTAATAAGACGATTTAAAACTTTTAAAGTGAATTTATAAAGTGAATTCATAAAGTGAACCTATCTGTTAAGTCATTCATCAAGTCAGGAATCGAGAGAGAATAGTCACAGCACTCCAACACTCAAATATGTATGTTTCCATTCAGCATGCAGTCCATATATCATTGTGAATCTTATTCTCCCACGGTGGAGAGCTACAAATCATGGGAATTGATATGCCAAAAGGAAACGTCTATTATTTATATATTTTTTTTCACACAGCAGTATATATCTTATTGGTGTAATGTACCATTCTTTAACAAACTTAATAGATGAAAGATCTCGGTCTGAAAAGCACATCGTAATCTAGATTATTTATTACTAATATATAGAAAAAAAGACAACCCTATGATCGTCGATTGTGACATCGGGGATGCAAGGTCATTCATACATCTGTCACATCGTATCAGGAAACCCAATCCTTTTATCTAATGGCTGGTGTGTTACATTAATGATAAATAATTGACTAAGGATAATATGAGTCATTTGTTTATCCCTTGAGGTGGCTGACCGGGTTCGAGGCAGGTGACTGTAGAAGCATCATTGCAATGAAGGGACGGGCCACCGTGTCATCCTTAGATCATTAAAGATGACAGGTGGTGGCTTCCACATTAAGGTTTGCTTCTATGTTACCTTGCCTCAAAAATTAACAATGTACCTTCTCCTACTTTTATGTGCTATCAAGACTTGATAATAATCTCGAGTTATAACCTTTTCTTTCTAAACCGGCCATGAGTCCAGGAAAGAGGACAGTCAGCCTCCGGGTTGTTGCTGTTTCTCTTTCATAAACAGTCTTTCATATCGTAATGCAGATGTTTCAAACAATGAAAATAGCAAGTCAAACTGAAAAAATGTATTGTATTTTCCTAGCTTGTCGTCTTATTTGTGTGAAACGTTGCTCAGACAAACTGACGTTACGGAGACAAAAATCAATTCCTGACACAATTTTATACCTGTCCTTCCTTCATGAGGGAACTTCATATTGAATTAGGGAATCCATCCTTTTTGAAAGTGAGTGGTTGCGAAACTCTGCACGGAAGAGCATCAGAGGCCGCAGTCCCGCCCGAACGAAGTAAAGGTGGGACTATGACCTCCGATGCCCTTCTGTGCAGAGTTTTTCAACTGCTTACCTTCAATTATGGTGTATTTCCATTCCAACAGAGTAAAATTCTATGTTTCAACGTTATTTTTTTTTTTTTTTTTTTTTTGTTGTTTGTTTGTTTGTTTGTTTGTTTTTTTTTTACCTTTGAAAGGTCAAATACAGCGTGCAAAGGAAGGAGAAAGGTAAACTTTCAAGTTCAGAAAAAGAACATGATAAGTCCTTAAACCTGGAGAAGAAATTACTTCGCTGACAACCGGAATTAGAGCCGCCTGGTATCAATGATTCATTACCTTTGCAAGATATCGTAATTTGTAGCGCCGTCTAGTGGATTTGCATGGCAGACGACAATGGATCATAGAAAGTAGTGCCCACATACTTCCGTGAAGAGTTTAGGTTTGGGGTGGTGAGTTTGGGGCTAAGCCTTGCGTAAGTCGTGAAACCTTCCACGGGTAGTGATGCGGTTCTGGTCATTCGATTGGCTCTTTCCCTTCCGCTATAATAAAATTTTGAATCCGGCAAAATGGAATTATGCCTTTTGTGACACCATAATTGCCTGTTAAGACAGAATAAGTTACGCTATCGTTACTGTGTAGGCGCTCCACTTATCCTTGGAGCGCAGCCAGACACGCAGAACAATAGTCTGTTTAGCAGGCAACACCATAATGAATTATGCACCGGGTAACTGTCAGTAACACTACATTTGTCATAAAAAGTATAATGTCTTTCAAAAATCATTTTAGCTTATAAAAAATATAATCTTTAAAGATAATAAACTTGTTGTGTTCAGCGAGGATTAGAAAATGGCTGGCTGGCTGATGTTAATTCTTATATTCAATATATTTGCACAACACTCATACTTCGTGTATGTTTCTTGTAATTCAACCAGTGGAATCGTGGTTTCCCCGAATAACTGTTAAGCTTCAGAGATAAAACTATTCTGTACTTCCTGAGAAAGATTAAAATAGGTAAACACAAGAAAAAGTATTTTTATCATAAACAAGTTGCGGCTTTATCTTGCAGAAAAAAATAGCTATTACTGAATGATGAAATAGCAAACTCATCTTGCTTAACGCAGTTTAAAATTCAGTAAGCAACGAGTCTGATTTTGAGCAAATCCTTTGGTGACACCTCTGACAGGATGGTGAAAAAAAAATCGTGCATAGAATTGACATATATATCTGTTCGCGCCGAAACGCCTTTGGTCTGCCAACCCAATCCCAACACACAACATAAACGAACAAACAAAATAAAAAACTATAAAAACAACAAACCACCGCCAAAAGTTAAAACATCAAACGAGACAAAAGAGAACAAAAATCAAAAGTATAAATGGATAGATAGACAGACAGACAGACAGACGGATGGATAGATAGATAGATAGATAGATAGATAGATAGATAGATAGATAGATAGATAGATAGATAGATAGATAGATAGATAGATAGATAGATAGATAGATAGATAGATAGATAGATAGATAGATAGATAGATAGATAGATAACATTGAGCCTGGAGGGTCTAATAATAATAATAATAATCTCCCTTGGTTCGATTAATGTTCAAAAATGTCTTGTCTTGCATTTTTTTTCTATTTCTCGCTTGATCTATTTTCAGATTCGATATGTAGCAGTTGTGTCGAACTTCAGAGATATCTACTAAGACGTCTAATTAAGTGCGTGCATTGATATTCTTATTGTCATGTTTAAGCCATAAAATCGTCTAAATACCTTTCAAGTTTGGTCCTTCCTTCATTCTGACTAGCATATACCAACAATATCCATTCTCTGTTGATCAAAAGAAACTCTCCAGACATATGATCATCTATTGATTGGAGGAATCTGATGCTGACATGGTCTGTATTGTCTATTATTATTATTATTATTATTATTATTATTATTATTATTATTATTATTATTATTATTATTATTATTATTATTATTATTATTATTATTATTATTATTATTATTATTATCATCATCATCATCATCATTATTTTCATCATTAACTGTTATCCTTCATGCCTTTTTCGCGACAGCTATGATCACAAGACACCAGGAAAAGTTAAATTTTATTTGAAAGAGATATTTCTTATCAGTTTCATTAGAAAAAAACGAAGTGCTGACTGCTGTTTAGATGTACACCAGTAAATATGGGATTCTTGATGGTACGGAAGCGTTTTCTTCACCTCGACAGGTGAATAAGGGAAGTGTCACAAATAGCATCGTCAATTCAGAATTTAGAGGAAACAAGTCAACATGAAAACGATAATTTGTAGCATGGATCAATATCACATGCACTTCACATCACAACGCCGGAATTCGTCGTCACAGGATGTTATCTGGGATTAGCATTGTCCATAAGCTTTTTGTGCTGGCAGAAATAGATGACCCCTATTGTATACGTTTTTTTTTTTTTCTCGCCCGGAACAGTTACATGTATAGCTATCCAATTTGTCCAGGATCTCATTGCACGTTGCAGAGATATATCAGCATTCAGGCACCCCTGTCGGACAAATCAATTATTTTCCGAATAAATTATGTGTAATTCGAACACTACTGGCTCAAAATAACTCAGAATCCATCTTGTGGCACGCAACATTTCAAAATTATCCTGTGAACTTTAAAACCCAGTCCTATTTTAATTGATAAACTCCGCCAAATGTCTTGCATGTATTTATTTATCTATTCGCTACTTATTCCTTGGATATTCTTCCCGCCATTAATTTAGGTTAATGAAAATTAAATCTGATTCGATTCGATGCGATTCGAAGCAATTCAGTTCAATTTAAAAGTAAATTTAATTCCGAACTAACACCATATAATAAAACAGATAATGTTTCCGTACTTGTACCGTGTTTATTTGTCGTTAAGATCTGAGGCTTTAGTGCGTTAAAGCAGCGCCTAACAGGTGTATGATATTAGTTAAATACTTGGAAAATGTCATTAATCTTGACTCCTGGGACTTTGATAATTTTTGCCACGTGTCTGTGAAAGTGTTACTTCGATGTTGCTGGAACAAAGAGGAAAATAGCCAAATTGTCACTAACGTTTATAGTTCAACAATAAATTTTACAGTCTTTCCAGTTTTGAAATATATTTGATAAAGATGGAAAAAACTAACTGAACTATTTATAGCCGAGCAGGAATACACGGACGCACCCAACGTTAATCCATGAAAGTGTGCAAGCATAAATTGGAATAACCCGTGGTCCACTTTTAAAGCTACCCGGGTATGTTATAGCCAGTTATAAAATCTGCAATGGTAAGTACGCCCAAGGAGCCTCCTTGGTCCACAGTACTCAGCAGTGGCCCTCCTGACACATCTTTACACACACGATCCTCGGACCTGGCGCAAAGCATGATGAGGTTCCGTGACCGTCCTGCCGCACGACGATTTATAACCGGCAGATATCCTGAACTTACGCCTGCCCTGGGAGCTGTTATGCTGATGTATCTTGGCTTGAAGTGACTACATTACTGTACACAGGGCTTCATCTTTGCCACTTTGTTCCAGACTGATAGCCAAGTTTTGAGAGACCTGATAAATTTGAGGGCACCTTTTGCACAGCCTTCAAGATGTGTGACAGTTGGTCCAGAGATGTGTCGGCATTTTCAGCCAACTCTTGGGAATTCCCATTGCGAGATGCAGTATGCCTGGCATTGCAGCACAGGACTAACTAAAGGTGGTGTATGTTTGCGTAGAGCACCTAAAATGTTGGAATCTGCTAGCAGATACCCAAATGGGAAAATATCAATGCTCTTTTCTTTTTGGATTGTAATCCGACGAGCATTTTGGTGCTGCTTTAGATGTAAGTGGCGAAATGGTATCTGTGGCTGCAAATATCTAACAAAGCAATTTGGGTAAAGAACCAGAGTGCTAAGTACCGACTCAGCAGTTTTGAGTAAGCCACACTAGAATGCCAAGTGAAAAAGTGAGTGATCAGCATTTTTGAGTCATGATCTAAATTTAGACAGAATGACAAGAAGGATGTTTTTGAAGGCTTTTTCTTTAGAGTATGGTTATTAAAGAAGAAACGCAGAGAAGGAAAGAAAGAAAGAAAGAAAGAAAGAAAGAAAGAAAGAAAGAAAGAAAGAAAGAAAGAAAGAAAGAAAGAAAGAAAGAAAGAATTTTGTGGGTTTGTCCGTATAAACTCCACCAAACTGTATATCTGTCGATTCGGAAAACTGACCCATATTACATCGCTGGTAAACATTGGATGGTCCTGTATGTTTCCAGACAAGGACATGTGGAATTCTTTGTGCCTTTGGGCACACTCCAGACAACTATATTTTGAACGACTGTCGGTTTTCTGTATTCAGAGTTGTGCAAAGCCCTTGGGACGCCTGCGGAGCCTTTGCGCCGCTCTCTTGACACCCTCCTTATGACGTCATGTATGCTGTCATGGTGACCTCCTGTAGTGGCTTCGTGATACCCTTAAGACACCCTCATAATACCTGTTTGTGCACGCCTTACAAATACGAACAAAATGCAGATACCTAGCGTATAAAAAATAATTATGCCTTATATGTATGGACGTGAGTGTCATGCAGACTTGCTGCAATTAAATTCACATTTAATAGCTGTGCCTGGCACTAACAGCTAAGTGAGCCCCGAAATCGTTGAAACAACCAGCCATGAGTGTACCTCAAGTCACAAAATACTCCAAAGTAGTCGTCAAGTATTCTCACGGATAACGCAAAGTTCAACTTAATCAGCGATTGACCATGATTTTTTAAATGGTTCCTTGGCAAGGACGCGTTTAAACGAAGCATTGCTGAACTTCAACCTGAGTAAACTATTCGGTGTTAGTTCATGAGATACCCCTATGAAATGAAGTGTTTATCTCAACCATTGAGTGAAGAAAGGTTTGCTGCCAAACTTAGATTATATGGCAGTTTTCTATACGTGGTAATCAGGGATGCGACTGGATTTGTTGACCTGATGAGTCGTATCGTAAAGACAATAGAATCACAGATTTATTTTGCCAAAAGAAGCCAACAGTACACCCTAAGTGCCACTCTGCTCATGCAGAACATCTACCAGGCACACACAGTGACAATTAGAAGGAGCTGCTCATGATCGCTTGTTGTTAAATAGGCCCGCGGCCACCAACAACCCAAGAGCATGCGTCAGTGCATGTTTCCTCTCAAAACCCAACTACAGTACAGTCTGTGAGCTGTACAAGGAAGCTCCCTCTCCTCACGACAGAATAAGCAAGGAACTGTCCTACTGGAAACAGTTCCTCAATCGCAATGACATTCATAGAGAACTTAAAAGACATGGGCCCATTTAAGTATGCGCAAATGGAACAAATAAAAACAACACCCTATATCATGTGTCCACAGCCAAAAGTCTGAAGTGAAGGAATCCCGTGTGGTCATTGTGCTATTATTGACACATATCCCCCCCCACCCACCACCACCACCACAAAAAAAGCCATATAACTGATGACCTATGTGTAAAAGTGTGATAGTATTTGGAAAGGTGATTCAAAGATGGCCATTACGGTATCTGTATGGTCCACAAGGATACAACCGTTAACAGAAATAAGGAAGCTTGCCAAGAAAGAAACAGAAAGTGGAGCATGTAAAATCCAAACGAAAATGGCATGGAAAATATGGACTGAAATTTTGATAAAGTAGTGGGGCATTTTATTATACCATCATTATACGACACTAAAAGAGCAGGGACTTCTACTTTCTACTGAATAGGAAGACTGCGAGCAGTTATTCCCTGAAAACTGTGGAATAGTGTTTTATGTTCAATTGTCACCGACATAAAGTCTGTTTGGACATTAAGATGTTTCTTTGAGTGACATTTGTATGATTAAAAAAGCATTACCCATATTCAAAAATTTCAACCTAACAATCACAGCAAAGAGATTGAAGAGACACCGAAATATCAACATTCATCCTCCAATACCAACGTGAAGAAACAAATTCCACTCCCGACCCGAGAGGGGAGACACTTTAAATTAGTAGTTTGTTCATATATTCCAGATAAACGTATAGTCGGGGACACCATAAAGCAGATTGTATGGAGAATACCGCCACCAGAAAAAAATAACCACCGAAAAATTCACCTGTGTTGCGCAGCACTCCATGCATCAAATAAATACTTTCATGTGGCACATTGAGGGCAAATATATACGGCAGGGAAGTTCTTTTTACATTTTCGCCCATGCTCACGGATATGAAAATGACCTTGTCCCCCCTCCCCTTTTTTTGGAGGGGGGATGTCCGACCAACCATGGCGCTCTCCAATCGACTAGTTAACAAGGAGTTGCAAAGACGAAGAGGCAACAATAAGAAACTCCTATTCGTTATTTGATGATTTGTGGTCATGGATATGTGCATGAAGGCTCCGGTAAGACCCAGTATCTGTTTCTCATTTTCAGGCACTGGAAAAATGAGTAAGCAGATCGAAATGAAAAGCCTGGCAAAAGAGATTGGACTGCAATAGTACGGTGCTCATCTGAACGTGGATGCACAAAGTGAAGTGGTAACATGGTCATTGGAATAGGATTGAGGTCACATTTCCCTAAGACCTTCATCATGAGCAATCTTTAAGTTATACCTCAATTGTTCTCAAGCAACAATTCCAAAAAGTGGTGCAATAGTTCTCACGTAGTAATTTGAGGCACTTATTTCAATAAAAGTCATGTTACCTGAGGAACTGCTTCAACAACAACCATGTACATCCTATTTTAGTGGTTTCATGGGACAATCACCTTGTGTAACATTAAAGTTGTACCTAAAATATTTCTGCGGATATCAAGAGAATCTGCGGTGCCCTGTGACCTTGAATGTACCAAGATACGTGTCAAAATGTTAGCTTGGTAATATAGGGTCATTCAAAATCAATATTAACCACACAAAAAAGGTGCTTTCCCCTTTTAACACAGCAAAAGACAGAGATTCACGAATTACCAAAACACCAACATGTATCTGCCAATACCAATGGAAAAAATAAGTTTCAATTCTGGGATGAGACTGGCAGTCACCCATAAATGACAACTGGTGGTTTCAAATCGGTCCTCGCAACCTTTGAGAAACTCGTCCCAGACTACAAAATTTGGCTCTTTTTTTCAAACACATATAGGCCTTACCACTTAAAACCCCAAATTTATCACTTTTACCAAAGATAAAAAGACATATGGCAGAACTGCCACTTTTGTGTTCTCTTGACTTGTCTGTTCTATAGCCCAGCTATATCTCAGCTGATCTTAGAAGAGAAGATACTAAGTAATTTAAGTCTACAATAAAGATGAGATGTGACGTAGTAGAGACATCCAAGAAGTGTCTACTACTCAACACATTTATGTCAAAATCGAACAACCTTTGCTCGAACCCTTGTATACAAGAAAAGGCAATCAGTGCAGCATTGAACTGCTTTATTTACAGGAAAAAGAGAAGTGGTCAAAAGTCACCCATCCGAGCTGGTGTCTTGTTGATATCATATACAGCAATATGAGAAATAAATATAATCTGAATGTTCTATATATCTCCGTCCAAACAGTTGCCCTTCAATATAGAAGCATAAAGACCCAGGCATAAAGGTAAAAACAGTCATTTGACTATACCAACTTTCCACTAATACATGGTGCCCACAATGTTGCCGTTTTCTCTGCAATCGCCGATAGATGGCACGTTAGCAATGCAGTCAGAGGCATCATCGTAAGGTCGCCCAGATGAGATGATGAGAACAATATTTTGAAAGTGTAAAATTTCAATTTTTAATTTCTTTCCTTCTGTCAGTCTTTCTTCCATTCATTCTTTACTAATTTAGCTTTGCAATCTATGTTTTTTAGTACAGAACCATCAACGTTAGTTACATTTATTTTATGGCAACTTTTTGGCGTCGTTTACTTGCACAGAATCGGCAAACGAAAAGATTGTTTTCTGTTGAGACATGATAAGGAGACAATTCCATAAAAGCTCTGCTACAAAAGAAGAACAAGCAGGAAACACGATGATCCACCCACGGAGTCCTAAGGGTCATGGTTATCATATATTACCAACGAAAATGAAATAGAACGTGACTACTACTCACATGAAATGATATGCCTTTGTTCTTTTTACAGGTCGGAGTCTGTTATCCTAATACTGTATCACTTTGATATTCCTTTAAATATTCCGAAGGGTTCTAAACTTAGTCGTTCAGTAATATTAGACGATCTAACACTAGCATGAATAAATTTGTTTCCCAGAAAAGGATTAAGTGCTGGGTCAAGAAAAAACTTCGAGTGCATAATTATCCATGTTGTAATATATTGCTTGGCTTTGTCAGCCGTCCGTCGGCTATTTAGGACATTCTCCTTGCAGAGGTAGCAACACTGACAAAGACATTCAACCTAAGGACCCTTTCCTTTTCCTTTGATTCTTTTCTTTCTAATTTTTCTTGTTTATCGCCGAGTCTAAATTTAGATAAAAATGCCTATCAATCACTTTATCCCATGTTTGGCCTTCTGCAGCATAAATAAAGCAATATGATACGCCCGTATGATCTTTTGTTCCGTATCAGATCGTTCGTATGCAAATTAGCCAGGTGTTGTTAGGGTAACAATTGGGGCCTCCATATTTGGCAGGGACTACTTTTAGGCTAAAAATATCGTCTGCATCATGTGACGCTGATAAAAAAAAACATTTGGTCAGACCTGGAAGTTACTGCTAGGCCTAAATCAATCGTCTGCCCATGCCACAGTTCTGTCTGGTATGTTTTCGGGGGCCAATTTTAATTTTGATAATGAAAACTGCCTCGTTAAAATTGAAGTGAATGTCACCGGCGGTACCACGGCATGTCGTGACAATACACTGGCCACTGTTGTCGGTTCTAATACCGGCTATAAGACAAGTATCTTGGTTAGATCCACCAGAAACTTTATCCAGGATTCGAATTCATGTTATTTGTTGATAGACAGTTAACGTATTAGACTGTTTTAGAAATTAAATTGATTTGAATTGAGAATTTGGCCATGATGTGACATTGCAGAACTTTGGCTACTATGGCCGCGCATTTTTCATGTGTGCCTCTTTACCATTGCAGCGCGTAGTAATATGACGCATTGCGTAAATGTTGTTGTGATGTATCATTGCTGGTATGGGCTTGTAAACAAAAATAAACCCTGTTTACAAAACATTGTTTTCTTGATTTTACCAGCTATAAAACATGGGATTAATACAAACCACGTCTCGTTTGGGTATCTGTTGCCAAGAGAACAGACTCGTCTGTTCTCTTGGCACAGATACCCGCACTCGACGTAGTTTGTATATTTATCACTCGGTAACTAGGTAGGACTTCCTCAAAACTGCGGAATCAGCACGTGACACTCTTATTCCCTGCGCACAATTTGGGAGTTACATTGGAGCAGCCAGGGTGACCATTCAAATGCTAATCTTAGGAAATACCCTGGATTTTGCCACTATTATTCTGAAATACAATAATGGGATATAAACTATGTTTTATTATTTCTCGTGACATTTGGCCTACAGGATCAACTTTTTTGCCCGCACTACCTTTGACCGGTAGTATGTACTTAAAGGTCAGCCTAACATAGGAGAATTAGTCATTATTTCTTTGCAAATAAGGAAGGAAATGTCATCCAACTTAGAGCTCACATATTTGTGATGGATGTCATATCAAGATCCGCCAAAGGACATCCGGAGTAAAAAATGAAAGTGACATGTATTTTTTGTTTTAACTCTGGAGATCTACGTCCGAGTCAAAGCATGGATAAGTGTATTCTCTAGCATTCGTGGAGAGATAAAAGTAACTCCCACACAATAATAACATGTGTTACTCCCCGTCGGGCTTTTAAGATGCCTTCTTTCAAGTACGTTTTGAAGCATATTTTTCTGAGGGAAGTCAAAACGCCCAAGAGTGTAAACTACAGGTCGTTTTCAACTGGTTTGGCGGGGGGGGGGGGGGAGATAACTGTAAATGATATACAAAGTGCTATCACAGACAACTGTTATAGAACAATGAAGCAGGTATATGGGTACAAAATGGCTCGGTCCAGATAGCTGGACATTTTCTTCCCTTCATACATCTCCGCGTAAAGCATGCAAGTAGAAGTTGAAGCAAAAGATTCCGTTGTAATATACTTTTACATACACTGACATAGTCTTCATAAAGTTAAAATGCACATTATACAGCAAAAAAATGAATGTGATCCCTTTAGCCTAAGCGTCGATAGAAGTGTCATATATATCATCGGGGAATTTTACCCGTTTGCGCATATATAAATAGTCCAGTAAACATGTACTGTTCGTCACTGGTCTTCATTTTTACAATACAGATCTTGGCCAATCTATATATGGTAAACTGCCTCTGTGTGAATGTGTGCATATCAGACTATTACCCCATATTATGAGGACGTCGGCAATTGTACATGGAGGAAAGAAATTGTCACAGATAGGTGCATCACGAAGACACATCTAGATCGGTATGTATATGGTAAATAGTGCTTATTTGCAAAATATACATAGATGTAAATGAAACGTTGACTGCGAAAATTGATGCATCTTTCCTGTTTGCTAAATCGTAAATCCATGTGGTAAATGTACATATGTTTATAACTGTCCATAAAAGTGGCGCAGTTGCCATGGAGTTGTGGGGAGCTTCAAGAGTGAATGGGGGTGAATATCGATGTATGCTAAATGCGTTTGCGTAACCACACGGACACGCAGACAAATAGGGTAGAGTGTTCATGATTACAATAAGTTAACGAGTGGAATGGTAATATCGTACACATTTACAACATTATTCTATACTAGTCCCTGTCAAAAAAAAAATAATAATTGTAAATAAGCGAGTGCGTCAGACAAATTTTGTTTTTCAAAGGAACCTATATTTATATCTACATATACAGTACGTTCCTTTTTTTTCCTTTCCCTTTCTTCAGCATAGCGCCCATAAAGTGTTTTGTTTAACAGTTCCAAGTATTTTTCATTAAATATATATATATATAAACATATATATGCCTCTTTATGCTGTTGGCGTCATGGTGAACAGCAGGCAGCGCAGAAAAGTCTAATTATCCAATCAAAGTTGCACGGCATGGCCCACGCACAACGAAAAATAAATCATCTGCTTCTGTTGACCTCAGTGGTACACTATTAACTAAAGTGACAGAAAAAAATAAGGATACATATTGTGCGCGTTCAATTTTATCACTTATTATACTTCTGTCTGCATTCCGTTTGTGGTATAGACTTGCATGTCATGTATACATCTATAAATATATAGTTTTACTTCTCGCGAAGATATTGGCATACTCTATAACACGTGATTTAAAGAAAATCACTCGTCACCCCTCCAACTCACGAAGATGAAGGTATAAAATGCATTCCTTTGCCTGCGATGCAGAATGTCTGCATCACTATATACCCACAGTGTGCCACAAATAAGGATCTTCATCCAGGAGTCTTACACAGAAACTCTTTTTGGCTCGAACCGAAAGTTCGGATTTTATATTTGGGGATGCTGTGTTTGCCCTGTGAATTGATTTTTAGGTGAATGATCCATTAAACCAGAATATATATATATATATATATATATATATATATATATATATATATATATATATATATATATATATATATATATATATATATATATATATATATATATATATATATATATATATATATATATATATATAACTAGGAAATTACATGCAGATAGTATGTACGCTTCTGATAGAACTTCACGACTTTTGATATTATTCCCTTCCCGTTCTGGTCGCCCAGCAACGCCCGGACGTGAATTGTCCGCTCCATTATTTTTATTTCACTCTTTTAGTGTCAAATTTTGACTTAATCGGCAGTTTTGTCGGCGCCAAAACGCTGGGGAAAGCTGCTGACTTGGATAATCCTTATATTCCCTGCAACTAAAGACACGCTGGTCCTTGAATACCAGGTCGATTTAGAACGACCGTGAATACAGTATCGTTGTGTCAATTCACAGCGTTCGGCTACTGCTAAAATTAGCAATGAAAAAGCATTTTATTTTCATTAACAACAGCACTTTCATGAGAATTATAGGATAGCGCGCTTCTGGAACGGCCAAGCAAAGCTGTTGATTAACTCATATGCTACCCAGAAAAGAAAAAAATTCAAAGCTTTCAATCCAATGATATGGGTGACAGATGATTCCTGCACTTTACCTCCGGAAAAAATAAAAGGCAACATGCTTTCATTCACAAATAAATATTTTCTCATGGACGGTACAACTTTTAACTATCCTCATTACAGAAAATTAATATCAGCGGCTTTTGCTGAGATCAAAATGAATGAATGATTTACGGCTTCAGTTGTGCCAAAGATTTGTGTGTATTGTTTTCTGCGATTTCTTTTAGAATGGCACTTTTACCTGTTACCTTATTTAACTATTCTTAAAGTTATACGGGACAGTTGATATATTAACCTCGAATATTTTAATACTACAAAGTCAGAAATAACATTTCAAGTTTTACTGTTGTGTTATTGACCTTTCTGCCATCGGTATATGTTGAGCTAAAATATAGCAATTTAGGTACTGCCCAATTAAAGACATTTCAACTTTCGAAAGTCGAATATCTTCCTGACTATACTCACATCACTGGTTCTTGCTTACATATGAATATAGAACATAAGTAACGGCATTATTTTTAAATTTTGTTGATAACAAGCACTTAAAATCTTAACCTTCAAATCTATTAAGGCTACTAGATAAGAGATGGCATTTCCACTCCTACCAATATGTTTTGGCAATTGCGCGTCCAAAAATAAAGCATGATGCGTTGTGTTTAGTATCATGCTAATTAAGTAAAAATGCACAAACAGATCTGCTGTTAGGCAGATTTTCTTTCCACTTGCTATTTTTTTTTCTCTTGCTAAGGGCGTATTGTACAGTAATAACAAATATCAACAGATTCGAGAAAACGTTTACAGTGCCACCTCTTAAAACTTCCGCCAACGGTTGTGGTGACCGGTGGGAAGGCATAATACTGGAAGGCGAGCAATATGACTTCCGCATGACAAACACAAGGCTTCACAAGACTGCGGCTTTTCAGAAGACAGAAGCTGAAAAATCAATGTATGGTTGCCTTTGACTTATCTTTTCACACATTCGGTCCTGCATTGTCTCTTTGAATTGATCTGCATAGAAGTGGCAATTAAACGTTCTTTAATGAATCCCAAATTCGGGAAATGAATTAATTTAGAGACAAGTATCGTATCTCCCGCTAAGCTTTATTGAGCATCAGAAACTAGAATACGGAGGCTGAGTTGACCCAGAAATCTTAGACAAACGAATAAAGATGAATTTTAAAGTCAACGGGAAAATGTCTGCTCGATTCGTCAAATTGCACTGCGGGGACGACGATTTTTGGCATCACGTGTGGAATTATTTTTCAAGAAGAGGGCTCCAGATCGATAATGAAAAAAAAAAAAAAAAATAGAAAAGCGAAGAAAAAATAGGCAACCATGCAGAAAAGTACAGATGTTGTACACTTGCACTCAATCAATGGTCCATGGTAACCTGAATTCCAACACAAAACGTTTTGTAGCATCCAGATTATGCTAACCTGCTTTGACGTTTACCATAAGGGACTGGGGTAACCGGGCGAAATGAACTTTCTCTAACCAGGGCAGATTGTCGGCTCCCTTCTCGTGCCGGGTAGGCTGAGCAAACATCTTTCCTGGGGGTAAATATCGAAATCTCAGCAACGAAACATATTGAAGACATATGTTCCAGACAGGCCGTTCTAAATTTGAATCAGATGTTTTGAAAGACACCGACACACGAAGCTAAAGCTTGTTTCCAAATTCTGCCACCGTGGCAGAGATTTCGCAATGCAATGACTCAACTGTCACAACAAACTTATGACAAATTCAAAAGACTCAAAAAATGTGTTTACCAAACATTCACAGCTCAACCATCATCAATAGTTTCTCCCCGAAACGATTAACTTGATTTTATGTCATGATTCGGTGAGTCGCAGAATGGACATGATAGATAGTCCCTTGTGACCTGTTACTTTATCTTAACAACCTTCTCTTACGAATGAAATTCTGCTCATTTGACATAATGAGTCCAGTTCTAAACTTTTCACAAAAACACATTTCACTGGAGCACAACATGCCTTGTGTCAAATGAATAATTGCACAATCGGTCTAGCAGTACAGCCTTCCGCGGCGAGCTCTGCACGCAAGACTCGTAAAAAAATCATAAAGTCTCTCTCTCTAGAATCCATCACCAAAATGGTTCACATGGTCCACTTTATTGGTAAGTGCTTTTGTGTCTATCTCATTCATTGCTGCACATCAGCAAAAGATCGGATTTACCAGAAATGAATATATCAATATACGAGTCCAATGTGATTCTGCGGACTTATCTGGAGATACGGGCACCTTTTAGGCTATCGGATGTGCATCCGTACTCGCAGTCATTTACGTATTGTGTTGTCCGTAGGGCACAAATACTGCAATCAATATGAAAATATAGTGCGACATCCATACGTACATATGTGTACTTTCGAGTCCCGATTGGTATTTATTTACCACGGAAGCGCAAAAACGCAAGCGTATACGGATATATGTACTATACATATGCCTAAGCTAACTAGCACAGCCAATAGAAGCTGGACTCACGTTGTACTTGCCAAAAGGGACGAGACGATCACAATTCGATTCTTTGTTTTATTCGAGTACAAAGATAAAAAAATTTTGTACAATTAACTCGTGAGGAAGGAGTAAAACGAAGGTACACCAAACCTTGCAAGTACAAGCTGAACATGATCATTTTCATGAGGACAGTTTCATACACCAATGTTGATGATCTTCAGGGCATACAATAAATGTGTTGAATATTGCTGTCATTTGGTTTCGAGAATTTGACATTGTATATCAATTGTCCCGAGTATCATATTTTGTGTTTCTCACACCCGCGAGATTTGCAGAAATCCTTTTATTATGTCCATAAAAGGTGCTGCAAGATGAAACTAGACATCGTCACGTCTGCATGTGCAACTCCCACATTGTTCTTGAAGGTTGAAGTGATCACGTTTGCCTTCATTGGCCACGCGGGTTGTTGTTCCCCTTTCTCTATTTCCTTTGCAAAATGAATTCAAATGCAACATATATGAAAATGATCTGAGCAGAATCTGTATTTTTAAAATTGGTGCTTTAGGAAAAAATGATGTACATTTCTTTTACTCGTAATGGATAAATACATTCAGTACACTTCAGTACACTGAAACAAATGTTTGGGATACTTAAAAGATAGGCATGAGTCTATGTATGTATGTATTTATGTATGTATGTATGTATGTATGTATGTATGTATGTATGTATGTATGCATGTATGCATGTATGTATGTATGTATGTATGTATGTTTGATGTATGTATGTATCTATCTATCTGTCAGTCTATCTATCTATCTATCTATCTATCTATCTATCTATCTATCTATCTATCTATCTATCTATAACAGAAAGCGAGGCAGGGAGACCAGTGAGACGAGAACAATTTTCAAGTATGATTTTATAAGATATGATACATATTTTTATATGTGTATTTCAACTGTCGTCATTTAAAACAGTGGCCTGGATCTATGTGGCTTCATGTTTGCTTACAGTGCGGACATTTAGAAGAGAAAAAAGCCTAAAGTCGATGTTTCCAAAACTTGGCGTTACCTTCGCAAGATATGAGTGATCCCGTCAGTTCCACAATTTGTTTTCCGTACAATTCCGGTAACATACTGCATATTTGTTGTCCGATAGTATTATAAACAGTCAGATGCGAGTCACATACTTCTCTCCTAGGGCTCCGCGTTACTTTTATTAGATATATATATATATATATATCCAGACAGTAATATTGAATATGGAGAATAATATTCTCAAATAATCTTTCTTTGATTGATGTCAGATCTATAGTTTGTATGCGCGGTAAATATGATCGTCTTATGTAATATGTGTAGAGAGAGACACCTGTACACACATAAATGTATACATGTATATAAATATATTAGAGCCTGACTGAGTATGCATTTTGAAACCGAATCGGTACTCGGTACACATTACCGATCTCGAACCGGCCACCGTTCGGGTTCGGTCGGTATATGCAATTCAAACATGCCACAAATAAACTTAGACATCCTAGAATGCGCATTTTGCCCCTACTGTTCTTAGTTTTCATAAATGATATTACTGTTGGCATCTCTTGTGACATCAAACTGTTCGCTGATGACACCAGCATTTTAGAGATCATATTTGACCCTGCCACTTCTGGTAGGCGTATAAATACTGGCCTTGAAAGAATCTTTGTTTGGGTCAAAAAGTGGAAAGTTACATTTAATGCAACTAAGTCTCTAGCCCTCTTGTTTTCAGCTAAACACAACAAACCTGATCATCCACCTTTATTTCTTGGCGAATCTTTAATCCCGGAAGGTTTAAATCATACCCATCTGGGAATTACCCTTTCTCATAATTTGAAATGGAATGCTAACATCACTAGAATCATTGACAAAGCGAGGAAACGCCTAACTTTATTTTTTAGACTTAAATATGGATTATCGCGTAACGCCTTAGCCAGACTATACAGAGCCATGATACGTCCTATCCTGGAATATGGATGTGTCATATTTGATAATTGCACGATGGACCTGACAAATCCACTTGAATCTTCAGTATGTAGCGGCACGCATTTGTTTGGGTGCACTTAAACGTACTCGTCGTCATTCACTTCTTAACGAATTAGGTTGGCCAACTTTGGCCAGAAGGCGCCAATACTATAAACTGATTCTGTTTTACAAAATGGTTAACAGGCTGACCCCTGCTTATCTTTCGGATCTGGTCCCACTTGATGCCGTTCATCCAACCTTCCATCTTCGCAACCGCCGGAGTTTGAGACAAATAAAGTTTACATCAAATCGTTTTGGTAATTCTTTCATACCCTCTGCTATTAAACTTTGGAACGACCTTCCGGACGATATAAAGCAATCTACTTCACTTGCTCAATTCAAATCTAAGCTAAAAAGTACTCTTCTCTCCGTTGATCCTGTCCCAGGTCGCTACTCGCATGGCAAAAGATTTCCCAATATTATAGCTGTTACCCTTTTGCACTGGGTATTACTATTGTTATTGTAATTCAGGCGATTAATGCAACCCATGTGACGCACTTAATTGCAAAGTAGCGTTTGTTGCATTGTTTAAAGTGTATACAAGTACGAAAGTAACCTCAGTAACCTTCTCATGTAACTTTATTGCCAACATTGACAATGGTTTCTGAACCCGAACGTTTAGTGACTGTAAAAGCCGAGCCCGAGTCGGGCTCCAATCTGAAACCCGGCAAGCTCGGGTTCGGCTGTTCGGGTTCGGTCAGGCTATTATATATATATATGTCCGCTGCTGCATTGTACCGGAAGAAAGTTCTAATGTTAGCGACCACCTACCGGTCAGACTAGAATTTATGATTAATGTTCACACCAAGACTCCAGATTTTTCACCTACATCTTACAATAATTGCCTGTCTCATGTCTTACATAACCGCACTGTAACTCCTAACTGGTCTAACGACAGGAAAAATTCATTGTACCAGGACATACTTAACAATAAGCTATCTGGCATGTCTCTTTTAAGGATCCCTGGAAATTGTGACCGATCAACTGCTCAGGATTTGGTTGATAAGTATGTCGCCCAGGTTAACAATGTCATACATGATGCAATTAATGAAGCGGGGTGTGTTCCTGGGCGCCAGGGTAGGCGATATCAGCCAAAAGGGTATTGGTGCCCCGACCTCAGTGTACTCCGTGACCGGAAAAGATGGTGGTGGCACCTATGGGTTGATAACGGGCGCCCAAAGGTCGGTGAAGCATACAAATGTTACAAAGGGATTAAAAAGTTGTTTAGACGTAAGATTCGTCGACAGATAGACTGTGTACACCAAAATAGCTACAACAAACTGAATAACCTATATAATTCCAGAAAAATGACAGCTTTCTGGAATTGCATTAAAAAGAAACAAAGAAAGAGGGTGAATTCCGTTTTACATGCACAGCAAATTGGTGATTTTTACAGAGATATAATGGGTAATGGTAAAGTTTGCAATTTGTCACCAAGCCAATCGGCAATTTCACAAAATGTTAACTCGTTATGTCAGGAAAACATTGGTAAAAAGACGCCCGTAACTGCAACAGGTGACCACGTAAATGACATGATAAACTCTCTGAATAGGAATTGTGCTCCAGGTTACGACGGGGTCAGCACCGAACATCTCGTCTATGGAAAGTCGGATATGCTGTGTAATATACTGGCTTCATTGTATTCTGTAATATTATCTCAAACAGTTGTCCCCCTTGTTTTCCGTATCGGGATTATTGTACCTATTCTAAAGAAACAGACTTTGAGCCCAAATGAGGCCAGCAGTTATAGACCTATTACTTTGTCGTCTGTTCACTCCAAGTCCAAACTAGTGGAATTGTTTATGCTACCAGCAGACAACGTGTCAAACACACAATTTGGTTTCCGTAAAAGTCGCGGCACTGGCTTTTGTAATAGTTTTCTTAACGATAGTAATGCCTTCTCCAAATCCAAAGGAAGTGCTGTGTATACATGTAGTTTAGATGGGGAGAAGTGCTTTGAGTTTGACCGCATTTGGCATGACGGGCTGTTCCATAAACTTTGGGGTGTTTTACCAGTTGAGCACTGGCTATTTCTATATACCTGGTATAACTCTTTGTCCGCCATGGTGAGGTGGAACGGAGAATACAGTAATTCGTTTAGTATCACTACAGGCACGAGGCAGGGAAGTTTGCTCTCTCCTTACCTGTTTAATATATTCTCAGATGACTTACTGGTTGAATTGTGTAGGACAGATATTGGTGTGCGTGTCGGCACCTGTAAGTTTAACTCGTACATGTACGCATATGCAGATGACATTACCTTGCATAGCTCTACAGTAACTGGACTTCAGAGTCTGTTAGATATATGCTACCGTTACGCAGATCAGTGGCGATTCTCCTTTAACTCTGCTAAAACGAAATGTTTTATCTTTGGTCAGCATCCCTTTTCAACTAAACCAAGATGGTGGTTAGGTAAAAATGAGATAGAAACTGTAGATAAGCTTGAGAGCTTGGGTGCCCTGTTTACTAGTAATGGCTCTGGTGGTTGTCACGTGGACCGCCGTATCAATAGTTGTAGACGATCCTTCTATGGACTCGGAGAAGTTGGACTGGTCTACCCTGGGCTAGATTCCCAAACAAAGTGTCATCTCTGGAACACCATTTGTGCCCCTGCTCTTCTGTACGGCATGGAATGCGTTCATCTTGATCGTTCATCTATACATAAAATGGAGTCTCTGCAGGGCTGTCTCCTTAAACAGTGTCTAGGGATTGGGAAGCGACATCACCATACGTGCTCAGTGAAGGCTCTAAATGTAAAGCCTGTCGAGTCCTTAACTAGAGAACGTGCCATATCACTGTTTAATAATATTTTTAAGGTTGACACATGTGTACCTGACTTGAATTTGTATTTGCTTTCAGAATATGTTTTAACTGGTTCAGCTGTACCAGGGGCACTTTTAGATCACATAACCTAAAGTGGGATCTCTCCAGTGATTTTAACGTTTGGAAGTCGGCCTAACTGCAAGCATTTTAACAGACAAGACGGCATAGTCGACTCTTTAAGATTTTTATTGCATCACGAAAATTTTATTAAACCGTATGGGGAAGAGCACATGCTTGTATCACTGCTGACGAAAGCTTTTTAGTTTTACGGTTCATTTTGTTTTATCCTGTATTGACTTCTGTGTATTTTACTTGTATTGTCTTACTGTGATTATCTCGATATATCATGTAGTTTTTCCTCGAATTCGGGGGTTCTAATAAAATTATTATTATTAAAAAAATTATAATATATATATACACATATACATGTATATATATACATGTATATATATACATGTATATATATATATATACATATGTATATATATATACATGTATATATATATATATATATATATGTGTGTGTGTGTGTGTGTGTGTGTGTGTGTGTGTGTGTGTGTGTGTGTGTATTCTATATAATGAAAATGGAAGAAATAGATGGCTGGTAGCGGAACTGTGATCGAATAGATCCAGTGGGGCTGTATACGAAAATGCTTGTTATTTTGAACGGATCAGGCTTGGTGTCTTGTATAGATATTGCCAAGTACCAGCTGCGGATATCATAACATATATTTCTGGTCTATTTTACCTTGAATTATCCAGGCACTGCAGTTGTCTGGCTCCCTAGTTCGACCCAGACCATCATATAGTTTACATGGCTTCATGTCGATACCGTTCCATCTACGAGTTTTAACCCACACTCTACGGCCGCGCTCTCCAGATACAAATTCTGCACAAAAAATTATTCCTTCGGGGCGGGAGCAGGACGACAAAAGGAGCGGCTCCGTGAGAGATGCTGTGCAAGGTGGGCATAGATGATCATAGATAAAGTACAGTGTTGGAGCATTTAGGCTCTTGGCCGAAAGAGATTTTATGCACAAAGTGCACAATAAAAGTGTATGAACCACGCAGATGTATCGCAAATATTGACATGTATTCCATTTTGTGTCTACAGCAAGGCGCACTAGTATGTGCAGGGATTGTAACACTAACAGATAATCGTGGTTACAATTACAAAGCAAGCACTCGTTCGTTAAGTTTTTTCAGCCATTAAAAGCAGACCAGAGAATTTGGTGTAAGTGCCTCAAGCAGTTAAGGGTACTCTGGTCGGTCGCAGGTTCTCTGTAACCAAACACCCACATAATCATTTTAAAGGGTGCGTCTGATAGTTACATTCCTGCTCGATCATCAACGACCTCTTCGTCTGAAAGTTCAAAGCTACCACTATGTCCACACATGTGCCACAAATACATCAAAATACCACAATGGCTTTGAAAAGTGCCAAGCTGAGAGCAACCTGATTTAAACTCCATGCCTTTTGTGGCTAAATACCCAAGTCAAAGCTCAGCAGAAACGAGTGTATATTCGGCGCTTGGGTATCGCATATGGCATATGAGGGGACACAGACAATGGGCATTCTTCTATTTGAAGAGAGGAAACGAAGCTCAAGGTGGACTGGATTTCCTTTTAATGTCTGAAGAAATAAAAAGATGAAACAACCAACAACAAAGTGGAGTTCGATGAGAATAACACACACGCTATATATATATATATATATATATATATATATCATATTAGCAGAACTGCGAATATGAAAAATGGATGCAAAGCGCAAGAGCCTAGGTTTCATACACTTGTTTTTACTCGTTATTTATGCTCAAATATGTTTGACGATCTGCTTTTTCATGATTATGTAAGTCAATTTTAGCAATGCGGTCATACGTATGCAAATTGACATTTTGTGCAGCTTTTATTCCAGATTCACAAGGGCTTATTCTTGCATTTTTACTCAAATAGGCCTATGGCTGCACGTTGCTCAATCGCGGCTGTTATGTCATTGCCCTTACCCAGTACCAGGTTGCCTTTCTCCCGTGTTGGGCGCTAGGTGCCACATGGTCACAACGTTCGCCCCTAGCCAGTGCCAAGGTGCAAGCTCGCCGCTCCTGGCGAGCTTGGTGGTTCACCTCGTGCACACAGAGCAAGAGTGTCCTTCCTTCCCTGTCATGTGTCTGTAGACCACGGTATTTATGCAGAGCTGCACATGCGCATATACATATATATATATATATATATATATATATATATATATATATATATATATATATATATATATGCCATATGCGACGTATAGCGCTTCTGACCCGGGCATTGTAAATTGTATGTTATGTTTTTACAATGGTCATACTCGCCTATACTTATGATTGTATGCATGTATATATATATGTATATATATTATATATATATACATATATATATACATATATATATATATATATATATATATATATATATATATATATATATATAAAGCTCTCAACACCAAATTTTCGTAGCTTTTGACTTCACGGCCTTTTTCAGCAAAAATGATTTACTGAACATATATTACGACAAACAAAATTTTGACAAACAGAAAATTAGAATTAGAAAACACTTGAAGCGTCGGGCGTAACAACACATGTGAAATCAATAAACAGGTCCGAAAAATTGACAATTTCATTAGAAACCAACTATTGTATTATTCATCCAAGAAGAAAGAAAAGAAATCAGAATAATGTGATGGTATCCCACCGGTGATTAAATATTCACGCGCACTTCCAAATATTAACAGAATTTAAAAGAAACATGAAAAAAAACCAGGTCGGAAAGAATGAGAGCAATATTTTTGTGAGGCACCCCATATTTCATATAATCGTGACAATAATATTCAGGACATTTCAGTTCGCAAAAAACATAATGAATCATTTTTAAATCTACAAGCAAGTGTGAGAAGTACGGCAAGGTTTGTGCATTACGTTCCAAAATAATTAAGAGTAACACTTTAAAAAATGGGAAGAAGAAGGAATTCACGGTCAGAGGTTATATCAATTGCATGAAGAAAATTAAGTTTATGCTGTCTTTTGTGTCAATGTTACAAGTACATGTGTGTCGGGGAAACAGAAGGAATGTTTTACCATCGCATATTGTTGATTTTATTTTCAAGAATAAGAAGTCAGTATTATGACCCCATGTGCCAACATTTCTATGACGATGACCACTCAATTGATGACTTCAGGCTGATCGGACTTGAGAAGATCTACAAGCATGTAACTTATAAGCGAACGATAAAAAAAAACTGTGGAAGAAGAAATTGAAAACCTATAAGACGCATGGACAAAATGCCTGTGGATGATTTTTCAAGTTGAAAAACTTTTTTTTTCTTGGTTTGGAATAAGTTAAATGACCAGGGGGTGGTATTAGACCTCTAGTAACGGCACGTATACTCTGAACGTGCATTGAGCGTGCGTTGTGTGATTATTGACGTCAAATAACGTGTTATTTGTGTAAAGTGATTTTTGTCCAGTAAATCTTTTTCGTTGTTTGAATAAAATATGTTTTAACCAAATAGAGAAGACTCTGGACTGATTGTTCAGATACAGATTCAGAAAATCAGCATCTTCTTTGACATTTATTTCTGGTATCATCTGTGTCTCTGCGACCACAAATTAGTATTTGTCCATTGCACAGTCAACAATGCATCGCTTTCACCAGGAACTTCCGACTTGCAAGAGGCCGGCGACTCAGGCCGGAGAAGCGGGCGGGGTGGGGGTGATCCCACATCTTGGATACGTGTTATTTCAAACATATTAATTTCACCTGGATTTCCAAGAAGTACAAAAATACTAGGTGACTGGCTCTCCAGACACAGAGTGACACACAATCATATGTGCAAAACACACAAGACAAAACAATATCTGATGACAAATAAATTGATCAGTATACTAACATGATATTCACCTCGTACCAACTCAAGGCAAAAACCGCCTTGTATCTATAATAAATTTTGGACAGCATCAAACATCTCTCTCTCTTTCTCTCTCTCTCTCTCTCTCTCTCTCTCTCTCTCTCTCTCTCTCTCTCTCTCTCTCTCGATCGATCGATCGATCGATCGATCGACGAACGATTGTCATTATCATGTGTTAGATATAAGTAAGCACTACTAGGTTTTGATTGACCCCCGGTGCCAAATTATTGCGTACCGTTTTCCATAAGGATACCTTATGGTATAGGGGACATTTGACGAAGAAATGCTATGTACTCTCATCAGGATATGAGCACTCACATGCAGCAGACAAAAAATATTCAATCTATGAAGATGAGAATTGAGACGACAACAGTCCAAACGTAGTTATGCATGTATAATATTAGGAAATATTTTGCAAATAGCGGCCTCGGACAGGATCAACGGACAAAAGAGCAGTTTTATAGATTTGAATTGAGCTAGTGAAGTAGACTGCCTTATATCGTCTAGAAAGTCGTTCCAAAGTTTAATAGTAGAGGGAATGAAAGAGTTACCAAAACGATTCAATGTAAACATTTGTGTAGAACTCTGGCGGTTGCAAAGATGGAAGGTTGGCTGAACGGTATCAAATGGGACCAGATCGGAAAGATAAGCGAGGGTCAACCTGTTCACCATTTTGTGAAATAGAATCGGTTTAAAGTATTGGCGTCTTCGGGCCAAAGCTGGCCAACCTAATTCATTAAGAAGTAAATGACGACGAGTACGTTTAAGTGCACCCAAACAAATGCGTGCCGCTTCATACTGAACCGATTCAAGTAAATTTGTCAGATCCATCGTGCAATTATGAAATATGACGCATCCATATTCCTGGATAGGGCATATCATGGCTCTGTATAGTCCAACTAATGTGTTACGCGATAATCTATATTTAAGTCCAAAAAAATAAGTTAAGCCTATCTCGCTTTGTCAATGATTCTAGTAATGTGAGCATTCCATTTCAAATCGTTAGAAACGGTAAATCCTCAGATGGGTATGATTTAAACCTTCCGGGATCATAGTTTCGCAAAGAAATAAAGGTGGATGGTCAGGTTTGTTGTGTTTAGTTGAAAACAAGAGAGCTAGACTTATTTGCATAAAATGTAACTTTCCACTGTTTACCCCAAAGATTCTTCCAAGGTCAGTATTTATACGTCTACCAGAAATGACAGGGTCAAATAAGATCTCTAATATGCTGGTGTCATGAACGAACAGTTTCATGTCCCAAGAGATGTCATCAGTGAAATCATTTATTAGAACAAGGAACAGCAGAGACCCCAGGAGGGAGCCCTGGAGTATGACTCAATGGGAAGCATACAAGATGTTTGGCCCCCGATCGTTATACACTGATGACGATTGGTTAGACAGCTACTAATACGTTTCAGGAGCGGCTCCTCGATGTCGAGCTGCCTTAATTTGAAAAGTAGACCTTCGTGCCGGACAGGGTCAAACGCTTTGCTGATATCGAGGAAGACCATTCTGGCTTTGTTTTGCAGTTCAAGACCATTATATATGTCATGAAAAATTTTCGAGAAGTTGATTTATTGTTGAGTCGTTTGATGGGAACACGAAATTTCTTGAGGTCAAAAGTTCATAACGCATAAAGTACTCGTACAAAACATTATAAATTAAGCGTTCAAAAACTACAGAGACATTGCAGAACAATGAGATGGGTCTGTAATTGTTTTTTATTTGCCCTTTTGTTTGTTTTGAATATTGGAAATACATTAGACTTTTTCCAAAAATCCAGAAAGCAGCAAGTGCGCAGGGAATGATTAAAGAGTTTGGTTAGGGAACGTCCGATACTGGAAGCGGTATTAATATTCTTCAGAATCATGTTTCCGGTGCCATCAAGACAAACTGCGAAGCTAATACTTGATGACTGTAAAACTTATTTCACACTAATCCCATCAATGTCAACAGAGTTTAGACGAGCTTCAGTTCTGTAGAACAACTGAGGAAATTGCATAGGATTATCTTCCTGGTGTAATTTATATTGGTTGGCAAAATACTAATCGAAAATTTCACATTTGTCCACATTACTAGATATAACTCTATCGTTTTCAAGAAGGGGGGGGGGGTATCGATTGGTGAAGCTTGGAGCCAAGTATACTTTTACTAAGGTTCCACCATTAATTAGGGTTAATATCTTTTGAGTCGAGTTCAGCGCGAATTTTGGGGAAAAAAAATGATTTCATTGAACAACCGAGAGCATTGGCAGCTATTTTACGTTTGCGCTTGCAGAGGGTGAACAGTCGTTCCACGCTAAGAGTTTCAGAGAGAGAGCGAATGGACGCATTTTACTGCTGTGTCACATGAAACGTTTCCAGGCGCGATAACTATGTCTAAGTAACTTTTTTTTTTATCTCACATGTGACCCATGGCTTATCTTTCCGTCTGGAGAGAATATCACGAGAAGGGATAAATTGATTGCAGAGATCAATGAAGAGATTAGTCCAGTAAAACACCATGTCATTATTGCCATCAAAAGTTTCAAAATCAGTGTTAAATGGGGCATTACGGGCAGCATTACTGAAGTTTTCAAAATCGGCTCTCCTTTAATCCCAGATTTTACGTTTGAAGGGGCGGTCCATGTGATGAGAAGTGGAGAGCCTGCAGAATACGACAGAGAGGTCAGACGTAGAGATCGCAGGCAAAATTCCACAATTCAAGATATAACCGGGTGAATTGGTAATAATTAAATCGAGAAGACTCTCAGTTAAATCGTTGATACGGGTGGGACCCGTTAGTAATTGGAATGAGTTATGGCAAGATTTGCCGAATCCCAACCCAGGTCACTTTCCGAGTGGTCAGAACCCCACGAGCTACACCTGTCGTTAAAATCACCAGTTACAATGAGTGTTTTGGGGTTACATTCAAAAGCACTAGTGATTGAGTGATCAGGGTCACTGAGGAACAAGTCTCTATCAGCGTCACAGTGACCAGGTGGTCGATAATACACCACTAAGAAAACTAATCCAAAGTTGAGTCGAAATTCCATCCTCAAACATTCACTGGTTATTGGTTCCAAGTCAACACGACCGCAACAGGGTAGCCAGCCACTCGTTTATACAACTACTCTGCCTCTGAGTTCTGCAGTCCCATCATTCCAAATGGGCATGCCAAAGCCTTCGATGAACAACAATTCACTTGGAACGCTACCATCGAGCCATTTTTTGGACAAAGTGAGAATATCGATTTTTTTTTTAATCAGCCAGAACATAGAGTCCGTCGAGTTTGCCTGAGCATTTTAAACTACGTACGTTAGCATGAGTGTTTCTGGGAATATCTCATCTTGGCCGGGAACAATTTACACATAATTCTTTATTAAAAAGTTAGTAACATCTGGTATAATACATGTATGCTCTGACCGAATGTACTAAAAAGTGTCAACACAGACTGCGTGCATTTGACAAACGTTTAGCAAAACGAATAAATGAGTTTCCATACGCTTCACAATTAATTATGTGTATTTTGGGCACATTCAATTGGATACTCAGCATTCTATTGTGTGGAATTTGACTTGCTGATCATAGATAATCAGTATTTGCAAAAATATATTATTATTGGTTAACTTGTGATAGGATCTACGTTCCCGGTAGGACATAATCAAAGAGATCAATAAATGTTATGGCCACCTACATTAATTGTCAGCTTGCTAATGAGCCTATCAATCAATTATGTAATCAGACTAGGAGGTCCACAGCACCTATTGTTAAGCTTAATATTAATGCTTTTAATGGTGACATTAAGAGCGCTACCAGTCAATTAAATGTATTACCCCCATTCCTGGGTTTTCTCCCCATAGATCGTAAAAGGAAAATTAAGAGTAACCCAACCCCATTCAAATAATGGGGATTTCCAAGCAACCGATATTTGTATATATATATATATATAATATATATATATATATATATATATATATATATATATATATATATATATATACTTGGTCACGTGTCTATATGATATACATGTATTAATCGTTATTGGGTCAAATACCGGTACCGTGAAGGTCGAATTGTATTGTCTGAATTAACTCTTAGCATATCATAAACAGATTTACCTGAACGTCTCACAAGTTATTCAAGGAGAATTACACTTCTAAGTGTGCATAAAAAGAGGTTTTATTCAAGCAACTATATCCATGCAATTTATGGAAATCTACGATCTCTGCATCTCATGGGATGCAAGGCCCCACCGCCCTATGCCTTCATTCACGGATGGAAGGCTGTCACTACTGTATCCTTGTTACAGGTGATGTAAGGCTGAAGCTTCTTCAGCAGTTTTTAATTGGTGGAAAGTAAGGCTATAGTTATTTTACAGGATGTTAGGCTTCAGTTACTTAAGCCTTGTGTACTGAGTCCGTTTCTTTTTAATCCCCTTTGCACAATAAAGGTATGGCCTGCAAATGAGCCCAATGCAGTTATAATCAAATCATTAATCTTTACAATGCTTACAGTTTTCATATTTATATTAATTTTCTACCATCATCTCTAATTCATACATGTATGTATGGAGGATTCATTATTATAAGTAACAACAACAATAATAATAATGATAATATTAATAATAATAATAATAATAATAATAATAATAATAATAATGATAATAATAATAATAATAATAATAATAATAATAATAATAATAATAATAATAATAATAATAATAATAATAATAATAATAATAATAATAATAATAATAATAATAAATCACCCACACACAAGCTACAGGACAAATAAGAAGTATTACCATAGATGGCATTGAGCTTATATCTTACAATGAAAGGCAAAATCATGTAGCATGTGATACAGAACAAGTTAGAAATATGAACATGGACAGTCTTGAGCTTATCTCACATTCCGGAATGTGGCATATACAACACCCCAAGTTCGGTATCTGTAATTCAACCCTCGTCGTCGTGACGTGCTCGATCAAGTCTATTTAAGCACGCTTTTATTCGGCTGTCGTGAAGGAACAGGTATCAAATGTAACATTCTTTTTGATGTCTAAGATCTACTAGTATTTGCCTGTTTACCAGGGTCATTACTTGACCCCCATTTCTTCTTCTTTTTTTATTTTTTTCAGTGCTAATATTGACCGAGTCAACAGCTTTCCTATGCACGATGCAGGTGCATTGCTTCCAAAAGGCGAAGAGGAAATATATTGACCTAGACCACTCGTGTGGTTCTGCAATTGTAGGCAAGACAGTGCTTGAATGAAAAGCCGGTTTGAAAGAACTATGAATCAGGTATCGTCGTGCCATTCCAGGGCATATTTCTTTTCCCTTTTACCCTTTTCCAGAGTGACAAAGAGAGATTTAAGGAAACGGGGAGTCAAACGTGTCAATGCCTCGGGCCTTCATCGTCCTTCACACAGTAAAACTACACATCATGTAGCAACGAGGATCACTTCAGATGTACTTTTAGGGTTTCACATATTTAAGTATCAGCAGATGCTTCATTGATTGGATATGGTATGTTTAAAGGGTTCATTTGATCCAGGATAATTGATGCTGAACAATGTGGAATACATGGGAAAGTGACACTTACCAAACCAACCTTCTAAAATGTTAACATTTTTTTCATAGGATTGATAATCAAACAGACCAACACTATAGAGACATGTGAGATATCCCGTTGGATATATGCCAAAAAGACGAAGACGTATGAAAATAAAGGTCATTAATTATCATGGCAACAGGTGTGTCCTTCAAACAGTTCTCATCTGATTTTCCGTGTCGTCAATATTAGTTTTAAAAAACTCAAATGTGGCCAAAGTGCATTAACCTATTGGCATTCTCTGTAGACATTTTTGTGTCTCTTTAACCTTTTCATCAGTTTTATAAAGATTGTGGTAATTGCAAACTACCATCCGTCCTCTGGCTTCTTTTTTTTTTCAAATTCCATCCAGGCTTATGTGTGACGATACACTCTGTAAATATATGCGAAGGACACGGCTCATTACAAGACCGCCCTCACCATAATGGCAATCTGAGACGCTATTATTAGATTTAATGACAGTGCAGAAGCCCTTTTTGAATATTCGCCGCGACTAAGCTTATCAAACAGGAAGAGTTCTAAATCATTAATTTGGGATTAAAATCATTGTGAACCATTTGATCCGAACGTCAGTGGAAAACGTGGGCAATATCATTTTTTCAGAGGCACCCATGATTTTTGGTACCATTTTGTTGTAGTTCCAAATTTGGTGTTTATTCTAGAATTGTCTGATTAGTTCGAACATCCTCCGGGGTAAACATTTTAGGACCTTTTACGTATAGCGAGCATATGTCACTGCTGCCCATTACATTGTGTACACGCAGAGCGATGACAAATCTTATTCTCATCAGTTATACACTATGCATGTGTCACAGGAAAAGTGCTAGTTTCTTCTACTGATTCACGCATTACACACCTTTTTGCGTCACACAAAGAGATCTATTATCATTCATTCATCATATATGTGAAGTGTCAGGCGAAAAGAGTCTGCCTTGTTTTACTCATCCATGTGTCCTACATGAGTATTCCAGGAATGCAACTTCTTACAATATTATTACTCCTTGTACGTGCAGGTACATGCTATAGTTACCCCGTATGGATTAGCTGCCATTGATATATGTAAAACATACATACATACATACATACATACATTCATACATACATACATACATACATACATACACACGCATATGCATCCATACATACTCACATACAAATGTGCATGTACATGTCTGGTCACCTAGGCTTCAATACTTTTACTACTCGGAGTCAGGCTTTTCAGCGTCCTAGATACACAGTTAATGTACTATGGATTATTGCATATAACAGTGATTTTTTATTCTGTTTCATTCCTACTCCTATTCAGACAGTGTAATTTCTTCCACAGAATCCTATCATTCTAAAAATTACATTTGGCCCAGGAGCATTTGACTTGAAAAGATCCCCTGAAAAAAATCACTCCATTGCACATGATTTGTCCATAAAGTCACTCATTGATATTTTATATCAAATTAACGATGTTTACAAACATAATCATAAAGTTTGAGCAGTCTTCTTATACGCTACTAAAGCCTTTGACTCAATGTAGCACAGAGGGCTTTGATTCAAATTCAAACATTCCCTGATGTTTGTGACGGATTGGTGGCTTGATTGAGGGATCATCTGTCAAACAGGTACATCGGGTTTGCAATCAATGATCAATCCCCCCTCTGGGCACCTGTTGAATCTGTTCAATACAAGGATCCACGCTGGGTCCATTTCTATTTTTTATGTGAATGACATAGTTGGTAACATTACTTTATATATTTGACTGTTCATGGATACCACAAATATAGTTTAACCTGTATTGAGAGGTGTCCCCAATGAGAAACCTCCTGTCTTGAAAGACCACCTCTCGGACACTTTACATAATACATGTACTTTTAATCTTATCTATACATCCTATGAAAGTCTTTCTGCCTTTAAACCACAATTTTTGTCGTTCTAAGGGTACCCTTTTCATACTGATCTCACTGTATTATCAAAATAACCAGGCACACATCCGTCTCTGATAAACGAGTCAATAAAAAATTCTATAAATTGGCGAAAGAGATGGAATGTTGGAGGTAAACTTTGACAGTAAAATATCTCTCCCGCCTTTTTTGCATCGGAACAGGTTATGTTAGAACCTGATTTCTTGCGTCTTAATGGTCAACACAGTCAAAGGTACTATTGACACACATCTACGTTCCCATCCAGTACATAATGCAGAGGCCGTATTATGGCAACTACTGACAGAAATGCAAAGTGGTTACTCGATTGAATGTTGTATTTGTAACCTAAAATGTAAACAATTATCTTATCTGCCTTATTTGAAGAATTAATGTATTGTTAATGTCAGTTATTGTCAACATTTATCAAACTCTGGGTACTGAGTTTAGCATCAGACTACACGGATTTCCAATGGAGGATTACACCAGACTCATCTTTTTTATTACCTTGTGTGAATAGATCCCGTCTAGCAAAACGTAAAATCAACAGATCTGCTTGATTATCATGATTATGAATACATCAGAGACAGGTATTTTCTTAACTTTTTGAAGCAGCCTTGCTAGACGGAAGTCTTGTCATTGAACGTTTCACAACGACACCTTGCAGAAAAAATTCACTTTATGGAACCTGTGTTGTTTAACGTTCTCATTTAGGAACTTTTAGAAATAAAAAAGTAACTATACATTTATTGCAGATACTGGTTGTTTGTAAGATACGAAACATTGCTTTTGAATGAAAACAAAGTGTGGCTCCAAGGGATTCTGGATAAAACACAATTCACAAATTCAAGCTTTTGTATGGAAAACTTTCTTGTTATCCACTTCAAAGTGTAAATTCAACTGATTGACTGAAATGCTACTCACATCTAAGTAGCAAATGTTGTACCGCCGTATCTGCAGCATGTTAGCTGAATTCTATCATGTACAGTATCATGGGAACCGCTTAAGAGAGAAATTATACATCTATTTTTTCTGTTTTCACCCGGAAAAAGATATAAGCTCTGATGTCAATGTGGAAGTTGTCTATGTGATAAGCTAGAGCGGATGACAGAAAGTTTTGCATGGTACACTGAACCCGAGAAATATCAACGACAAATTTGTGGCTTGCTCTTGGGTGTAATTTGCGTCCACCTGATGAGCTTAATAAAAAAAAAAAGAAGAGTTGGCAAAACGAGTTGTCATAATACACTATGTGATCAACTATTCCTTCCAATTCCAGACCATAAAGTTTCACTAGTTATATTTCAAAGTACTATTTTTCACACCTGCTCATCCCAGTTAACATTGGGTGGATTATGTATTAATTATCTAATAGCTAGGTGACCTGACGTATAAAGTCAACACTTTCGTGACCAAATACGGATAAATATCTAAAGATCGAATTTCCTCTCATGACTTGTCCCGTTAGACACAAACTCACTAGCATGTGTTCAAACTGCGGGCAAAGTTTCACACATACGCACGCACGCACACACACACACACACACACACACACATATATATATATATATATATATATATTTATATATATATATTTACATATATATATTTACATATATATATTTACATATATGTATAAACAATTACATGTATCTTCAATAACAAGTAATGTGCTGTAAACTGTACACATCCAGAATGTTTGCAAACACCAAATACATAGAATACTGTGGTAAGCGCAAATTTTCAAATGCAACAACCATGAAAGCATTATATTAGTAGTGTCGTCATTTGATTTTTGTTAAAAGTTGGAATCAAGCTTTTCACTGCCATGGCGACAGTCTGAAGGATGTGCCGAAATCTAAGACACCACTGTCTGTATTATTTTGCTGTTGAGGTATTTGCGTATCCAGTTGAAAAGGGTACGCGTTGTATGCCAGTAGGCAGTATGCATATTAATTTCCCGCCACAAAGCACGGGTTTGACGCCTGACGTTCACGGGGGACGTGTGGGTCGCATCCCTGTTACAGACAGGCCATATGCTCATTTATAACAAAATTAGCTTTTTTTTTTTTTTTGGAGAAATTTAAGTTTACAAATGCCTAATTGGTATTCTTCTAGTACTTCCTCAGCCATATATAAAAAAAAATGTTTTATCTGCCTTTAATAAGTATTCTGTATTTCCAAAATATTAGTAATATCCACTGGTCCCCACAGGTATCGACCCGTGTCTCGCCACATCTCACCAAGCGAGACTAAGCAGGAGATCTATATGTCCAAAGACCAATTTAGAAACACATTATTCAAAATCTGGTGTACATGGGAATGTGCAATTCTTCTGTAAACATTGTAACCTATAACCTGTTTTAGATCTGGAGCATTTTATAAAATGTATATTTAACAGTTTTGCAAATTACTGACAGAACTTTAAAATCTGCGACGATGTTACACTTTGCCCTTAACAAAGCTGCTCACGCGGGGTCACTATGTTCTAAAGTACAGTATCGTATTAAGATAGTTTCAGGTCATGGTGTGTAGTGTTTCGAACAAACATTGTGACCCGTTAAAAGCCCAATAAACTAAACACACAGTGTTTAGCATGCCATTGTAGAAGTAAGTGCTCGCCTGCTGTATTTAGTTACGTATCTCCAGTTCCCTGTATGCATTTTTTTTTTTCGCGAAACATTTAGGATGCAGCGTATCATGCAACCGTATTGTATGACCAAATGTGTCGGATGTCTTCATTGGGGCACGAAATGCATGTACCACTTTGGGTACCGATTGTCTAGCTCAGGAAACTGAGTCAAATTCATTTGTGTCCGCAGTGGCATTCTAATTGCAAACAACACTGGAAAGAGAAACTGGTATCAGGTGTGAGGGCAATGAGTCTATGGATCGAATATCTAAATACCACAAAATGAAGCTAGGGAAGAAAGTTTATTAAAGCCTCTGATAAACTTTGGCAACAAGGAGACACTCACTTTGTTCTTTGATAAATGATTATATGAAAAGTGAAAACATTAACTGGATGTCCCTAATTCCACGGAAAAGAAAGCGGCTTGACTGCCTCGAAAACCTAAAATATAAAATGTCCTAGTTCCTGAAACGTGCCAACCTATCCGTCTGTTGTTTTTAGTGTCTACAAATTGGGTATCATTTTGAATATTATCTCCACGCTGGGAACATATCATATTAGATAGCTATAGTTTTGGTTCGAAGGTATTATATGAACAATAAGCTTACACAGAGGGCTTCTTCTGACTCATTAAGTAACATTGTGTGGCACTATCAATATGTATAAAACTCAATTTATCAGATTTTTGTGGCGATACGGCCATTAATGATCATACAAGATCGACTATGAAACGTAGGTAGGTAAGTATCATCTTTAAGGAATGAATGACCTGTTACATTGCTATAATTAGTAACAAACGACCACCCATTATGATAATAATAATAATTATTATTATTATAATCATCATCATCATCATCATCAACATCAACATCAACATCATCATTATTATTTTTATTATTATTTGGAAGGGGTAGAAATGAAGTCATTATTTGAACAACGTAACTATGCCACACAGACGAGTGGCAGTTGGTAACCTGCATGTATAATCGACGTGTAAGTTACAACTGTCACACATCTGAGTGGCATAATTTCGTTGTTCAAGTAACGACCTCATCTTCCAAAAAAATAATGAGCAGACGTTCGCTCATATTTGTTTCCATTTGATTATGTACTGTTACAAAAATTTAATATGCATCTGTGACTTTCGTGATCAAATATCAGTACATACATGTATGAGAAATGTAAGGGGCTTAACCTTAAAATTTCCTTTTTCTTTTCCCACAAAGTAATTTATTTATTTATTTATTTATTTATTTATTTATTTATTTATTTATTTATTTATTTATTTATTTACCTATCTATCTATCTATCTATCTATCTATCTATCTATCTATCTATCTATCTATCTATCTATCTATTTATTTATTATTTTTTTTATTTATTTATTTATTTATTTATTTATTTATTTATTTATTTATCCCCTTGATTTTGTTTTAACCATTACTGATGTCCCTGTTCTGCCAAACGCCGAATAGAAAACGAAACGTTCAAATGCCAGCTGCACCTTGATGTAAGATAAAAGACATTTCTGGGTACTACATTAACTTTTGCGTATTTGTGCAGAGCGCCATTTAGACAGATGTACATGTACAAAGTACACGTAAAAATTGTCTGGAGGTAAGGACTGATGGAAACTACTTCAAAGAGGCCAATGCGCAAGGTGATTTCAATCCATATCTGAACGAAGCACGGCCTTCAAACACCTGTACCTTGATACGTCTTCCCGTTTTCGCAATGCTGCAGAAATTGGCGTTTGATACTCACTGACAATGATATATTCTATTATATCAAATTGTCGCACAGCCGTTTACTGTGTGACACAAGCCATAATGTGACCGCTTCAATTGCTTACCTCTGCTCACTTAATTAGTACCTTGTGCTTAGAGGGTACAACAAAAGTAGTGGAGCGAGATAACATATTAGTTTCCATCAACTCCCTTGAGTTCATGTTCAACGTTCCTAGATTTAACCCCCTGTAGACAGAGTCAACAGATTCGCTTGTCGGGTCTTGGCGCATGACGTCAAGAGTGTGCGTGAAATTCGTTGACTATCGGCACCTTAATCATGTTAATCTTAATGACAACCAGGCAGCATACCGCAAATGTGATACCTTATGCTGGTTGGTATTTGCAACATGCAAAAAGGTACATGCCGATACATCAGCCATAGATACCTTAGGGTTAACAGTCCGACGTAGAAGCCGTCTGCTCGTCATCGAAAGGATTAGGCCGGGAAATATGTTTTGTGCGGGGAAAAGGATGTATTCAAGCTAACTGGCGTCCTGTGCTGTTAATACATGTACCTGGGCTACAGCTAGGAACGTGACAGGAAGGATGACAGATTCATATTTAACAGGGCCAAATGAGCTTCCATGTGATTAAAGTAACAGCCCAAGATTGCTAAAAAGCTGAAAGAAAAAATCATCCACCAAAGTTTTAAAACATACAAGATGGTAAAAACATTTAGAAAAAAAAATTCATGTTTGACACAAAAGGTGTTATTTCTGGTTGGTTTAGTAATATAACTGGTACAAGTGCCCTCATCATGGCCGAGGCATAATTCCGTTGCTTCGCAACTGACGGGACCACAGCATGTCTGCACTTAATTTAATCAAATTATTAAATAATTAATTAGTTAAATACGAATACTTCCTATTTTGGGAGACATTGTAGCCAATGCCCAGCAGTGTAGCGCCGTAATAGTCGTGTGTAATGGTTGCTACCAAAACAACAATTTCAATCCACTTGCCTGTGATGTGTTTATATTTTCAATCTGACAGCCAAACTCAATTCAAAATCATTACCATGGTCTCAACGTACGCGTACATGTCAATGCAACTTTGTGTTTTCTGTCACAACGTGGGCAGGTGTGTCGGTACTGTGACAAAAGCAGGTTGAAATCGTGGTACTTTTCAGGAAATGCTGGCGTTTGCGGTACATCATCAGAAGGAATATTGGAACCCATTATTAAACTTTCTGTGAACCTACAGCAACCTAGATATTCAAAGCACAATGTATTGTATGCTAATATATGGATTTGCATGATAGAGGTATCTGATGTATGTGTATACATGGGACTGTGGAGTAAAGATATAGGCCAACTTGGCAACTTGGTGTTGTTTTGGACTCTATCAGTCGGAGCTTTGCAACCTTGGACTGTAGGTACATTGAACTCTGAGCTTGCGCCAAAGTAAGGGAATTTACAACAATTTGTACGGATACTCTTCCACATTCACAGGACTCGGGTCAAAAATGAACGCATACAGCCTAGTCACAAAATGAACTTTCTTCATGACATGGCTTCTGTCTTATTCCCCCATTCGTACGACAATAGAGTTCATATCGGTGACACTGATGCAACGTTGACCTAACGTTAGACTTAACAATGGTACAAAGTTGGTGCAGTTGACCAAACCTTGCAATTGGCCATGTATTTGTTTCCTTGCAGATATTGTGAAGCAAAAGTGCAGCATTGTGTTGATAAGGTCACTGTTGGTCAAGCCTTACTCTTTGCCAAAACTAGTGTGGGAATCGTGTGATTAAACGTCTTGAAAAAAAACAAACAAACATAAAAACAAACAATGAATAAAACAACGGGTCTTAATTCTCATTACCGGAATGATTCCAAAATCATAGATTGTTGGAATTCTACTGCTAACACATTGCACAATACAGCTAAAGAAACAGTGCGTTGGCAAACGTGAACAGATTGCACATAAAGGTGCCGGTACAATGCGTCGGTATTCTAGTCGGACAGATAGCACAATATAGCTACTGTTCCACTGCATGTGTTATGAAGTAATTACGTAAACTTGAATAAAAAAAGACCGATAGATGTGTATGTGCCAGTTATCCTCGGTTCATTTTAGTTGAACACATAATTCGACCTAATTTTCCGTGCTCGTTTCAGATGAGGACTGAAAACAAATTAAGCATGATGCAACAGAAATGACGTGGGTCCAAAAAAAAAAAACCAGAAACACAGTATAATTATCACTAAAATTAACAACAATACACACTCATCACCACCACCCCGAAATTCAGCTTTCATCTCTTGCCATTTTAATGAGTTTTCTTTTAATATTCGACTGGATTGGGACGTATGTCCGTCGGGAAAAAAATAATGTATGTTGTGCTCTTTTAGCTCTTTCAACCGCAAAAGTGTCATCGTTAGGTAAGACTGTTCCACAGCAGAGTACCATATAAAAGACCGCACAGGTTGGCAGGGTATTCATGCGATAATAAAAACAAAAACAAGATCTATCACGGCTGCATCAATATGTGATTTGCATCACAGGTATATAATATTTGCCTTCAAAGGAGAGCCAAACTGTATATTTTCTCTACTCTGCTGTAGTAACACGGGACTTTGGTATGCTCTGCAGGCAAATATATTATACATTTACGCATGACATTAATTTACACGTCACTGTACATGCGATTCATCTACATCCAATTTTTTTTTTTCAGTTTGAAAAATATATCAAAAAGTGCCGACGCGCATTTGAGTCACCAAATTGCAAAAAGTGATTTTGCAAAGTATGTACGTATGTACTCAGCATCAAATATTTCTGGTGAGATTTCTTGGCGTCAATAGAGGTTACCATGCGCTCACAAGCTCACACCGTACCTGCAATATGCAAGACATAACACATACGAAGTTTTGTGCCACCTAACCACATGCCTAGCTCAGAATGTTCTTCTATTGGTTAGTCCCCTTGCTTGTTGACACATAACTGTGTACTTAATTATTTTGTAGCTGAGAGGTTAAGCGGCCAGTGGAAATCTTTGTGTAATGTACATTTATGTGAATAAATGGGCAGGTGAAAACAGAAAAGTAAAACCTGCCTGTGAAACTGCAGGTCCAAGTTTATACCAATATGATATGTTTTATGGTCCCTGTCGCCAAAACACACATGAGGAGAGAATCGTTAGGAGTGTAATGAAAGCTTCTGTGAGTTTCGTCTTAAATTATTCCATTGGAAAAATCTTATTGGTATTACAATTGTGATCTTTATGGTTCATCTTCGTGCATTTTATTCACCCACGCTGGCCAATGAAAGGTCCAACCAAACCCACATGTCTGCCTTACCAGACATCATCACGACCATCCCATAGCTATTCAAATTCGTACCCCCACAAATATATCGTATGTCATCAACAAAATGCATATAAAAATTGGTAAGGCAATCCATTACTTTGCGGTATGAGTCTACCATGCTTGGTAAATATTGCCGCACGACTCGCATAGCGAGGCGACCCCAAGTACACCCCCATATCCATATATATATATATAGAGAGAGAGAGAGAGAGAGAGAGAGAGAGAAATAGAGAGAGATAGATAGATATAGTATATATATTTAAATATAGTACATAGAGAGAGACAGATATACACGTATATATGTATATATATATATATATATATATATATATATATATATATATATATATATATATATATATATATATATATATATAATCGTCAATTAAGACCATCTCAGCACAAAACAATTTCTGTATTCAGACCATACATAGTTCCTTAAGTGATCTTAATAGGGACCTTCCACAATATCATGTATGCATATATGCATATATATATATATATATATATATATATATATATATAGAGAGAGAGAGAGAGAGAGAGAGAGAGAGAGAGAGAGAGAGAGAGAGAGAGAGAGAGAGAGAGAGAGAGAGAGGGGGAGAGAGAGAGAGAGAGAGAGAGAGAGAGAGAGAGAGAGAGAGAGAGAGAGAAAGACAGAGAGAGAGAGAGGTTTTCTACTGTGATTGTGACAGTTCAACGACCCCGGCAACAGAATAGCTCCATTAATTGCTTCCAATAGCGTATTTGATATGACTTAAAGGTGGTTTTGATCTTTCTATTTGTCATTTGTTGAACGTAAGCCAACATTTATGCTAGTCATGTTTGTTGTACATACAAATTCAATGTTAGAACCTTAACAAGCACCAGTTGTGTTAACTGTTATATTTGTTAAATCTAGAGTCATTTTAGAAGCAATCAAAAGAAACCTTGTATTCAAAACCCGGCGTGCATTATCTTTTTCCTTTGTACAAACCTACACATTGGAGACCCAAAGGGGGTAATTAATTTACAGCACAATTCCTGTTTCACCAATTTCGAGAAAAGGAGTGAAAAATAGGGTACTTTTCACGGTTCTGCCTTTTTTTATTGCGAGCCTATCATCAGCAAAAGGACCACGTTAACGTTGTATCACGCGTGACCACATTCCTTGTTTGCACTGGTATGTGAAGTAGAAAATGTGATACCATTTAGTTCAACCATGCACTCTTTGTAGTGTGGTGGTCCTGAAATGTCAAGTCTGCCTCCTAGATATCTGCATGTCGGGCAGGTTGCCTTCAAGGTGAAATTTACCCTATAGTGTTCCTTGGCCACTGTGCATAAAATTGCAGTGGTGCATCTAAGCTTATATAAACTATAGTTTATATCATACTTTTTAGCTCTCTCTCTCTCTCTCTCCCCCCTCCTCTCTCTCTCTCTCTCTCTCTCTCTCTCTCTCTCTCTCTCTCTCTCTATCTATCTATCTATCTCGTAGTCTATTTAGAAGACGTGCACAAATTAAGTAGAAATATAATATCGACAACAGGTGTCAAGTGTGTTGATATCATGCTGATACGGTGCAGACTAATAAATATCGTTATCATATACAACTTATGAGTATGCAAAAATGAACACAATCCCTTTCATCCATATTTTAACATTATTCCTTTGTTTTTATGGAGAATGGAATACCGGTATGTGGTTAATAATGGTTTGCACTGTTTTGTTTTTTTAATTTGCTATTTTATTAAAAAAATGTACAAAAAAAAGGTAAAGATCCTCGTGACTACAATTTGCTGGATGGGATGCCTTCTATTTTCGTCTTTCAGTTTATTTTTTGTTATTTTTGCTTAGATAGATAGATAGATAGATAGATAGATAGATAGATAGATAGACAGACGGATGGGTGTATGGATGGACGGACGGACAGACAAACAGACAGACAGACAGACAGACAGACAGACAGACAGACAGACAGACAGACAGATAGATAGATAGATAGATAGATAGATAGATAGATAGATAGATAGATAGATAGATAGATAGATAGATAGATAGATAGATAGATAGATAGATAGATTAATGTTTGACTTTTTACAACCACTGGCTCGGTTTTCTTCAAATTTGTCAGGATTATACTTTACATCTGGTACAAATTTAACATGTTCGGTAATGGTGGAACTATTTATGTCTTGTAGTAAAGGTACCAGCAATTTCAACAATTTGTTTTTGTGGCATTTAAAACACCCACATTTGCATCGCGGCATCTACAGCATTCTTCATGTGATATTATTTAATGAACTGAAGAACTTAATCTAAATAAGGTTGTTGTTCTTGCATATAGTCTTAAATATGTCTTCTCTTGAAAAAATTATATTCCTTCAGCGCTATTATTGGCTAAATCGCTGAGCTGTCAGGCGAAAACGAATCCAATGTCTGTCTTATGACAAATAAGCAGAGCCTTTCAAAAATATTCAAAAGCAGCTACGAAATGTGAAATATGATCGTTTCCTTATAATTGCCCACATTACAGGAACCAATATGTTCAGCATTGATGAACCCAGGTGAATTTTATTACTTGCCCACCACGTTTAAATTCAGGCTTACTGAACATACACAACAAGTCAGCTGGAAACGGACTGACTATATGCACTTCACGACATTAGCAATTTTGATATTTCTTTTATAATTAATAGTAGTCCATACCTTAATTGCTGCATAAAGGTATGCACTGTCAGACACATGAACATGCTGACAACAAATTCATTATACTCGATTAAGCTGTTTCAACACTAGGCACAACTGTTCATAATAAGTCCACATTGATCAATTGCCTTCATTTTATTACACGTACCTGGAATTGTGTCACCACGAGATGGCGCTGACAGCTAACAACAGACATATAGAGACAGGCACTACTGATGTTGAGTTAGGTACCTGGTGCAACAGAAATTTTGACATTCTCTGTTTCAAATGTTGATAAACAGCAGATCTCCGTGTTAAACTTTCCCTGTCAGTAGGTAATACAGTTCATTTTATGAACGTGAAAACGAAATCGGTATGAGGCGAAGTTCGATTACTTGACAGGACTCAACCATGCGGTATAGTTTTTCATTGTCAGTATATATATATATATATATATATATATATATATATATATATATATATATATATATATATATATATATATATATATATATATATATATATATATATATATATATAACGTGGAAGACCGGAGCACCTTTGAAAAATGGGCTACGCCAAAAGAATCTGAAGTTGAGCTGCACACAAATCTTTCTTTCGGTCATTCCTTTATCATGTTAGGGAAACCGTTAGTTGTTGAAGCTTAATACGTCTTCCACATAATATCCTCGAGGCTCCAGCATGCACATATTGACCAAGAGGACTTCCAGAGTAAGCGGTTTAACGTACACCAAATTTTTTGTGTCAGACACAGGGATATTCTATTTGGGAAAAGCCTGACAGAAAGAGTGTTATCTTGACACCAAATGTCTTTATTCTCCCACCTGTTTCTTTTTGCAGTCTCTCTGGCTGATAATAAACATTAACGGTTGATATACTGAAACTCACTGCATCACTTCTACTTCAGGATGCGTTGATGCACCAAGGTGTTGAATAAACGAAATCATATCAAAGTATTTAGAAGCAAAGACGATATAATGTGTTTGAAATGTGTTTATGGAAAAAAAGCTATGGCTCCTCTTACAGTGATGCACTTTTTTCTTTTTCTTTTTTTTTTTTCTTTTCTTTTTTATAAGTAATTCAAAATCTATATAATATTAGGTAGTAAACATCTGTGAAATTTTTGCATGAAGAAGAATGTTATGGTATGATATTTTGCTCTGAAGACGCATAATAATTAAACCTTGTATTAGATCAAATTTGTAGACGGATATGGCAAGTTTGGCCCGTTGTGCAAAAACTGTCAAGTGTATTCGAAAGTCATTGCAAAATCATACGATACGATGATCTTTCTGTGCAAAATTGATCTTTATATTAAGTTGGATATCACTCATTCCTAGAGTGCCTTTGCATCTGTACAGCGGGTATCACTTTGCTTTGAAACAAAACCATGGTTTCTTCTACGTAACACAAATATTTCAGAAAAATATAACCCATACTAATGAATTTCGACCGAACCATGACAGCATTCAAGAGTTACCAAAACATCAACATCCATCTCCCAATACCAATGTGAAGAAACATACTTCGCTCCTGACTTGAGACAGGCAGTCACCCAAAAGATGCGACTGGAGACCATTTTGCTTTAACCATGCAGATACATATAAAAATAGCTCGTTTTAAAGTTTGATAATTTATTTCAATTTTGTATATGGAGGTAAACACTTGTCTATAAAACCTGTTTTGTGTTCCACATAGACTGTTCCACACTACTTCCGTGCCCCGCATTAGTATCATTCGCCTATATTTCCATGCGCACCAGTTTAAACTTTATAGAAGAACAATACATTCAGTAAGACAGATGGTGGCTTAAAACTCCCCCATATATTGGAACTCTTATAACGGGAATGACAATTAAAATTGGATATTTAGGTAGATGACAGTAATCAGACAGCGAGCTATGCCATATTAGCTACAAGAGATTTCCTCCAGACAGTCATAGTTTATAGTCAGTCCGAATAGAATGTTATTATTGGTTTTGGTATGACATCACAAAATAAGCCTCTCAGTCGATGTATCACAGCTTGTATTTTGTCTTGCTGGCGAGAATAGGTAGGTCTAAATTGGAAAGTTACTTCAAGACATGTGGGCAAAACGGTCGTTGACACTACATAAATTACTAATGCTCTTATATGTAAGCACGGGAAATCCTTACTTGAAACGCAATCCATAGATACGTGGACCTTTCTGTGCCAGTTTAACTCTTCCATGTCCTCAGAAAAAGCCTATGTTGAGTAGTCATCTTAATTAAAGCTGAGCTTTGTAAGTGCTTGGCAAAAGCATTGAAAAACAGCGGGCTTAGCCTTTTCTTTGCTAATTTCGACCAAGGTCTATGTGTTTAGAATTAATATAAGTACACTAGGGTCATATTCTTCGTAAAGTCATCTTTCACTTAAGTACAAGCAAACCTGGACTTGTAGAGATCATGAGAAGAGTCCAAAGCAACAGCTTTCCTCGAGACGTTGTCAGGGCCATACCCCCAATGCCCACGCTAAAAGAATTTGAAAATGTCACATTCGAAGCCATGCTTATTTTTGAAAACGCTTATCAGTTTCTAACAGCTGGCACCGTCGGTTATCCCCTGCGTCTGCACATACATTTTGGTGTTAGATATTGCTTTTGATATTAATCTCCAAGTAGTCATCTTAAGCTATAACATCTTATTGCAATTTCATCATGTTCTTTTTCATTTTCATGTTGGTACAGGTCACTTGCAAATGGATCAAAAGACAAAATGGTTTTTGACAGGGCAATCCATTTTTACACCGCATTATGTGTCATACTATTTCACAGAACGGAATATAACAGACGTTGAAAACAAAAACCACAAAATTGAGCCTGCGTGCTGAGTGTCATGTAAACAAACGTACATTGAAAGGTCACTTGTCAGTAAAATTTGTATAAACCATCAGTAAAATGTCACAATAACACTTCAAAGAATCATAGCCCTTTCATGACAAAAGTGTATTTAATTCAAAAGAGGTGTCATACCTATTTTGTCTCTTTTGTATGACATGCTTTTTATCGTGCACGTAATATTTTCATGCCTAATAAGACAGATAATACGTTTTGTAATAGTTTATGGAAACAACTTATCATAAATCCTTAAATCTACCGCCTTTGTGTAAAATTTCTGCATCTTGAAAAGATGAAGGTCATATACTTATCAAAGACTCGTCATCCATATCTGCCCACTAATTCGTGTATATATATATATATATATATATATATATATATATATATATATATATATATATATATATATATATATATATATATATATATATATATATATATATATATATACGGATCTAGAACATAATAAAAGCCTTTATACTCAATTGACCACAAGGTTTTGCATAATATGTCTGCCCAACAGTGGCGACTTAAATTTCAAATTGGTTCTAAGCACAAACATGATGTGGTTGACGTGTTTTCGTAAAATTAAGAATACGGCTTAAAAATATTCAAAATAAAACGACCAATGTGTGCTATTGTAATCTAAATACATGTATCTGTTCAAAAGAATTATAAAATTATCAAAAAAAGTATTCTGGTTTGTTTCTTTATTAGATTGTTTTTTTTTGGGGGGGGGGAGAGGGGTATTTTTGAAGGTGATACAAAAGAAGGAAAATAATAACAACTGCAGAACTCTTTATGCTTGGTACGAACTTTAAAAAGTTACCAATTAGTTAGAAATAAATCATTATACAAATTCAGATCAGTATTTTGTTTCTCCTGTTTGCAATTAGGTCATCAATTATGTATCTAGTGTAATGGTACTGACAAATATGACCATTTGCCTTTAATTTGGCACTTTTTGAGCAAAGGAGTTGAAATGTCATGGGACCCTCAAGGAAGCAAAGCTTGCACTCTTTTTCGCATTGCGGAAAATCTCATGGCGGCTTTTATTAAATTAATACTTCTCGAAATAAAAAAAAGCATTATTGGCTGGACTATTTTAGTTTATCACGACCTTTTAGCCGCTCACTTTATCTGCAGTGTAATATGCTGAGCAGTCTTTCCATATGAATTCTTTGATCTGCTGTCTCACTTTTGTTGGGTGCTTGAGCGAAAGACTAATGAAAAAACTCGAAGAGCATTTAAAAGTTTCAAGAACAGTCATAGGTTTTCTCTGACTTTCTCCAACATACACGCAGGCCAAAGACATAATGATGGGGTGCACGTCGCCAAAAAAAGAGCCCTTACTTTTCTATCCTTTAGTATAAAATTAGCTCTCAATGGACGTACGTTCCTCTCACTCAATTACCCTTGATCGTCATGGATTTTTGTTCAAAACCAGATGCAATATATATAACTTCACATGGCAGAGGTTATTTATATTGCATATATTGCTCATTGGATGAGGCTTTGCCACAAACCCATAAATTGAAGTAGGAGTGGCACTTCTATAATAGTTTTGAAGCTATTAAAGATTTACATTTTGCATATTCACATAATTTGCATAAATTAAAATCCTACAACTTTGGTTCATGGCTCATTGGATGCGGCTTTGCCACAAACCTATAAATTGAAGTTGGAATGGCATCTCTATGTACAATAGTTTTGGAGATATTCAACTTTAAAATTTTTCAATGCCCCTTATTAGCATAATTTGAAATTCTACAACTAACTATCAATTATAGTGGCAAGTGCCACAAAGGTATATATGCACATTTAAATTTTGAGTCCATCTGCAATAGTTTAAAAGATATGGTGCTGTTAAAATTTTTGTTCCCTCTAAAATTTGCATAATTTTAAGCATTATGTCTATTCCAAATGAGATGCACAATTTCACTGGTTATGTCAATCACCATGGCAAGTTTGGTGGCTTTCGGGAAAACAATGTCTGAGCTCTGGACCAACTTGGTCGTAGAGATAAAAAGAAAGACATAGGCCTTTTATTTCTTTCTTAATTTATCTGACATGAAAGACCGCCTGTCCTTTGTGACCACTTTTGTTTGGCATTTCGGGTGGTCTTAAATTGCAGGTACCGATGTACAGTGAAACCTCTCTACAGTGAGCACCCTCGTGACCAGAGAAAAGTGCCCACTCCTGAGAGGGTCAGCCCTTCTTCTGAGTGTTGATGAGTATATGTACATGTACAGTGTAAACATTTCATAATTCAGAGGGCTGTGTATACATGCAATACAAAACTATCTTGGTTCCTTTATTACATAATAAGTGGACTAGGCGAATTTCCACTTGTACTCAAAATTTTCACTCAAATGTGTAAGAATTGGTTACGGATAGTACATATGAAACATGAGAGTTTGCTCTATGATTGCTTTCTTTGTAATGTGGAACATATCGATACCGGGAAGTTCAAATGGATCACATCTCTAAGAGACACATTTAACTTATTTGGTTTCAGCAAAATGTGGGAAAATGTCGGTTCGCGCACCAATTTTTCCCTACTCCGATTTTTGTCAAAAGAATTAAAAGACGATTTATCCTTCAGTGGCAAGAAGCAATGAAAGGTAATTCAGCTCCAGACAAAAAACTACGTACTTATGCTAAATTTAAAGAAACATTTGAGTTAGAGAAATATTTATTAGTGATTCAAGATTATGCTTTAAGGAAAGATATTACACGTTTAAGAATAAGTGCACACAATTTGAAAATCGAAACTGGTAGACACAAAAGACCACACAAAATGCCTTTAGAGGAACGATTATGCGATACTTGTAATATACTAGAAGACGAATATCACTTTATAAGTGCTTGTAGAAAATATGAAAAGGAAAGAAGAAATATATATGGTGCACTAACCGATATTTTCCCAATATTTGATAATTTAGATGACTACGACAAATTTATATTCATTATTAGGCTAGACGATGTGGAAAAAATTACAATAGTTAACAAATATTTCTCCGAGACACTGAATAAGAGGGGAACATTGTGAATATGTATATTCCTCCCTCTCTTTTCCCCTCTATTCTTTAGACTATGTACCCTGTGTAAACATCCACAAGTATGCACACTGATATGGCTCTCGAATATATCTATGGTAATTTATTGTTTTGTTGTGTTGCAACGGTATTTGTATTATTTTCTTTCTTCTGTCTTGTGTGTAATGTGATTTGTGGGTATATTGTGTGATATGAGTTTTTGGGGGTTTTTTTGTGTTCTTGTAACTTGTGTTCTCTATTTATATGTGTTGTATTAACATAATATCATATTTGTAATTTGATGCAGTTAATAAAGTTTATTCATAAACAAGTTTAAACAGATGCTGTCACAAAACTAAATGTACATGTACCTGTGAACTGAGACATGCACTATACTGACTCAGTATTGGCTATGAAGAACAGGCTTCATCTCACTGGTTACCAGGAAAGAAAGACATGAAATTAAAGTATCCAGTGAGATGACACAAATCCACACACTTTTTCAAAATTCTTCAAGTTTTGAAAACAGTCATTGAGGACTGTAAGCTTTGTATGTAGTCTATTTTTAACAGAGGGTACACTCTGCCTGGTTTGTTCTGTCTAGAAGTCCATTCCTCTCATCCCTTGGGACTGATAAGCCCAGCAGACTCCTAGCCTCAGGCGAAAACAGACCAGTTACCAGCTACAACACTGGTCGGTCTCAGTTATGGTGTACTCACAGCCCTGTCCTGGATTAGTGTGAACATGGAGCAGATATGTTTCTTGCATGACCAGAAAGAGATTTTCTGTGTTTTATTGACAACCTCATTGCACAGTTGTTGGGAGTCCCCCCCTCCCACCTCCCATTTGCCCACATCTTTCAAGCCATACACCTAGCAGGCATGGCTAGAAGGCTGCCTATGCGACAGGTTCAAGTATCATGAATGCAAAATGTTTGCCTAGCACCACCGAAGCAGGTAATATGCAGTGAAGCAGAAGCCCTAGTCATAATGTGGATTGTTGGGAAATTCAGTGAATTTAGCCCACATTAAAATTCCCTAACTTTTATTTGCATGCTAAAATTTTGATAGCCCATAATTTTAAACATTATGACTATTCCAAGCCTGGTGCCTTATTTCACTGATGGGTCAGTCATAATGGCAAGTTTTGTGGTTTTCGGAATGATAGTGTCCGAGAAAAACTCCGGACAAATTTGGTCAGAAAGACAGAGAGAAAGAAAGAAAGAAAGAAAGAAAAAAAGAAAGAAAGAAAGAGTAAGAAAGAAAAAAGAAACAAAGAAACAAAGAAACAAAGAAACAAAGAAAAAAGAAACAAACAAACATAGAAAGAAAGAAAGAAAGAGAGAAAGAAAGAAAGAAAGAAAGAAAGAAAGAAAGAAAAAAGAAAGAAAGAAAGAAAGAAACAAAGATAGAAAGAAAGAAAGAAAGAAAAAAAGAAAGAAAGAAAGAAACAAACAAACATAGAAAGAAAGAAAGAAACAAACAAACAAACATAGAAAGAAAGAAAGAAAGAAAGAAAAAAAGAAAGAAAGAAAGAAAGAAAAAAGAAAGAAAGAAAGAAAGAAAGAAAGAAAGAAAGAAAAAAGAAAGAAAAAAAAGAAAGAAACAAACAAACATAGAAAGAAAGAAAGAAAGAAAGAAAGAAAGAAAGAAAGAAAGAAAGAAAGAAAGAAAGAAAGAATTCTTGGCAAAACAAAATGTCTGGGTTGGCACCCAGACGTAATTTTATTCATATACTTCAGTCGCACTTTCTATTAGATGCGGATTATAGATGACGATATGGATGATGATGATGACACTCTGATACTCATGGGGTCACAAGCATATTTTGCTGTCAAACCAGACGGGCCACGAATAACAAGTGATGTCCATGCACCTGGTTACCAGTTGGCCAATAATTAAAATGTTAAAGAAACGGACAATGTGTCCTTCTATTCTGTACAACACAAATCGATATTATAGAAAATGATTCTTCACACTGGTTTTTACTAAACAGTCCAATCATTTTACATGTTCTTAAGAGCCTATTAGAAAACCACGCTGTGATGGTCAGCTGGAGTGGACCATAAATTAACCATTTTTTTCTTGGAATCTAGATTCAGACTTTGTGCGAACGCTTTACGGGGTGCTACACGCAACTGCATTCGCGTAAGTAGTGAATGCGTAAGTAATTTGTACAAAAGATTTCAGGCGGAGTCCAACCAGGCTAAGTGACCTCACTTCCAGACCAAATACTACAGACATATGCATTCCTAGCATAATACATACACAGAGACACAGAAACACAGAGACACAGACACAGACACAGACACAGACACACACACACACATATATACATATATATATATATATATATATATATATATATATATATATATATATATATATATATATATATAGCCTCAACTCACTGCATGGCTTTGCAGACTATGTCGGCACTAAAGGCGGAACTCAACATTCTAAATTGCTATGGGAACACGAGCGCTTTATATCAAAAATACAGTTTCTGAGATATTTTGAGCAAATCTTGAAAATATATTCAAATTTCTGTATTGTTGGAGAGATCTTGATATATCTTGACAACATGTTCAATTCAATTACCAGTTGCGTGCTATTATTTTTATCTCAATACAAGTATATGCAAAAACATATCCAGGACTCTTTTAATTACTTAACTATTCTTTTTATAACAGCGATAGAAAAATATGATAATGTGTGTTTTGATTAAGCTTGAAAAATCCTCATGTTTGACCATTCAAAAAAGACCCGGGCAGTGCGTAGAAGACTCCTGGTATCATTGTGCTCATAAGGGTCTATTGGCACATTCGGTTTTTTTTTTGGTTTTTTTTTTTTTTGTGAAAGTGAGAAAAGTCTTTTCAATTTTTCGTGGTTGTTTTGGTGCAGATACCTGTTGTTTGTAATCAGGATCCAAAGGTTGGCACTGTCCATTGGCAGCCTTTATTTCTTCATCCCAATCGGTGCACACACACGTTTATGTGATGATTTAGTAGGTATTAATAAAAATAAGCATAAAACATTTCAATCTAGTAAGAAGGTATAGGCATTTGGCAGTGTTTGAATGCTATGCATTCAAAAAGTCAATTTGAAAATCCTATTTTCCGATTTTGATAGAAATATGCTCGGATTTCTTTGTTACCTGTAATATTCATACGATTTGGATAAATATCAGGAGATCTGAATCCGAACTGTCCCCGAGAAAATAACCTTCGTCCAAATGATAAAATTCAATTTACCTGATGTTTGATAAAGCCACGTGAGAGTTTCAATTTTAAATTACCTGCTTTCTTCATGTCTGCCGTATATAATGTTACGTCTGCAATCATTAGAATGGTATTGATTCATCCTATTGTTTGGAATCAAATTTGTGTCGTTTAAGTGTATATTAACTTTCATATTTTTTGACAGTTTGATGTTTGCAAAAAAATGTTCTTTGGGGTGGAATTTACATTGCAACACTTTTCTTTGACTCCTTCTTGTACATACATGTACATACACAATTAAAATTAAAAAAGATGCAGACGACAGTAGACCAATTTGCTCGGGCGGTGGAAAATATCACGGAACAATTTTCACCCTCGAAATTGGAAAAAACACACAGACACAGACACACACACACAGACACACACATATAGAGAGAGAGAGGCAGACAGACAGAGATGGACAGAGAAGCAAAATCTCTTGCTGCAGATACATTGAGATATGGCATCATTAAATGCTAATACGAGACAGCGGATTCAACATACACACACACACACACACACACATATGCACACACACACATATATATATACATATATATACATACATACATACATACATACATACATACATACATACATACATAGAGAAAGAGACAGACAGGCAGAGAAAGCTACAGGTACATGTATATTGAGATATGGGTGCATTAAACCCTATAATGTATCGGCGCACTAAAGAAACAACGACACGTTCAAATGATGTGTACTTTTGGATTTATGAGTACGTATGGGCGAAGTGCTGAGTACTACAAGCCGGTTTGTTTCTCGTCTTGTATCGTGTTTCATAGCCTATATATATATATATATATATATATATATATATATATATATATATATATATATATATATATATATATATATATATATATATATATATATATATATATATATATATATATTCATATATATATATATATATATAAATATATATATATATATATATATATATATATATATATATATATCAATGCGTTTTACTGGACTATAACAGTGAAATATGAAGTATCACATGATCTTACGAACCCATAACCATCAATGTTTCATACAAAAGCCTGGATGGGCAGCTCATACAACCAGGGCACCTTTTGACACGTGCCGAGCCATTTCTCCCGTTTCCATTAGCCACAGGAAGCAAATCTTCGCAAAGGACTAATTTTACATAACTGTTATGGCTAGAAGTATGGATATTCACATGAAAAGGGACATCGATGATGGCTATAACAGTAATTGACAAGAACGCAGAGGCATCTGTTCAGCTTAGAACACCCTGATATTGGACCGACACACTGAAATACGAGTTGCAAGATAAACCGGAAAAGAAGAGTGTGATTGACAGTAAACATTTCTGTTGTCTGTGGTTTAGTTGCATTGCTGCGTGCATCCAAAATAGATAAGGCTTTTAGTTGCCCATCCTTTTAATTATATGCATATTAATAAACAAAATGTTAGAAGTTAACATACCGTATACAGATAGAACGTATTCATATTGAGTGAGACCTATTGCTGCCCCATATCCCACAGCAGGAACTTCACAGGGAGAAGAGCAGATCTATGTATTTACCAAGGCCAAATGTGCTTGTCTAATAAAAGTAACAATTGGTGAAGTCAAAAAGTTTAAGAGGAGAATTTTCAATTAACTTCAAAATATGCAGGAAGCTTGATATATGTTAGCACAGCCATTTGTTTGGTTGAAAATGCGTCAATTTTAGGTATTTACGCAGCAGATCGTGTGTCAGTGGCCTCGTTACGCTGGAGGTAAAGTTGTGTTGCCTAACAACATCGTACGACGGAGCAGTTCCTTGGTTAACACTGGTTTATATGAACACGTCAAATACGTCATATTTAACATGCTAAACTGCAAACAAATCTAAACAAAGACACAAAATTGAATATATATATATGTATGTATGTATGTATGTATGTATATATATATATATACATATATATATATATGCTCATTGCAATTAACAATAACAAAATCGGGCAGCATTATGAACTAATTCTGTGCTCACAGAGTTGTGTATTGATCTATATAGGGCCCACATATAATTTTCGTTACAACTTCGACAGCATTTTACTTCTGAAACAAAGAATATGACCCTTTGTTATATTATCAAGCACCAAGTAGATAAATGGCTACAGACCCCCAAAAACAAAGTCACCGAAATAATGTACACGAATGAGAGTGCAGTGGTCTACGCACTTACATGTAGCTGCCAGCATAGTTGCAAAAGATTCTAAAACACCTACAATATGTTAACCCTTGTTGCATTTTAGACCAAGCCAACACCTTGGTTGGTACGCTGTCTCCGCAGCTGTACCGAGCAAAGCTGTTGGTCCAGACTATTCGCTTTTTCTTGAACTGTGGAATGTAGGCTGGTTATGTAGGTACTTAAATTAAAAGCCTTAGCAATGAGGAATTCAAAGGTGAAATTATGCCTACTGATTTTATCTTCGACAAAGGAAAGACAATTAAAGATCATGTTGTATTCTAACAAGTCGCAACATTGTATGTTTCATTGAAGCGAGTTCATATGTTATATCGATTCTTAAAAAGCATATTTAATATACAAAAACATTAATAGAAGAATGAATTAAAAAAAAAACTCAAATGAAGTGTAACGTGTGCATCCATGACCCGGTTTACAACTTATATATATATATATTTCTCAGCACGCGTGCATTAGAATTGCTTATAGGTCAAAAATCTACAGAAAAACATGAGCAACATGTACAATAGTACCTCCATATTTATATACGTTAGACAAGGAGGGGTTAGCTTGTGGGATGTAAAGATTTTGGACTACGGAAAAGGGTAACGATAAGCAGGAAGTGACTCTGGACATACAGACTTTAGTATAAATAGGTCCAGATGCCACAAATCGTGGTCACAAACATAATAGCATATTTTTTTACAAATAGCAAAAGAGTCTCTTTCATTCATATAGCCAAGATGTCTATATGTTGAAGTGCACCAACATATGAATGCCATATTCCTAGCTGCAAAATTATTGATATAAATGTTCTCGATATGAACTTTCAGTGGTAGTTGCAAAGATCCACCTATTTGGAAAATCTGCATTGCCCACACTCATAATAAGATAGCATTTTAAAATGCGGGCTTGTTCAAAGTTGTTTGTGTGTTGACGGACCCACACAGTTCCAAATGTCACAAATACTCACCGTAAAGGGACACAATATTTGTTAAATATGCTTGTCGAGTTTTACCATCCTTCTTCGGCCAGCTAGGTCCACTATCCTGGCAGTAAAACAAAGTGAGACTTGATCCCACCTTTGCCCCAGTTTGCAAAACCGCAAAGACCTCCCTAACTGATTGCTGCCTGGGATCTGCCCCTACTGTCACTCCTTGTGTCCATGTGTATCATGGTGCTGGTGACATACCTTAAACAGTGTAACACAAGCACTTTGTATTTGCTACACAATATTTAATTATCCGTGGGACGCGCTCGTCACTTGAAAACGGTGAAGCTAATGTAGTACAAACGTGTAATAACCACCAGAACAATACGTTGTTATTGTCTCCCATATGCGATGCAGGAACCCTTTGGCCCCTAAGACTTACTAGCAAAATGATTGTCCTTATCAAATTAGCCAGCGCAAGTAAACATAACCGACTAGAATAAAGATGTTATGTAAACTCCATTTTGGCCTTTGAAATACTCGGTTTAAAGACTTGTGCAATCCTCAAGCATCCTGAAAGTATAACGATTATCCTGTATAATAATGTACCCTACATATATATTTTTTCAAATCAAGAAATGAGAAACTTTGATGCAATATCAAATAGAATAAATGTTTTCGGTTTATTTTTCAGCTTAGAGACACTTACTAGCGATAATCTTGTCATGCTTTCTTCCGCTTCTCAATTCTGCCATAAGTGTGCTGTAAATATAACCCAGCGAAACCATGTGCCAACCAAGTTTCCCAGTGCAGTATTATCTCTTCTGAGCCTCCAAATCAGTTTTCGCCCTTCAGAGCCTCCCAGTGGAGCGTTCTCCCTCCGAAGCTTCATAATGTTATACTGTGATTTTGTCCCTCATCAACAGAAAAGTTTAATGAATACAAAATCAACAAATCAAAATTGGTTTCTTGGATTGCCTCATTGCTTTACATTTAGTTTTACTTTTGTCCACCAGGCGCCTCAAAGGTAATTACAAAGCTTTTTGTGAGAACGAATTTCAATAATTGTTACTTTTGTCATAACAAACGTTTAATGGATTATTACGGAGATCTGGTCACAACAGGACTGAGTTAATAATTTTCCTTGGCGCGGGATGTGAGTATTGGTCCCAAACTGGCATTAAGAATCTCTATTGACTTGAGGCATGCCATGATCATAGGTGTTACCCACAATCCTCAGCAGCATAATTTTATATTAACCTGAAATTCAAGTAAAAACACAACAGCAAATTTATATCGAGCGCCTTTGGGCAAAGTATACGACCAGGCGTTAATCTGTCACATGTAGAATTGGCTTCACACCTACACAAAATTAGGTTAGTTGACAAGGAAAGCAAGGAGTTTCATATTCCACACACCTGGTCATGGCACCACATATTGACTTCATCTACGGACACTCTATTCAGCATCTGTAACGCCACACCTACACAAGATCAGGTTAGTTTTCCAGGAAAGCAATGACGATTTTATATTTCATATACCTGGTCATGTCACCATATGTTGACTTCATCCACGGACACCTTATTCAGCTTTTGTAACGCCACCCCCATTCACAGCTTCATGATTGATATTGTAGCACAAATGAGTAACTCTGAGTTTCAACTGGGCGCACTTTAACAGGAACAGCCAGTGGTAAGAAGCGTCAATAAATCGATCTTTTCCTATTATTTTGTGTCTGTTTTTAGGTTACACTGAAAGCCGAAGTAAACCTGACGAGTAACTTGTTTTGTTATGAAGCCCACTGAGAATAGGAGTATTATGATATGAACATAGTGCAAAACAGGGCAGTAGAGCAGGAGCTATAATCTAATAAAAGTACCACGCATTTTGATTTGCCTGAACTTGTTGGGTTAGCATGGAAAAATACAAATCACACAATGCAACAGCGATGACATAGTACCCTCACAGCATTTCAATTGACTACCGAAACGTTCACCATTGAACATTGTTTCATTGGTTGTGTTTGATCTTGGGTGTTGATCGTTATAGTTGTGCTAGGTTCGTATCTTAAATACAGTTCACAGACGTCTATTTGTCAAAAGTTTAAAACCAGTCTTGATATGCTGTGATGACCTCACTGCTGTACAGATGGCAGCCATCAAGACAGGTCTTTTACAATATATGTGAAACTTAGAATCAGCATAACTTCTGCACTTTTTGTTCTACAAATCTTAACTGCACTATCTTCCATCGAAATATCCCCACCCTTGACAAGCTTCCCATTTAATATCATTCATATCAACTACTCATCCAACACAGCTACGGATATGTAAAGCAATCAAGTATCACACAATCAAAATGTGTGGACCAATGATACACATCGTCTGCTTCACCGGATATACCAGATCGGAAAGGTTGCGATGGAAAAGATTATTATTCAGTGCTAACACTTAGCAAATTGATTTATAGTTCATCAGCACAAACATTTTTGTAGAAGAATAAACAGTGTTATCAAACAAAAAATTCAATATGTACGAAGTATATACATGCTACTTGAGAGTTGACTCTTCTATTTATACATTTATCGGACATTTTTAGCATAAAAATATAAATTTTTGAATAAAAGATAATCAAAAACGGTAATAGGTACACAATGACGTATTAGATTGGTATTTTTTGGTTGCACTGAACCAGCCCCAAGACAGGAAACATTTGTACCTGATGCTTTCTACTAGGAGGTATCATCTTTTTTCCTTCTTAATTTTATGCCGCAACTGTTGATGTTTCTATTCACAGGAGTCAAAGCCAACCTAAACACTACTGCAGTCATCCCAGTAACTCCAGTACTGACACCATTGTAATAAAGCTACTAGCTTCCCTGTCCATCATCTCATACTTCAATTTCCAATGCAGCACACGTGACCAGGTAATGGCGAGCAGTCATCTTATTACGTCATGTATTAACAGTAATACCCTGTGTGCATGTAAACATGTAATTGCAATTCTCCCAATTATTAGTTTCTCTGACATTGTGATTTATGAAAAACGGCTCCCGGGTATTGGAAGATGAGCAGAGTACTTGATAAGCGCAAAATGTCTGCTAAGAATACTAGTACTTTACCTTATGATTGAAAAAAACCGTGGGGAATACACATTTAACCATAACACACAGTAACTTGTTTTCTCACCATACTTGGTTTTTTTTTTCGAAAAAAAAAGAAAAAAATGAAAAAAAATAAATACTTACTTTCTCAAAATTTTGAAAGTGAAAATGCGAAGGTTTATGCAAAACACAATACTATTAACATTCCGCTTCAATCTTTTATTTTTTCAGTGATGCATATGCGCCTAACTTTAGCTTTAACATGTGATAAGCACAAATTCAGGCAGTTTACTACTAATGAAAAGGGTCAGATAGTTATGTGACAAACTGATCGTTCAATTAACTAGCAATGCCTGCGCCTAGAGTACCAGGGCGAGAATTATCAATTTATTATGAACACACGTGCACACGTTTGCGCTCAAATCGCCCAAAAGCTTCCTGATATAACTTGGCATCTGCTTTTATGATTTTTCAAGTTTATGGAAAACATTTTGCTAGAAAATGGAGAAAAGGCCTATCATGACGCTTGTCACAGGTCAATAGCTTTCCTCGGTGTGCACGCAAAGGAAAGCTATGGATTTTTTTTTTCAGACCAGGAGAGTTGTAAACACCATGCTGGTGAATAACAAAGCTTAGTCGGATCTTTGAACAGCCGACCGTACACTTTATCAGAGAACTGTATATGATAAAAAATGCAATTTCGCTCCCATTCACACCATGTAATATTTTTCTTCCGAGAGCTTCAAACCCTTTTGCCACCGGCGCCCTTTCGGGGAGAAAAAAAAATGCGGAATATTTACAAATTCCTTGAAGTTATTTTCACTGCTAAAAGGGAAAATGGTGAAATAAACCAAATTTTCGTGATAATTAATAAATGCATATTGAGGTATATATGACCACGATTAAAATGATGATAAAATAATATCGAGTCGCTCTTACGTCCACATGAGTTGATTCAGTTCAGCTTCATGTTTACCAGGTTTGTTTGTTCCTCTCCAAGTAGCGAACAGGCTAATCTATCTATCTATCTATCTATCTATCTATCTATCTATCTATCTATCTATCTATCTATCTATCTATCTATCTATCTATCTATCTATCTATCTATCTATCTATATATCTATCTATCTATCTATCTATCTATCTATCTATCTATCTATCTATCTATCTATCTATCTATCTATCTATCTATCTATATGTATATATATATATATATAGATATATATATATATATATATATATATATATATATATATATATATATATATATATATATATATATATATATATATAGCGTGTTCAAACTCTGGGAGGGAGGATATCTCAGAGCCCCAGGTGTGGAATGCTCATGTTGCGGAACACAGACAGGCGTACGCCGAATGCATTCTCGTATATTTTCTGTTTCTCATCTTTCAATCCTTTTTAGTGTCAATAGGATTTTTGTTGTTCTTTTTGCATATATACAAAGACTCTATTTTTCCAACTATGTCGAGCATTGCACTTGGGCTGACACTACTATGTCCAAGTAGGTCCACGCCATTTACTGCGGCTTTATCCTCATGTTGGAAGTTTTAAAGCTGAGACCGGCCCCTGGAATCCTGATCCCCCGTCGCCAACAGGCCTAAACCATATGCAGTGCAAAATCCTGATATGTATTTATTTCAAAAGTTTAAAACTTTGAAATGGCTGACTCGTATCTCGTTTCCTCTGAACTGGTAAAAGGTAAAACCCGTGGAACAAACCTTTTTTAGTCAGGTTTAAAGTTTGGCTCTACAAACACTTTGTGTCTGGACTTTAATCTTTAGAATAAGGTGTATAAGTATATACACATGCATATACATATACGCATATACATACATACATACATACATGCATATATATATATATATATATATATATATATATATATATATATATATATATATGTATATATATATATATATATATATATATACATACATACATACATACACAAACAGACGACTCGTTCATGTATTCTGCCTTGAAAGTAAAATATGATTAGACATATTCACATGTGTGGTTGTTATGGGTTTTGTTCGGTGTGGCTACCAATGTATTGATTCCCTAGACACAAAACAGAGTCAATGTGGTTAACGTGGCCAGACCCATTAGTCTCGTACATTGTAAGCGGAACGAACTAGGCTAATTAATCGATTCAAATAATAGGCATAACCCATGGATCCCAAAGACAGAGAATCCTAAACATTCCTAAAAGTACCTGAACATCTGTAGGGAAGCCAAATGGTAACACTAAAAAGATATAATAACAATAAAATCTATCTCATAATTACCAGTTTCTTTTTTTGTGTTTTATTTCATTAGTCTCCCATGCTTTCCTGTATATAGATTAATAATTAGCTTTATGAGACCAGTTGAACAAGACAAAGCGCCAGAGCTCAGTAAATCCAACCTCTGCGCTTGATTTCTTTATACAAATCGGATGCTGCTGAAGCGATTTAGTCCGATTAACTAAAATGCCAGACAACGATTGTTTTGTTCCAAAGCGTTGTTGGAATCAACGGAAATAAAGATACTGTGAATTGCTTTATTTTCACGTGTATAAATTTTCACGGTTTTTGTATTTTTGACATTTCACTGTAGTTTTAATTTCACTGTTTCGGATATGATTCCCATTCAGACAATGCTAAAATATTATTTCACTGTGTTTTTATTTTCACGGTTTTGTGCCATCAGCGAAATAAGCAAAAAATAAGAATACAGCGAAATTAAGGCAATTTACAGTAATTATTGTCTTCGACTGTATCCGCCAGCGACCAATAAAAGCAAACCTTACCACAATTAAAGAAGGCCATCAGGGAATTTGTATACACTCTCAGTCTCAGTTTAAAGTAGCCGTTTCAGCTGTAGGATATGATTTACCTGATTCGTTCGACTGAAATTAACCCTCTCATTGCCTAGTGTTGAGTCACCAGCTCTGGACGCAGTAGCACATCAAGTCAAGTTGATGGTCTGGATCAAGGCAGGAACTATTACCGATTTAAAATAAGACACGCAAGTATTTGAATGAAAGATATAATGATGCGGAATGTGAATCTGGAACCACCATAATAACCCGGACGAAGCTGACGTTACTCGCGGTAAGTGAGCAAGGTTTTAAGCGGAAAATCAATAAGCCCCAGGGCGTGCTCTCTGTCATTGAGCTCAGATTTTAGCCAGAAAGGGCTAAACACTTCCCCAGTTAAACTGGTGCAAAACGACCGGTAATTTCAAAAGTTTCCAACAAAGTATTACTCTTCAACGTTGTACTTTTTTTATACAAACGTAGGAATTCTGAGTGTTTTCATTCAACGATGGTACACAAGGCTCCCTTCAATAAACGCATGTGGAATCAATCACGTTTTCCTGGTATAGGTTAATGAGTTTGATAGGTGAACCCATTTGCCGCTGTATGTAATATATTTGCCATCGCCATGAGCTACTGTTATCTAATTACACTAAAATGTAATATTTATTTGCTCGGCAGCAAGGCTTGCATACAGTTTATTCCATCTCATTTCGTCTCGTCCGTTGATTCTCAACTGCGTGTTCATGTACAAAAGTGTTGGCAGACACTGGATCCAAATGACTAAATATTGTGTGCAAACAGAATATATATACATGTATACATATATATATATATATATATATATATATATATATATATATATATATATATATATATATATATATATATATATATATATATATATATATATATATATAAGTCATTCCAAAATAAATTGTCCATTCCATTCGGACAATTTTGCCCCATCATTGTATCTCCAGTTCTACTCATGTTAGAAGCACCAAATTTGGACAGTGTAAAGATGGGTTCTTGTAGTAAATTGGCACAATTTTATTAATATTACTACACTCATAATTGAGTTATGGAATTATGAATATTAATAAATTCTCAGGAATGTAGGCAATTTCCTGGGGTTTTAGGCAATATCCTGGGAATTTAGGCAATATCCTGGGAATATAAGCGAGTTCCTGAGAACATAAGACCGGTCCTGGGAATGTATAGCGAAGTCCCAGGAACATAGCGGTAAGCTCCCAGGAACATAGTGGCAAGTTCCCAGGAACATAGTGGCAAGTTCCCAGGAATATAATTATAAATTCCCAGGATTATAACTTTAGTCCCAGGAATTGATACTAAAGTTCCTGGGACTCTGAGTAAGGTTTTAAAATAACAGGTAACGTATGAGGAGTGCATGCGTACATGCACTAAGCATAACTTTAATGCTTCTTCATATCAAATTCATTTCCCTCAAATTTTCCTTTGCTAGATATTGCACAAAATTAGAGGATCAGTCTGAGCTAAACCAACTTTATCGAACGCTGTCTTGAAAACAAGGGGAATAAAAGGAAAAAAAAACCTCGCCACATTGTGACATGTATTTAGTGCCTGGGTTATTATCAATACCCCCCCCCCTCCCCTGGCCATACTCATGGATTCTTTCGGAGTTCTGAAAGCTATACAGAGGAATCTTTGGGAGGCCTAGTCTGTACAGCCATCCTAGGACAGCCATGCATGACCAAAGTGGACACTGATAAATTTATATGAAAATGAAACAAAGGTCCCGCTTTACTATCCTAGATTGTAGGCCTAGGTCTACACAGAGCGTATGTTCCCTCCCCTCCCTCGCCCCTCCCCCCCCCCACCTCAAACTCTCGTCAAAGTGCAGCCTCAAAAAAGGGTAAGTGGGTCCTAAACTCCAGGAACAAAGGAAAGATGTGTAGTAGTAATATACTTTATTTCTTTAAAGAGGATCGGACGTGTAGCTAAATATAGCTAATGTAGTGTCCTCTCCTCGTGTACAACCAAATACAATACTATCTGTCTTAAATACACATCGATGTAAGAAAGAAAAAAATACAATACGAGACATATGAACTCGGAACAAAAACGAATTACATGACAATTAAGGTAACTTAAAATAAACAGAATAAAACAGACATCATTATGAAGAAGAAAAAATCACATGCATTGTCAGCGACTAACGAAAGTCGTCCTCGTCATCAGAATCGTTAGACAAGATATTTGCGAACCTGTTACTCAATTGTATAAATTTCATAGTAGCATCTAAAATTTTACAATTGGAAATACAAGTGAGATTATTATGACCATATAAACATATTGATACCTTGTCAGGAACTGATAAATTGTCAAATATTATTGCATTCTCACTGGTTTCTAGAATTTCTGTAACCCCTGTCAAGAAAGTTTGTCTTGGAATTGCAAATAAGGGACACTGCAATAGAAAATGGGAAGTTGTTTCAGAGTGATGACCACACATGCATGCTTGGGTATCACACAAATGACGCGTGTAAAGATGGGCCTTTAGGGCGCTAAAATCAACCCTTAATCTATTCATAACCATGTTTAACCTTCGGGGCCCGTGACGGAGATGGTCGAGTCTTGCAGGAAAAAGCAACCGTTTAACATAAATTTTAAATACATTAACGGAACGAGCACTACGAATATTATTGGGTAGGGAGTTCCAAAGTTTAGACGCAGAAGGAACAAAACTGCGAGCAAACACATTCGTACGAGCAGCTGGTATCTGCCTCTCAGTGTCATTGCGTAACAAATAATTATGCCTCTCCGTGTTTTGAATGGGGAGTAACGCACTGAGGTGAGGTGGACAAAAGCCTTTAACCATTTTGAAATAAAGTAATAATTTGTAGTATTTCCTTCTATCTGCAAGGCTCGGCCACCCCAAGCACTTTAAAACTTTAATTCTACTGGACGTGTTCATACAGCCTGAAACTGCTAATGCCGCTCTATACTGCACCGACTCTAAAATACCACTGCTCCTTTGTGTACAATTGTCAATGATTGGGGCAGCATATTCAAGTATGGGCCTTATACCACAAACATATATTGACTCGAGAGCTGATACAGGTAAAATATACATACATTTTCTTAATTTACCAAGGCGACTTGAAGCTTTGGTACAAACTGACTTAATATGAGAGTCCCATGATAAATTGTGTGTAATAATAAGACCCAGGTGTTTGTGTTCCTGTACCCTCTTAACTGGTTCGTCCTTAAATTTTAATTGAGGATAGTTCACTTTTTTTACTTTACGTGAAATAACCATTTCCTCAGTCTTTGAAGGATTAAAACCTACTTTCCATTTGTCACCCCATTCTTGTACTACGCTCAAATTATCGTTTAAACTTATCACCGTTTGTTCCGGAGATTCCACAATTTCAAGGAATGAAGTGTCATCTGCGAAGATGTAAACTTTACACGTTAAATCATCTGCAAGGTCATTGATGAAGACAAGAAACAGTAGAGGGCCAAGAACACTACCCTGGGGCACTCCAGATTCTATTGATATCCATTCAGAAAATTGTCCATCCAATACAACCCTTTGCTTGCGATTACTCAAGTAAGACTGAATCCATGACAGGAGGGGATCACCTATGCCAAGCTGTTTTAATTTAACAAGAAGACCTCTGTGCCAAACCCTATCAAATGCTTTGGATATATCTAAGAACACCATGCGTACATCTTTTCCCTTATCTAAAGCTGAGCTTATCATATGAACGATATTTATTAACTGGTTAACTGTGCTATCAAGTTTTTTGAATCCAGAATTACATGCCGTAAGAAGATTATTTGCTGTCAGAAAATCATACAACCTGTTAAACACGGTAATTTCGAATACCTTGGAGGCGGAACATAAAAGGGAAACAGGTCTATAATTTTTTGTCAGAAAATCTTCCTCTTTTTTGAACAACCCCAAAACGTTAGCTTCTTTCCATAGTGTTGGAAAAGTCGCCTTTTCCAAAGATAAATTAAATAGTTTAGATAAGGCACCGGCAATGTACGGAGCAAAAAGTCTCAATACTTTATTCGGAAGATTGTCAGGTCCACCGGTTTTTGACACTTGTAGCTTTTGCAATATATTTAATACCTCATTCTCAGATGTGATAACATTACTCAACTTTTGATCAGTTTTATCTTGAAGAATAGGGGTAGCTTCGGACACATCATCCTTTACCCACTGTGCTGCGAAGAAATTATTTAGTGCATTTGCTTTATCTATAGGGTCAAAGAGAACTGAGCCGTTTTCAATCAGTGGAGGTATCTTTTTGTGCTGACTCCAGCCGCATGCCTTTTTTAAAGTTGACCACCATTTTTTATTTTCTGTAGATTTATTTGATAGAATATTGTAAACTTTTGAAAAATACTCTCTTTTGGCTTTTCTAAGCATGTTGACAACATTGTTTCTGAGTTGACGATATATCCCCCAGTAAATATCTTTGTTTATATCGTTCGTTGCATCGGCCTTCTTTGCCCTCTTGTAGGCTCTATCTCTAACTTTCATACTGTGTCTCAAGGCACTGGTCATGAAAGGTTTATCTTTAGGTCTTATGGTGACTTCCTTATGGGGAATGCACTCATCGGCAACATCCTTAAGAAATGAGGTTAGCCCTGAACAAATACCATCTACGTTATCATCAATGAATAAAGCATCCCAAGGAGCTGATGATAATAATTCATGCATTTTTGCCATGTCAACTTTAGAGTAGTTCCACACAACTTTTTTATAGGCGTTGACATTCCCAAGGGAAAGGTTCGTACATAACAATATTGGTTCATGATCACAGGTTGATATAGTCGCAAGATTTGAAATTTTACTATTTAATGTATCATTCATAACAAATACGAGGTCAAGAACAGATTGCCCTCTTGTGGGTTCCTTCACTAGTTGACTTAAGTTGAGACTGAGACAAGTGTTTAAAAAATCCCTTTCAAATGCACTGTTACAGGTTTCAGAACCCCATGAAATGCCTGGTAGATTAAAGTCGCCCGTTACAATCAGAGCATGGGGGGATTCCACTGTAGCTTTAGCAATCTGTTCTTGAAAAGAACTTAGAAACTCGTTAAAAGAGTCCCGTTCTTGACTAGGTGGCCTGTAAAATGTGGCTACAAAAATTTTATGTTTTTTAACGTTTAACTGGATCCATAATGACTCTAGCCCAGGACTGCAAAGGTCGTCACGAGGCTTGACACTTAAATAATCTCGAGCATATATTAAGACTCCCCCTCCGTGCCTATTTCGATCACATCTTATCGGAGGTTTAAAATCTGGTAACAAAATATCATCATTAGAAATACCTACATCAAGTTTAGTTTCATTAAGACATATAACATCGATGTCATTATGAATGCTCAGACTATGGATTTCATCAAGTTTGTTATTGGCGGTCACACTGTTAACATTCAGATGTAGAACATTCAAAAAGTTAGAGGCCGAAGGACCTGGGTTTGGATGAACATCTCCACATAATGCCAATAGCAGGTCAGTAAGAATGAATATGATACAAGATATAACATAAATTGTATGGGAAGTCGTATTGATCCTGCCCAATAAGTTGAAAGTGTAAGTAAACTGGTCAGATAACTTGCATTTAGAATACTTAATGCTGATTGGCTGAGGTAACATGTATGAAGATACACAATAACTTGATACAACGTCATTTTTTGCCACACAAGCAAATAACACACAAAAAAGTGTCAGCTTGTGACTCCAGCTGGTATTTAATTGCAGTGCCACACTATATTTTAGAACAGCAGTCATCCTATACCCTTACTTGGCAGGGATTTCGTTTTCAATACAAGATGTCTGCAAGCTGTGAAATAAAACAATTGTAAACTAATGCATACATGGTGAACGGACGACAATACAAGTGAAAGAGGCAAAATTGGGTTACAAAACAAACCTCGCGTGCATGAGTTTGGGCACAAAAGTTTGAATGACCAAAAGGATATACCTAAAGCCCAGTAGAATAATACTACCAAACATGATTTGATCTCCTTGGCAAAAGGGATCAGCGTAAGTGGTACTGTTGTACCTAAAAAAACTGAAAATTGTGGAAACATGATGTGACAAGAAGTTTGTTAACAGTAGGCGCACCATGTGATCTGACCTGGACACGTGACAACAATAAACAGGCTTAAGTATGAAGACAGAAACGTTGACATTTTTACTGAAACAAAACACATAGACCATATAATGCATTAAATCTTAGTAAAGATTAATCACCATGGTGTAAATGCCATTATTGGCATTAAATTTTACACATGTAAACTTGTCTAAATGTCCATAAGCGTAAAACTGCAATGTTCAACCAATGGACCACAGAGAGTTAAGTCCAAAATTGGGAAACAATTGATGATTTAGTCGAAGATCTACCGTATAGTCGGGTAGTTACGGTTCGATGCAGGAAGCATACGCGTTAGTTTCAAGAAAACCTCTCAAGATCACTTTCCTGGCGGATTTCAGATGTTCTTAGTACAGGGTTGTCGGGGGATGAGCGATGTTTAACCAGTATCCTGCCGTCGTAAGTCCAAGTGTCTACTATTTTATTTTGCTGTTTCAATTGTCTGGCAAGATACGCAAGTCTATTGCGTCGTTTAGTGAGGTCTTCGTTTGCGTATATACCAGTCCCTTTGAGCTTACTTTTGGCCTTGAAGACTTGGGCTCTGACCCTATAGCTTAGGAATCGAACTATTATCGCTCGGTTAGCGGACCCAGCAGGGCCAACTCGATGCGAACGTTGTATATCGGACATCTGAAGGCGAAGACCCATCTGCTCATTGCACAAATGTAGTATAATCTTATCTGTATCTTCAGGCGTATTTAGGGCTGTGTTTGCTTTAATGCCACTAAATCTTAAGCTCATTCGCCTACCATATTGTTCTAAATCATCATGTGCAGCCTGTAACTCCTCTAACTGAGCTTTAACTTGATCATAGGAGGACTGAAGATTTTTCATTTGATTTTCACAGATCTGAATTTTCGTATTTGCATCAGACAACAAAGTGGCTTGAGAAGACAGAGTACTCTCATTGACACGTACCTTTCCCTCAAGACTGACAATCTTAGTTTCAATAGTACTGATCCCTGTCGCGATTGGCTCTAACTGCACCTTGATAGCTTCAGACACAACATCTTTTATCATATCCTTCAGAATCGCCACAGCTCTAGACTCAGATAACAAATCCAAAAAATCCTCCAACGGTAACGATGTTTTCGGTCTTTGCGAAGGAGGAGACTCTCCAGTAGGTGTTGGGGAAAGCCAGGGCCTCTTCCAAGGTCTAGAACTGTCCATACTACCGGAATCAACATCGTCAGGTTTGTTATTTTTGTCGCCCATGACTCTATGTTCTAACCATACAACCTTTGTTCATACACTGGTGACGGCGGGAAAAAATGGGAAGACATAAAATGGATCAAAAGCGAAGTTTCTGCATTCCCACCAAACTAATCCATAGATCACTGATGGCACTGATACAAACTTAAAACATATCCATATCCATTTTGTGGATTTTAAATCGTAATCCACAAAAAAACATGATCTTATACTCCACGATCAGAAGAATGGTCAAAGCTATGCGCATGACGTCACACTCCGGGAAAAGAAGTGATGTGTCATACATGTAGGCCTAGGTCGAAGCCTATATGGCCGAGCTATGTTTTTTCCCAGGTGGTACGGTAACAAAAGTGGGTGGCCATGCAAAGTGATTCAACATTTGTTAAACATTGCTAACATAACAATGCCTATACATACAATTATGTCAACAGCTTGGCTAAACTAGCCTAGAATGCCTGCCTACCACTTTTCTTGTTTACTCGGCTGCTCTCAGTTCCAATGTTTACTCAAATTCTTTGGAAATTCATTCTGATTAAAAGTCCACTGGATCTTCAGATCAAACTATAACCTGATTGAGGAAACACTATCCGGTAGGCCTATTCGTGAATCATGAATCATGGAAAGGGCTTGCTGCATTGTTGATGCAGACAGACAGGTGCCTTTACTTTTGGCCAATCAGAACACACGTAGCAGCGTCGCCACGGCTGCAGTCACTAGAGCGGACATGTTGCCGTCCACTGATCAAATCTGTGAACCATGCAAGATTATCGAGGCAGAGAAAACTGCAACAGTTAGGCCAAGGAGGGCAGAGTCGGCCGCTGATAACGATCTCAGTAATAACTCGACCCATCAAGTAAGATCAAAGCAAAAACACCAATTAATTGGATTATGACACTTTTTATTCCAAACAAAGTTGTTTGAAACCTAGAGACTTCCCTCCTCTCGAGTTTCAGTCCTCCATGACATGGTAAGACCAAGGAGCCTATATTTTTTTGACCTCATTGGTTAGCCACGGGCATCACATTTAAACCATTCCAAATCACGAAATACCCCTGTAGGCAAAAGTGAATGCCATTTGGAAACAAGTGGCATAGATTAGATGGGCAAAATAATGGTGAAATTATGACATTGCCCCAGGTTCTTTCCCGGGTACTTGAAAAGGAGTGGGGGTGGGAGGTAAGGGGCTCTCCGTACAAGCGCCCTGGGCATTTTTATTTGCTTTACGCACAAACTGGAATCCTTTTTAATTTCTGTACTTCATAGCAACAATTATTTGTACATTTTCTCATTTTCTGTACCTTGTACTAGGGCATAATTATTATTTGTACCAGCGTCCAGACCGCCCCCCCCCCCCAATGAAAACGTGTCGTAACTTTTCTAATTTAACCTACTTTGCAACTCACTGCTGACTGCTTTGTTTGGGGGGGGGGGTCTTTTCTTTTCTTTTCTTTTTTTTTTTTTTTTTTTTTTTTTGCACCTTGTTTGCTAGGTCAATTGGCCAGACACAATCAATCAGGTGAGCAGGAGGTCAGTCACCATGGCAAGTTTAGTGATTTTCAGATTAAAAGTGTTTGAAAGAAACTCTAGACAAATATGGTTGAGAGAGAGAGAGAGAGAGAGAGAGAGAGAGAGAGAGAGAGAGAGATTGGAAAAGCAAATTCTATGATTTAGTCATAGTGAACAAGTTGAAGTTCTAGAACTGTAATTATGATCATGATTAAGAAAAAAAAGATGTCATAAACGTACTGAAAGAGTGATGAAAGACAGATATCCTCACTCATTAAGTACATCTATGAACTTTTAAAGGGAGTTTGAATGGATATATTGCAAAGTTTCTTCTGGTGTGCATAGAGGTAGTCATGTAATATTCAGGCTGCTGAGAGGCAGAGCAGTATGTCATCAAGTGTGTGTGTTGGGAGGGGGGGAGGGTGAAGGGTATTTGCTTACTAGCGCCGTCATACTGGGGTAATGTGTTTCCCATGCCAGTGAACTGGAGGCCCTCTTTTTTTTCTGTATTTCTGATCATATATGTTCATACTGGCCATTATGTTGGAATATTCCTATTTTCTGAACTTTGTTATGGCAAAATTATTTCCTGTGCTAGTGTACTGTGACGTCCCCCTCCCTCCTCCCTTTCCCTGGGTGCAGTCTATCCAGTATATCCGAGTCCCACTTGTGATCTTTCACTACAAGTTGGGCCACTGGATAAACAGGCCAACAACTGTTAATTGCATGGAGGTGTAAATGGTAATTTAGGTCATTGGTTGTGTTGTTGTATAGTGTTCACAGAGCCAGTCAAAAGCTGCCTTAACCTGGTAATGGGGGGGGGTGTCAATGCAGTTAGTAGGGGATGGTAAAAAAATCCAAGACCACATATTTTTTCTGGTTTGATGTACATGCTGCACATGCATGTTTTGCCCTTAAACAGACTCTAAAGACTGTTAACTCAGGGTGTTCAAATAAGATGGCACCCAGCACATTTTACCCTCTGCTTCCAGGGCCGGTGCTGGCCACTCAGTCTTGTACTCTATGCAGGATGTGATCATGGACATATAAACGACCTTGTGTATATGTCCATGATGTGATGAAGTGATTTATATTGCTCACCTGGGTCAACTTTGGGGTGCCCACAACTTTGTAGCCAGTGCCAGGCACTTTAAAACATTTTGAACATCCTGCAAACCCCCTCCCAAGTTCAACTGGGACAAGACTGTGCAAGTCCTGGTCTCAGAGATACAGTTCACATGCAATTTAAGACCACTGTTGTGTGACCACATTTCTGATGGCACAACAGTCTAACTTCTTTGTAGATCTATCTGCAATTTAAGACCACCTGTTACATGTATATGTGACCACTTTTTGTTGCCTAATAAGGTGGTCTAAACAGCAGGTACTATGTACTGTAATATTATTCAGAAGGCAACTTTTTATGTGGGTGCCTGTTTAGCTGATTCTGAGGTCATTTTGTGTCTGGTGGCCTGTAATTGCCCCTTAGTTCTGAAGCTATTCAAGATTTAAGTTTTACACATTCACCTAATTTGCAAATCTTACAACTTTGGTCTGTGGTTCATTGGATGTGGCTTTAATTGCCACAAAAATATAATTTGAAGTTGAAATGACATTAGTATGTACACGTGTAAATAGTAAAGAAGATATTCAGCTTTTAAATTTTCCATAGTCCTAATTAGCATAATTTAAAATTCTACATCTTTCATTTACTGTCCATTATTTTTGGCAGTTGTCACTAGCCTACAGATGCACATTGGAATTCTGATTCTATCTGCAATAGTTTGAAAGATATGGAGCTCTTAAAATTTTAATTGCGCTTTATTTGCATGATTATAAGCGTCATGACTATTCGAAAAGATATACACAATTTCACGATAGGTCAGTCACCATGCCAGTTTGGCAGTTTTCAGATTAATAGTGTCAGAAAAACTCCAGACAAATTTGGTCATAAAGCAACAAAGAGATAGAGAGAGAATGAGAGTGAGAGAGAGAAAGAAAGAAAAAGAAAGAACAAAAAAGAAGAAAGAAAGGAAAGAAAGAAAGAAAGAAAGAAAGAAAGAAGAAAGAAGAAGAAAGAAAGAAAGGAAACTGAACATATTAAGTTCTAGAACTGTTATTATGGTCATGATTGAAAAAAAAAGATGTCATAGATGTAATGAATGAGTGATGATAGACAGATATCCTCACTCATTAAGTACATCTTTGAACTCTGAAAGGGAGTTTGAATGGATGTATTGCAAAGTTCCTTCTTGCATGCATAGAGGTAGTCATGCCTGCCAGCTGCTGAGAGGCAGAGTAGCTTGTCATTTAGTGTGTGTGGGGGGAGGGGGAGGGTAAGGGTATTTCCTTACTAGCACCATGCTGGCACACTGGGGTAATGTGTTTCCCATGCCAGGGAACTGGAGGCCCTCTTTTTTCTGTATTTCTGATCATCATATATATTCATAATGGCCATTATGTTGGAATATTTGTATTTTCTGTACTTTGATATGGCAAAATTATTTCCTGTACTGGGATCCACCCCCCTCCTCCCTTTTCGTGGGTACAGTCTATCCAGCATATCTGAGTCCCACGTGTGATCTTTTGCTACAAGTCGGGCCACTGCATAAACAGGCCAACCACTGTTAATTGCATGGAGGTGTAAATGGTAAATTGGGTCATTGGTTGTGTTGTTGTATTGTGTTGATAGAGCTAGTCAAAAGCTGCCTCAACCTGGTGATGGGGGGGGGGGGGGGCAATGCAGCTAGTAGGGGATGGTATACTATGCATAATCATAGACTAAATTGAAAACCATGTGGGATGAGGTGTAGTTGGAGTCATCAAAACAACCCTATGTAAATTACTGTCTCAATTATCAGCAGTTATGTTGTAACTGATACATTCTGGTCAGAGACCAAGATTTTCAACACTTTATTGACAAACAAAATCTGAGACTACATATTTTTCTGGTTTGAACTTTGACTTGCATGCTGCACACGCATGTATCTTTATTTATGCTATGTCCTAAACTTGTTTAGTCTCTTTAGACATTGTAGTTAAGCGTAATTGATCATTTCTGTTTTTGTTGTTTATATATATGTCCATGTACCATACCACTGTAACATTGGTGAATGTACAGTGGTGAATGTACAATAAAGTATCCCTTGTTCATACACAGTGTGTTGCCCTTAAACAAACTCTTAAGACTGTTAACTGGGGGTGTTCAAAATGAGCTGGCACCCAGCACATTTTACCCTCTGTTTCCAGGGCCCGTGCTGACTACTCAGTCTTGTATTCTATAGAAGAGTTGATGCAATGATTTATATTGCTCACCTGGGTTAACTTTGGGGTGCCCACAACTTTGTGGCTAGTGCCATGTTCTTTAAAACATTTTGAACCCCCTGTTATTCTCCCCATCCCAAGTTCAACTGGTACCAAGACTGTGCAAGTCCTGGTCTCAGAGATACAATAGAACCTGCAATTTAGGACCACTGTTGTGAGGGACCACCTGACTTGTATTGTAACTACATTTCTGATAGCACAACATTCTAACTTCTTTGTAGATTTACCTGTAATTTAAGACCACCTGTCACATGTATATATATGTGACCACTGTAGGCTGGCAGAAGGGATGGTCCCTAAAAACATTACTAGGGAAAAGTACGTTGCACTCTACTACGTGTAGGCCTACATTGTAATGTTACACACAGGATCATATCTTTTAAATATTTCAAAGGCCCTTATTGAGTGAGTCAACAGCTTAGCAAAGCACATCATTATAATTAGGCAAAGTGTGATAAATGACCAATTGCGTTAAACTTTGCTTTTATTTTATTTCATTATTGTTTTTCAGTAAAATATGCTTCAACCAATTATTTAAGGGAGATGCTATTGAAAATGATCATGGACCTCCCTTTCGACCAGATATCAACAAGCCAAATTAACCCTATTTTACACCATAGACCTATTCTTGTTAATGGGTCCATGTTTACATTCACCCATCTATCACTGGTCAATATGCTATCCCTCCCCTCATCCCACTTGCTACCGTGACCAGGTCCAGGAGCCATCAACAATGCTTTTTTGACCCATTCATCTGTTTATCAGCATGTCTGATTATCTTATTTTCCAGTGGAACTTATTTTGTAAACTGATCAGAGCTTTAAATTTGGCAGCCTGTGGAGTGACCATGGGTGACACTTCAGAGCAGCTCCCTGCAAGGAGCAAAGTTAGTCATGTCATTGATTACATCATACTAGAGTGAGTGGGTGGACTCCAGCTGTGTCCAGCCAAAGTCATTGTTGCCAGGGTCCTCTTTTCCATCAAGACAGAGTATTCACAGTACATATTTATGCCATATAAATTGCCTGTTTAGCAGACCTAGGGCTTTTGACTGATTGCATGACTGGGGCCCACTGACAGGCCACCAGCCACACAAATGGCCTGACATACAGCTAAGCAGGCAACCATACAAAAAGTTGTCTGCTGAATATTACAGTACAAGACCACTCCTTATGCCAACCTAAAGTGGTCACATGCATCAGGTGGTCTTAAATTGCAGGTAAATTTGCCGACAAGATAGACTGTTGTGCCATCAGAAATGTGGTTATAAGTCAGGTGGTCCCTCCCAATAGTGGTCTTAAATTGCAGGTTCTACTGTACCTCTGAGACCAGGACTTGCACAATCTTTATCCCTGTTGAACGTGGGAGGGGGTGGGGGTGGGGTTACAGGGTGTTCATAATGTTCTAAAGTGCATGACACTAGCCACAAAGTTGTGGGCACCCCAAACTTAACCCAAGTGACAATATAAATCGCATTGCATATTGTATTGAGCACATGACTAGGTGGTCAGCACTGCCCTAGAAGCAGAGGGCAAAAATGTAATATGAGCCAGCCTAGTTTGAACAACCTGGGTTACCAGTTTTATGAGTCTGTTTAAGAGAAATACATGCATATGCAGCATGTAAATCAAACCAGAAAAATATGTGGTCTCAGATTTTGTTTGTCAAAAAATGTTGAAACTCTTGAATCTTGGTCTCTGACCAGGATGTATTTGATGTATGTATTGTAATCAGTTACAACATAAGTGCTGATAATTGAGACAGTAATTTATATAGGGTTGTTTTGATGACTCCATCCACACCTCATGCCACATGGTTTTCATTTTAGTCCATGATCATGCACAGTATTCCATCTCCTACAAGCTGCATTGGCCCCCCATTACCAGCTTGAGGTAGCTTTTGACTGGCTCTGTCAACACAATATAACAACACAACCAATGACCCAATTTACAATTTACACCTCCATGCAATTTACAGTGGTGGGCCTGTTCATGCAGTGGCCCAACTTGTAGTAAAAGATCACAAGTGGGACTCAGATATACTGGATAGACTGCACCCATGGAAAGGAAGGAGGGAGGGGCCGGGTGTCACAGTACACCAGCACAGGAAATAATTTTGCCATAACAGAGTACAGAAAATAGGAATATTCCAACATAATGGCCAGTATGAATATATATGATAATCTGAAACACAGAAAAAAAGGGCCTACAGTTCAGTGGCTTGGAAACACATCACTCCAGTGTGCCAGCATGGTGCTAGTAAGGAAATAGCCACCCCCCCCCCCCGACACACACACCCACTAAATGACATGTTGCTCTGCCTCTTTGCAGCCTGCTTGCATGACTACCTCTATGCATACGAGAAGGAACTTTGCAATACATATATATCCATTCAAACTCCTTTTCAGAGTTCATAGATGTACTTAATGAGGGAGGATGTCTGCCTACCATCACTCTTTCATTACATCTATGACATCTTTTTTTTTCAATCATGACCATAATTACAGTTCCAGAACTTAATATGTTCAATTTGACTTATTCATAGAATTTTGTTTTTTCTTTCTTTCTTTCTTTCTTTCTTTCTTTCTTTCTTTCTTTCTTTCTTTCTTTCTTTCTTTCTTTCTTTCTTTCTTTACCAGTGAATTTGTCCCAACACTTTTCTCTGGCACTATTATACATAGAAACTCCAAACTTGGCATGATTGTATCTCTGTACAAAAAGTTGGGCCTTTTTATACAGGGGAATAAAGATGTTCAAAGTTATGCAAATTAGGGGCATTTGAAATTTTAAATCTTGAATATCTTCAAAAGTATAATAGATAGCGATGCCATTCCAACTTTTACCAGGGAATTATTGACCATTGAGCATCCAATAAATTTAAAACAAAAGTTGTACCAATTTAAATAATGCTAATTAGTAGCATTTGAAACTTTAAATCTTGAATAGCTTCAAAACTATTATGGATACAGATGTGATTTCAACTTGTACTAACGGGTTATTGACCATTGCACATGTAATGGATCTAAAACAAAATATGTGGAGATTTAAATTATGCTAATTAGCAGCTTTTGAAATGTCAAAACTTGAATATCTTCAAAACTATTATAGATAGAGATTTCATTTCAACTTCTATTAGGGGGTTATCAACCATTTGCACATGTAATGAATCTAAAGCAAAAGTTGTAGCAATTCATATTATGCTAATCAGCAGTACTTGAAATTTTCAATCCTGAATATCATCAACATTATAATAGAAAGAGATGTCGTTCCAACTTTAACTATGGGGTTGTTGACCATTGCAAGTTGTAGCAATTTAAATTGTGCTAAGTAGCACCATTAGAAATTTTAAATCTTTAATAACTTCAAAGCCTTAATAGATGGAGATGCCATTCCAACTTCTACTCCTCAGTTATGGAACACTTGTACATTGCCATACCAATATACTTTGAAGACACACACACTGATTTGCTATGCAGCAAATAATCTTTTATAGTTTCAATTTTTTGTATCTCAAGGCCTAGTTGAAGGTCATACCATTTTAGGATGTGACTATTGAAATGCGTCATAATCGTTATAAACATAGATTTGGCATACAGATTTATTACAGATGATTTAAACCCTATAGGCTTTGAAATTACCATTATTTTTCCATATGCATGCTGTTAAGGTTCTTTTGTATCAATGTTTATGTTTTTTGTTTGTTTATCCTTTTTTCCTCATTTTTTCAACCTAAAGTACCATGCAGTAATTTGTGTATGATGTGTATTTTGAATTTTTACACTAGACTATTTCCACAATCATTCCTAATATTACATGTACCAGCAATTTTCTCTGAATTCCTGGGACTTGAATAGCGTTCCTAGGAGCTGACCTCCATGTTCCTGGGACTTGAGTAATATATTCCAGGGATTTTAGTTATGTTTCCAGGAACTTGCCATTATATTCCCAGGAACTTGCCACTATGTTCCTGGGACTTCTGTTAAATTCCCAGGGCTGGCATTATATGTTCCTAGGAACTCGCTTATATTCTCAGGAAATTGCTTAAATTCCCAGGATATTGCCTAAAATCCCAGGAAATTGCCTAAATTCCTGAGAATGTATTAATATTCGTAATGCCATAACCCAATTATGAGTTAAGTTGTATTGATAAAATTGTGCCAATTTACTACTAGAACCCATCCCCACACACTGTGAAAATTTGGTGCTTCTACCACGAGTAGAACTGGAGATATGATGATGGGGCAAAATTGTCCGAATGGAATGGACAATTTATTTTGGAATGACTTATATATATATATATATATATATATTCACCGTAGCACATGTCGCCAAGGCCAAAAGACTGGAACTATTGGTGTAGTGAGGTTCCCATAGCTATCAACTAGTCGACTACAAAGCCTTTTATTGCTTTTTTCGATGTCGGGAGTTTCACGTTGCCACAACGTAACGTGGTGGTGACGTGAAAGCCCCGCTTTATGGCGCGGTGGATAATTTAGTGTATTGACGTTTTTTCGACTCCTGGGAACACGTACCGGCCTGTAGGAGAATGAACTGATTATCATCTTGATGTTTCCCTTCAGTCTTGCCGAATAGTAGAGATTTACAATTCGGCATCGCGTGGTACGTCCCTGCATATGGCCGTGTACGTCACCCAGCGTCTGACATAAATTGTATTCAGTGCCTTCAGCTTACAGCAACACAGCCAATTCTCTTTTCTTTTCGCCTTCGAAAATAATCATCAGCAGCCTTTCTTCTTCAACCCAGTGAGGCGGGTTAACCTAATCGTACTTTCAGCATATTCTTGAGACCCGCGGGCAAAGGGACGTCAGAAAAACTGAACAGAGTAACTTCATACGTGCCAGACGCTTTTCTAAGAAGTGAGGCCATAAATGACATTGATGTTATGCATTATGTCGATCAGCAGACAAGTAAATACCTCGTAACTGCTCAGTGCTTGTTTTGATATATATGTATATATATATATATAGAGAGAGAGAGAGAGGGATGGATGGATGGATAGATGGAGGACACACAGACAGACGGACAGACAGACGGACAGACAGACAGACAGACAGACAGACAGACAGACAGACAGACAGATAGATAGATAGATAGATAGATAGATAGATAGATAGATAGATAGATAGATAGATAGATAGATAGATAGATGATATTAGTTAGTCAATGGTTTGTAAGGGACCACAGCATGTAGCTCACACAAAGATAGCTGTATTCCACTCGTCTATCCCCTCGTGGCATACAGCTTCCTGAGTGTGAGCTAAATGCTGTGGTCCATTGACTGATGATTTTATCCCATTTTGGTTTATCTTAAAGCGGACAATGAGACGAGCTTACTAAATACAAGATTTATTCATAAATCGTACACGAACGTCCACGTGATTGATGGAGCATTAGGAAATTTGATTGTGCTTTTCTCATTTTCAAAGGGGAAAGTGTATCTAGCGCTATCATGCATTGGTTGGTTGGGTGGGTGGGTGGGGGGGAGGCTACAGGTATGATGTGGCATTGGAGCTTCTCTTTGTATAATTAGAGGAAATGTGCGCAAACCTTCCTTGCCTAGCGAGGTGCAAATTCGCCCCAGCGCACTGTTTTGACACCCAGCTGCCCTTGGTTTTACTCTTCTGAGAGACGCAGCAGGTATCATGTTCAGAAGAAGCTGAGCAGGATGAAAATAGTGGCACACACACATAAAAAAATCACAATAATCTTGGAAAGAAGATTAAGGAATGTAGGTGGAAATATTGAACACCGTGCCCTGTAAATGGATTCGGAAAAGAATATATTATTAACATTGTTTTAACAATAAAATTGTTTATAGCAAATTAGACAAATTGTCTTTTGAATAATAATATAATTATTTTGGGGGAAAATGTTTAAATTGGAGAAATAACATTGTTATTTATTTCAATCACAACTATTAGTTCGACCAAGCAGTCTATGGGAAAGGGTGTACATTGGGGGAGCAGATTTTGTGGCCGTGTGTCAGGCGTCAAAGGGATCTTGTGCAGTTGTTTTCCCGTAGTATGCCGAGTCGATTTTAAATCAAGCATATCTTTTCAAATGTAAATTGTACCGCTCTTGATTGCGATGTACACAAAATGGAAATATCACTGCACCTGTGATTAATCAATTTTCGTCTGCTTAGTCGCTGGAATAGAAAGAAGAAAATCGATCTTTTCATAAGGCAAAACTTCATTTTGCATTACAAAATTCTCACACTACTTACAAAGAAAAGCACCTTTGGGCAAAGTCAGCCACAATGTATCGTAGTAATCAAGAATGTGCAAATTCAGAACTTTCAGAAAAGGTTCAGTCACTTTGAGACCGACTTTGCGGAACGTACTTCAAACATCGGTCGCATCCAGAGTAACTTACTTTCAATGAGATCCCCCCCCCCCCCCAACATGTCGTGTAAGAGATCTGTTACTTTCACTCTTGTTTAGTGGGAACATATTTGTTTAAGCTGGATTGCCAATAGTACAATGAGACTAATACATGGGTTTTGCAGACACTTAGAGACGAACGGTTATGTACAGAACATACAGGACAATACAAGGCATGTTACCTATACAGGTGAAAATCTAATACAATAAGACACAATGTCTGTATGACTGTACTTATATATCAGCATTATACAATTGATTCATGTTCGACCCAAAAAAAAACAAAATACAAAAAAAAACGTATCCACGAAATACAGAGCTATGAGTCAGAAAGACGAATGAACAATATGACTTGCTAGTTTGTTCTACGAATTAGGAAACAAAACTTCCAGTACTGACGATGTAAGTTTGTACTGCATCAAAAGTGACTCATGTTAGAGACAGTGTTGTTGTCAAAGCACGTGCACGTGAGGAGACTGTTACTGTCAAAGCGTATGTGTCAAGCTGCACATTGGCTGAAGAGAACAATGGGCTAGAGGCCCGGGAGGCAGCACAGCTCCCTCCCCCCCCTTGGCTGACACAGGTTGTGGAGACAGAACAATGAACACTATTATCCATTCAGTCACTGCTATTTTTTTTGGTGAGCCTCTGGATTGTTTTCTTTGCAATTTTTATAATATTTATTGAGCCCTCAAAATCAGGGAAAATCAATACACATATAAATACAAATGAATCATATATACATATACGTATATTATATATATATTTATGTATAAGTATGTATGTATGTATGTTGTATATATATATATATATATATATATATATATATATATATATATATATATATATATATATATATATATTGTTATACAAATTAAAAGCATGCGAATGATAAACAGAGTGTCACAATGCGCACACTGACATATAGATACTGCACACTCGGTAATTGAGTCAATAGCGCATTGACGCATGGACAGCGCAGGCGTACCGGGGTCCTGGGTCGCGCCCCTTAGAGGATAAATACATTGCTAAGATCACATAGATGCATTCTGTCATACATAGTTCGTGGCCCTACAGCATCCATTTTTTTTTCAAAAAAAAAAACAAAAAACAACAAAAAAAAACAACAAAAAAAACATCGAGTCAACAAGACAGCAAGTATGTGTTGTTCAGCCCAAGGTTGGGTATATTTTTCACGATGCCACACTGCATCTTTGTCACCCCACTTCTTTCTTGCGGAACACTGCGAAACCACGCAAAGAAACCACAGAGTGGCTCATATCAGATGAAAATTCACTTCAAGGAAAAGCAATTTTGATAAGATTTTAAACTATTACATCTGATGAAAACACACCAAAGGGATAGCTGTATATGTATACTTCTGTCACAGTAAAGCTCAATGTCCTGTTGTGAGAACAACCTGATTAACAATGTTTTATGTCATGAAATGTGAGTGATGTTACAAAACGGCAGTTCTCTTAGGATCAGTTTTTGCCATAACTCTACAAATTTGGGTTGAAGAATTATCAATAACGGATGGTTTGATTTTCATGAAATAAAATGCTTTGTGGCGCTAAGAGTTTAACTTAGTCTTCTGGATCGGTTTATATTTTGTTTCTTTATGTGTTTATGTGGGCCGTAAATTTAATGATCTGTTGATCATTGTGATAACCACTTGTAATGTTAAGTTCAAATTTTATTATTACAGTCATGAAAAAAATGAGCAAATCTTCCCTGGGAATGTCAAAGTTTCATTTTGCAAACTTTGAGGCATTTAATTTTGACATTATTTCTGTGTGTTGTGATAAATTGCCAAAGTAGACCAAATTAAACCCTTCTGCAAAACTCCATTTGTGCCGTAAAACACATTCTAACGTTATATTTTTATGCAAATATGATCTACACGTCTTCAGCAAAATAACTAGTAACTAAATGTAGTTTTGTGGGTCCAAAAGTATAAATCAAGGCACCAGATTGGGTTGAAGGCCACATTCCCATAGGCGCATAGCTTTGCTGACGCCACCTTAAATAAAAGTGATCAAAATGAATAGCTCATGTTGCGTTAGTATCAAGATGTACAACCAGTCATGACCTTTGTCATCTTGATTGGTTGCTCATGTAGTACTACCTTAGGGTTCTGGACACACTCTTTTAAGAATCTCTGCTGTTGCTGTTTTTTTTTTTTAACGGATCAACATACGCTCAGTTTTTGTTTGGTTTTTTTTTTTCATTTGTTTTCTACATTGAGCAAGCACCATTCTCTTTCTGCCATCCGCCTAGATATCGGCAGAGAATTATCAGTTAGTTTGCGATATATATATGGAACTCGTTGGTTACAATAAAATGCGGATAATCATCAGCGTACGTTTCAAAATCCGTGTCCAAAATTTCAAGAATAATACTGCAGTTCTAGAAAAAATTTCAGGCTCGACTTAATTTCGCGCTTTTCGCTCTCGTAGTAGATGCGCGAAAATAAGATGCATCAAAATTTATTGGCATGATGGTAGGTTATATATAGACACGCCATGATGCTCGAAATTAAAATACGCAACTATTTTTAAATTTACGAAAAAAAATTGCCCGAAATTAACCACTCGCGAAAATGTTTAGAACTACAGTGTTGTTCATCTGGATGATAAAGAAAAGTGGCCCCGCGATGGACCCTGGAGGAACACCAATGTTCGCCTGTTTGAAAGACAAGTAATGTAACCAACGTTTGCTTCCTATTTTGTAAATTTGGTTAGAACAATGTTTATGGAGGAAGGCTCAGCATGACACAGTTGATTTTCTTTTCAGGAGAAATGAATGATCGACAAGATCGAAAGCTTTTTCTAAGTCAATCATGAGTGACCCACATACTTTCTGTTTGTCTATAATTGACAAAAGGTAATCAGTCATTTCAATTAAAGTCGTGTCATATGAATGATTCCTCTAAAAAATTACCGTTCTTCAAGAAAAGGACTATGTCAAGCCAAGTATTTGTAAAAACAAAACCATCATGCGCATGACATTTAATGACCTTTGAAAGGACAGACAGAACAAAAATAGGTGTGTGATTTTTATAATCACTCCTGTCACCACCTCTGTAGAGTAGAATCCCCCGTGTCATCTTCCGTGTAGCAGGAAATGTAGATAAGGAGCTGTTGGTATTATACATCGCATGTACAGGGATGGCAATCATAGGGGCTGAGAATCTTGAGCATTTTTGCACTAAAGTCATCAATTCCAGTAGCCTTGTTTCTTAAGGAACTTGAAGACAAATGAGTATTAACTCATTCCACCCTGGTGACGCTTTTTCCCGCTAATATCTAAATGTCGTCTGCTAATTGTATTTTACTAATTTAGGGACTATTTTTCAATATTTTTGATGAAACTTGCATGGAAGATCATTCCAAATTATATGCCCATGGTCAACAGCTTTCCTTGGCGCGCTCTGGGCGCATTGCGCCCAGAGCGCGCCAAGGAAAGCTGTTGACTCAGTCTTCTATCAGGGTGGAATGAGTTAAACTTGAGAAATTGAATACTGAACTTCTTTTGGTTTGTTTTTTCTCATAAATAATTGTCAATTTAGGAAAGGTACATGGAGTATCAGTCAAATCTGCTTACAAATATTTTTGTGGGATTTCACAAAAATGAGCATTAAATTTGTTGGAACGTTCAGCTTCATTGAATTTGCTGTTGTCTGATTGTACATGTAGTTTGAGACTTAAGAGAACGAGTTCGAGAACGTTGATTTTATGTTTGACCCAATCTGATTATCATTTGGTTTACTTTGACAGAAATTGTCGATCGCATAGTTTGGCTCCTTTCGCGCTTTCCTATAAAGTGATCATGCATGCAAACCACCCGTTTGTTATGCGGTATGTAGAGTATCATTGCGTCCTGGAATTACTTGATATACATCATCGTCAAACCATGGTGATTCTGTGAGACTTTTTACCTGTTTATCAACATATGATGTATGTTTATTAAAAGTAAAAGTCAAGTTTCTCATTTACATCGTCCGTAATTGATAGTATTGAATAAGGTCATTGGCAGAGATCTTTACGAAAATGCTTCTCATGAAAATTCTTCTAGTTTCTGTACGTAACAGTTTCATGCCCTGGGCAGTGTGCAAAAGAAGAATTATGCTTGCAAACCAAACTAATTGGGAAATGATGAGATAAACTAATTTTATAACCTTTGGGAGCAACGTATCATTACGACAACATTTATATGCATGATTTTTGAGTGCTCCTGATGTAAGTCTGGTAAGTTTCGATATCTGTTGCACAAGTCCAAGGTCAGCGACAAATGAAATAGAAGAATGATTTTGCTGTTGACGTACATTGATGTTCGTGTACCCCAGAAGGTAAGTGTATATGGCTGTGGAGACAGCTGCCATTACGTGAGACAGTATGGACTTACCAGTCTCGGCAGTTGTAGCAACGGGACGATATATGTAACCAATAAGGATCTTCTTTTTCTTTTTTTGCTTCATCAGGCTTAATTTCTAAACAAATAACTTCTTATACATTTTGTAGGTCTGTTCTGCTGGAGCAGGATAATCTCTCATTGATGTAAGCTAGATTACCACCCTACGTTTCCCTAGCCTGTCTTTTCCTACCACAGTTTTTAACCTTCAATACTGTACCCAGATGATGGATCCTGAGAAATAAGGAAAGCTTCTTAAAGAACAATTATGCCATATCTAGCGACGATTTTTTTTCATTTGAACGCACCGTATTTCTTCAAATTTGTTCAGCAGGTGTTGTACATTTCTCATAACTTTATCTTGTAAGCCAAATGAAATACCTTGCTGTCGATCAGCATCAGAAGTTACGCCATGGCGGACATTTTCATTATCATCAATTTGGGAGCATACTGTTGTCTTTTTCTCACACTGTCTGTCGTTTAACTGTATTATTCCACAAAAGTTATAAACAAATTCAAGGTTTCCATTCAACAGTGGAGCTTGTATATTTTGCGAATCATACCAATACACTGTACATGGAACAAATAGACAAGAGCAATGGTCCTGGCGGCTTTCTCAGGCGAAACAAATATTCTCCTGTCATCCATGGTGGGCATCCATAAAATCATTCCCGATGAAGTATATATTCTTGCCGGTGTCATGGATTGGACCAGGTGGGGCTGTCAATATGTGTATGGACTGTTGACCACTCATGCTGCTTGCGGCTTGTTGACAAACATATTTTGGAACATTGGATCAATTGGTGACATGATATGGACTCCATATCATGAAAAAGGTGTGTACAAGCTTTGCTGCTCGACTTCACTAGGACAATCTGTGCACAAGCAAAAGCCAATTGTTTGTTGGTTTTGAACAAAGGGTTGTGTCGCTTGTGCCAGGTACACAGACACTAACAAACAAATTAAGGATAGCCAGGCCACCTGATTTGCCTCGCCTTGTTTTACTTTTCTCTGTCCTAACAGTCAAACGAAGCCAAAATATACCGATTACATTTCCGTTAACAGAGATGACCATGCCCAGCTTTAATGCCTGAAAATATTGTCTCTGAATATAAAAAAAAATGCTACAAGGGCAAATACTGAAGAAAAAAAACATGCCACGTTCACAGTTGTCCACGAGATTCTTGTTTTTTTTTAAATTTTACCCCGGTGACATCATTTTCAGTGAGCTTGAGCGAACTTGAAGTGGTGGTGGTCAGATCACCACTATTAATACTATATTCTACAGAGATTAAAATCCTTTTGCAAGTCTGTGCAGCAGAGCTGCGATGAAATGTTTGCTGCAGACTTCTTCCGCACTGAAGTCCTGGTTTGAGAAAAAAATTTGTCGCATATGTGACACAGCCGTCATGTTCGGTAAATGTACTGCCCTCTGCAAAAAATATCTGCCTCCCTTTTAAACCGTGGGCAAGCCGTACTGACTGAAGCTGGTAGCATTGAGTATTTACCTTGTTACCTTGCCTGTCGGTGGTACTGGCTTTTTGTGTAAGATTCCTTTCGTGGGATTTAGTCTAAGTACGCATGGCACAATGTAACAATAATGGTAAGGTTTTTGTCTGTTATAATGCTTTTTAAGTTTTGGCGAAGCACTTTTAATCATGAGCCCACCATGACAGACCTTCAAGAATCTTTCCTCATACTGGAGATACTTGACCCCAGTACCGTGGTCATAGGTAATTATGAACTGATCTGACTGCAGACCGCCATGTTGGCTTTAACCCCTGCAGTGAACAGTTTGCAATTAAAAACAGCCTGGCGTCAGAACTCAATGATTCTCTCTCTCTCTCTCTCTCTCTCTCTCTCTCTCTCTCTCTCTCTCTCTCTCTCTCTCTCTCTCTCTCTCTCTCTCTCTCTCTCTCTCTCTCTCTCTCTCTCTCTCTCTCTCTCTCTCTCTCTCTCTCTCTCTCTCTCGCTCTCTCTCTCACGCACGGGATTACCACAATTCACTTTGATTCAAGATTCAAATGCCCATACTTTAAATCATTTCATTATATTTCCTTGTTTTTTCTTTTTTTTTTTTTCTTTTTTTTTTTTCTTTTCGTTTTTTTTTTTTTTTTTTTTTTTTTGTTTTTTTGTTTTTTTTTGTTTTTGTTTTTGTTTTGTTTTTGTTTTTTTTTGTTTTGTTTTTTGTTTGTTTACTTATATATTTATCGTCGAGTGCCTTGGGCAACTGAGTGGCACTGAGAGAAAAAGTTATCATGTTTATTGTTGTCCCGCAGGGACGTTATCAGGCGTCAAAATGAGATGAAGGTTTTTATTTGGAGTGGCTTACATTTCACGTCACTACCTTCCCCTGCACAAAATATGAAACCTAGTCATTCAGCTTGTCATCCGGCATGTCAAACCCAAGAGGAGAAAAACCCCATCGACCAATTTCTCGCAGCCTTCAGAAACACGGAAAACCTACTGGTTTTGGATCCTAATGTTCTACGAAATTGAATTTCGTTTCAGTTAATTATGTATATATATATATATATATATATATATATATATATATGGGTGTGTGTGTGTGTGTGTGTGTGTGTTTGTGTGTGTGTGTGTGTGTGTGTGTGTGTGTGTGTGTGTGTGTGTGTGTGTGTGTGTGTGTGTGTGTTTATGAATAACAATGGCCCATTAAGTATTTGTACCTAGTGCAAGCAAGACAGGTTTACTGGTGCTCAAATTATGTTTATACACTTCAAAAGAGAAATCATTTTTCTCCACATTATTATGGAGTCCTAAACTTTCAAGAAAAAAATCATTCGACCCCACGGGGTTACGGTTACATACTTTGACTTTAAGAGAAAGTTGCTTTGGAAACTGCTTTTACATGGAAATTATGCTTTGCCAAATAACATGTCCAGAATTTGTACATGATACTTATATTTCTAGCGTCTTTAACGTGTTTAAATATTTTTTAATGAACACTTCATAATAATTTAATAAAAATCCATTAAATGAGTATTCATGTTTACACAAATTAAGTTATTCGGAAACATAATTATCTAGCGAAAAGGCCGTGTCACTGATCCTTTGTTTGACATTGTAATTGTTTTTGTACACTATGATGTAAATATTTGTTCGTTCGTTCACTTGCCGAGTGACATGTCTGGGTTGCCAACTTGCTTACTTACTGTTCACACATTTACTTATCGTTAAACTCACTCAACCATCTTGTCTACTTCTGAATAACTGTACAAATGACGTTGGTGTGTGATTCAGCAGAAAATATATTTCAGCATAAATTACTCTAAAATCTCAAACACACAAAAAAAATGTTTGTTTTTTTTAAAATCAGTAATGGGTCGTAAGTGCTTCTCACTTTGATTTGTTGTGACAAAACGCTTGGAGCTGATATGCCGTTCAAAAGTAAAACGTCTTTCCTAAAATCTTCCCCTTAATGACTCCCAACGGCACAGACTACCATTAATTAACCATTTCCCGCTTGTAAAACAGAGTACATAATAAGTTGAGCAAGTAAGGTTTGGTAACTGTTGCCTGTACGTCAGTGTCCTACACCATCTCTGAATTTCCTTTCGTGAAGGGACTATTTTCGGATGGGTTTTATTTTTAGCAGACACTCTTATTGGCAGGAATGCAAGAGTGTGTTTTTAAGATCAACTGCCAAGATATGAACACTTTTGCAACTTACTGACAAAGACATATTGAACTGATAATCATACTTTGGTGGCAGTGAGACAATGTCTCTTCCTTTATTCTTTGGTACAATATAATATGAAACTGAAAACAACATACAAGTGATCATGATATTTCTTATTCCAGCGATTTATACATATTAAATATTTATATATACATCCTCACAAAAACTCAATCCCAAACAAAAAAATGATTTTGGAAACAAATATAAAAAGGAACTAAAAAGTGCCACGGAGCCTCCCTGAGGAGCTCGTTCTATAAAGGAAGAAAGGGTTCATGCACCGAGCTTGCAATTTTTATTCAGGAAAACGGCTGGATAAATATTACTCGGAAGAAGCTGCCTGTTCCTTCAAGGCTTTAACTGCAAACTTTTTTGGTCAGTTTTCTACAGAATGAAGACAATAAATGAACAGAAATTAAGGGTAAATGGCAGTGTCCAAGTTTGAGGCGCAGTTGTAACAAAACTAAGCCAACTTTAAGAAAAATCACCTGATCTACTTTTCTTTGGAAAACAGGTTGAATTCAAACTAAAAGTTTAATTAAAATGTTAAGTTCAGTGTTTTGTGAGTTAGTCCGTACATTATGAGGTCCTTGTTTTTACACATAATTTGGACTGTTTTTTTTTTTCAACAAACTGTGACATGAGACAACTCCACACATTACAAGAACCTTTGTCAAATTTGGTCTTTCCAAAACAAACAATGTTTTTACTTTTGTTCATTTTTTTCCTGGTACCTGCATGCCTTTTTCATCTAGTTAAGATATAGTCAGTTACACATAAACATTATACTGTCCAGACAAATTCCTTCTCTTGGCATGCCAACATGGCAACTGTCACATTCCGATACTTGGTTGAAATGTGCAATAATTTGTGACGCATGCGCAGTGTATGAGCCAATAGTACCCGCCAACTTCGGATCATAAAGCTCAGCGGGAATATGTGCGTGGATGGACGATGCCATATCTCTTCTCTTAAAACCTATTTCATAAGTTTATTTTAGTATAGGGCATACAACTGTGACCTTATATATACTCGTCTGGGGGGAGATTGTCACTTGCTGGTTATTTTGCCTCTTGAAGTACTGTATACTTCTCCGTTTGTGGGTGGTTTGATGACGAGGAGGAGCAGGAGCAGGAGGGGGAGGAGAGGATCATAATACACAGAGCAAAACAGATGATCAAGTTGTGGATAACACCTCTGACCAGGCAACCAAGTTGAATTTGGCAAGTAATTTAAAATTAATATAATGTGTAAATATATAGTATACATTTAACAGATGCAGACGAAAAGACGCTTTGTTATTCTGGTTACACCCTGTCTTATTACTAGGAGGAGACAGTATATTGTCACAAATGGCTCAAAGGAACAACTTTGATAAATGGGTTTTCCTTTATCCTGTAATCCCGCTTTCGTCAAAAGGATTGTGCAAAGGAAGAATACGGACTTTAAGTCCTTGGTCAATCAGGTTACCGGTATGCTTAGTGCTCCTCGAGTAACACGGTCACTCAGTCTTGCAGCGTTATCGGGTAAGGAATAAACTCTGCTATTAATTGATTTTAAATCCAAACAGAATCCATCTCAACTTCAATTTCCAGGAGCAGGCACCCATGATTACCTGTGGACACAATGTATTTTGTTACTATGCCGCATAACATTGACCAGTTATAGTGGCTTGGAATGGTTATGTGAGGAAACCGAATGAGTGGGAATACGTAATAATAATGATACCAGGGATATACAAAATATAAAAAAAAAAAAGAAAAAGAAAACCCCAACAACCTGGAATCCTTAGAACTTTTGTGTAATTGAAGGGCTTCTTCATTCAGCATTATTAATCAGTTGTTCCTAGCTGAACTCTTAACGTGGCTGTAGGGATTTCTTTACCTCAAGGTTGTTCAATTTGACATGGACTCTGATTTATGATGTGGTCAATGAACTCTAGATGGCGCCTCATGTCAAGTGCACAAAGCGTCGTGTTATCATGACCACAATCCGGTCACAAGCTTTCTCTCGATGAGTGCGAGCAATTAGAAAGTCCACGTGAGCTGTTAACTCATTTTAATAGCCACCGATTGTAAGAACGGAAAAAAGGTCCACTATTTTTCAGCACAAATGTTCTATTTCATTGCATGTATGTGAGAAGTAGTACAAGTTTACCGTAGGCCAATCAGTGAGCACAGGGACACACAGTTTGTTTTCTGCAGCAGCACGAGAAGATGTGTATTGTAGCCGGCAGGTGGCGCTTAGAACTGGCATGAAATTTAAACTTTGGGTGTCAAACCTGCTGCACGTTTTGCCACAGTGTACCTTTACAAATGCATCAGCTAGTGTGTTTACAAACTCAATGATAGAACAGTCTCAACTTTCAATGCGATCGATTATCTGTTTTCTTTTCTTTGTCTTTTCCCTTTTATCATTATTATTATTATTATTATTATTATTATCATTATTATTATTATTATTATTATTATTATTATTATTATTATTATTATGTTGTTGTTGTTGTTGTTGTTTTTGTTGTTGTTGTTGTTGTTGTAGGCACAGCCTTAGATGCGAGCGTCAGCATTACAAAGTATCGACAATTACGTCGGTCGATCAGGCAATATATAGCACCTGGTCGTTAGGTTCCTCTAGCGGCCAATTACTAAACCAGTCTACAGGGGCAAAGCCGTACTACCTTGAACAAATGAACGAAATTATCTGTCGTATAGCCTTTCTTTTTGCTAAACACTCTTCCACAATTTAAGCATCGTTTCCAAGATTTTTATATCGTCATTGAAGTAGTGCCCTATCCTGTGGCAGAGACGTAGTGCGTACCGAGAGTGATTGTTGGATTGTTGCGCGACAACACCAAAATCGGAGCAGGCTTTGGCAACATGGCGTTTTGGGGCCCCGGGGGGGGGGGGGATAAGAGTGACTGGAAGTTGCGATCTGGAAGGCCCCGAGACGCGACCTGGTGGCTGCATAGTGTGCAGATATTAGTAGAGTAGGAAACAACATGCCCAGCAAATACTACATACTTTGGGATGTTTTTTTAGGTTATTCTCACACCTGTCAATTTTTTGTATTCCACGGAAACCCACTTCCAGCCCCAAAAGCGTGTTTGCCGGGTCGACGTTCCATCGAGGTGTTAACGATGCAAGTGCGTAAAACGTTATCATTCATTACACTCTGCCAACAACGTTTTCTGAAGCCCAGTTATGAATTATTGACATTTTCCCCATAAAGGTCGGTAAGTTAGAAAATTTGGTGTAGATAAAACTGCGTGAATTACCCGGGGTGCCTGAAAAACGCAATGGATGCGCCCAAGTGTGCAAGGAATGACGAAGAAAATCAACTTCGTTGCATCGATACCGAGTACTCTTCTGATTGGATAATTTACCGTTCTGTTATATCCTATATTCACGTGTTTATTGTAAGAGCTCGCTGACGCTCGCTATTATTATTATTATTAGTAGTAGTAGTAGTAGTAGTAGTAGTAGTATATTATTATTATTAATGTGCTGTAGGTATTGCCTGAGATGGAAGCGTCAGCATTACACGGTTTAGATAATAACGTTGGTGGATCAGGCAGTAGTACCTGGTCGTTAGGTCCCTCTAGCGACCATATACAGTCTAGAGGGGCAAGGCCATAATACCTTGAACAGCTGAACGAAATTATGTACCGTATAACCTTTCTTTTCATTAGACACTGTTCCACAAATTTAGGTTTTATTCCCAAGATCTTTATTTTGCCATTCAACTGGTGCCGTATCCTGTGGCAGGGACGTAGTGCGTACCGAGAGAGATTGTTGGATTCTTGCACGACAACACCAAATCTGAGCAAGCTTTGGCAATATGGCGTTTTGGGGCTTCCGGTGGGGGGGGGGGGCGCAAGTGTGACTGGAAGTTGCGATCTGCAAGGTCCCCGAGAAGCGACCCGGTGACTGCACAGCCTGCAGATATCAGTTAGGTGAGACGCAACATGCACAAAAAACACTACATACTTTGGGATGTTAATTTAGGGTTCCCTCACACCTGTCAAGTTTTTTCTATTCCGCGGAAACCCATTTCCAGCCCCAGAAGCATGTTTGCCAGGTCCCACGGTCCATCAAGGTGCTAACGATGCAAGGTGATGAATCGTTATCATTTATTACACTCTAACGACAACGTTTTCTGAACAGCTATGAAGTATTGACATAATTTCGATAAAGGCCAGTAATTTTGAGACTTTGGTGTAAGAAAATGTGCGAAAATTAACCGGGATGCATACAAACGGTAATGACCGGGAGGGGGGCGCCCATGTGCGCATGCGCAGCAAGGAGCGACGAAGAAAATCAACTCCGTTGGCTAGGTACTGAGTACTTTTCTGATTGGATAATTTACCGTTCTGTTATATCTTATAATCACATGTGCCTATGGTAAATGCTCGCTATCACTATTATTATTATTTCAAAGTAACCCTGGTGTAACCGCAAGGAACAAGAGTCAACAACTTTTCTGGATGCATCCTGGGCGCGGAAAGCTATGACGTCAATCCTGACAGAAAAAAAAGAAGTAATGGATATGTCTTAAGCTGGATCATTTGAATAATTGTTAATCGGAAATATTTGCATTTGTTCGCTGTGCTGCTTCACTTTTGTGCCTACTTCTCTTGATTTTTCTTGTTGACTAAGGCAAAGGTAAAGATATTGGCCGGAAAACAGGTGTTTGTGATCACAAATAACATGGCCAAGGCCAGGTCATTTTTTTCACCCCAGTTTTTTTTTTTCAGACCTAAGTGAAAGTATGGCATTTGCACATAACGTGAGGGGGATATTATTTGTGACTGTAATCACCTGTTTCGCGGCACATTCTTGTACTTTTTCTTTTCAGACATAACGATTGTTGGAGTGGAATTTCCATGTTGTTAGTTTACCTGGGCATGTAAGATTACTTCATACCACTCTTGGCTGCTAAGATGAGATGATGATAGAATTATGTCTATTTAAAGTCCAAAATGACGACAAGGCTTCATCCATACAATATGCGCAAGGTGGACTGAAACAAAAACATTTTTTTCAAAGACAGCTGAGAGGCGTAATTGAGCTCAAGTATAACTGATGGGGGGCTTTGGGAGCTGCAATTAAAAACACGGGGCCTTTTAGATCGATGGTTTGAAAAAGTGGGGTTTTTGAGAGCGACATGTGGTCCAAAAATGGGGTCTTTCCCGCGGAGCCTACCCGTAACGCTAAGTAATGTGTGTACCCCCCCCCCCCCCCCCTCCTCGAACTCCGGTAATACCGACGCCTTCGGTACAACGGTAAAAGTGTGGTTATAATAGTTTTTCTTGTTATTTCACGGGAAAAGTAGTTATGACATGTAAATGCGCTTGTTCTTTTTTACAATAGAGAAATCCTAATAACAGAAAAAATGTTGTCTTAACTGCAAGGTAAAAAGAGTTATAACCAGACAGAATATTGTCTCCATTGCACGGATAAAGTTATCAGAAGAAAAACGTCATTGCGAGATGTTTTTATTCATGTTATTATTACAAGCGAAAAAGACGTTATTAAAAGATTTATTCTTGTTGTTACAAAAAGTAATGTCGATGTCACCATTATTTTTTTCCTTGCTTGCTCTACAAGAATTATGAAGTCGCGGTAACTAGCAAAATGCGTGATTACGCTGATACCAATGAGCGTCGACAATTATTACATAAATTAATCATTTGAACGAATTTAGAGTTTTCGCCTTTTAACAGCATTATCCGAGCAGTTTTACCTTGAACTAAACTTGTTGCACATTTTTATTCGCAAGATATCTGCAACTTGTATGCGTGTAGTCAGTGAAACTCTTTTATAACATCTTCGAAGGCTAATTAATATTTTTAATAATAACAGGAATTAAGGTTGTAGCACAACATTATGTTATTTGTACTTTATACATGGGTCAGAAGTACGCTCTTAGTAAAGAGGACCATGGTCTATTATTATACATGATGATAAATGGGCTTTTGCTTTACCATATGAACTTCAACGGCATTGACGACTTGCTTCAGTATTTAGTAAACAATGACAACTTCAATGACTATAATTGTAGGGAACATCGCTTTGCATCTGGACTAGTCAGGTATTTTTAGCCTGCGTTTATGTGTTCCTGTATGTACCGTTGCTATTTTGTTTCATTAGGTATTGTGTATCTCGATGTACATGCATTTTACACTTTCCTCGTGTATTGAGGATTTAATGAAGACAAATGATGATCACAGGGGCTATTCTACCTGGTATGGCTATTATTTGATCATTACTGTATACTCAGATAGCCAAAGGTTAATGGAGTATCAAAATACCCGAAGTCTGGATACCCGTATGTCATTAATCAATACGTGACGACGACAAATACTAACAAAATCATACTTGAACAAACATATCCGAACAGCAGTATTGACTTTGCTTTATATGATTAATTTCCTGTAATTTGCTGAAGTGTGTGTGAAACCGATATCTATACGGCTATGGTATAATGTAGATTAGAGTAAGCATGGTATTTTTTTTTTTTTTTTGAAAATTGCCGCGCGATTCAACTTCTTGTACTTTATATGAACGTGGCACATGGTCAGCGTGATTTTACGCCGCAGTTAACACATTTCCCGATAGATGGGGATATCAACAATATTCCTGTTTCTTTGCTATTGAAAATGTGGCTGCAGATCAGCGACATTAAGAGTGAAAAATCCATGCATTGTTAATGCCACGTACTTTGGAGTATTCGGTATGGTGTTGGTTCGTTGCGCCGGGCTTATTGAGAAAAAAAAAAAGAAGAAAAGGAAAATACAGTCAGGTATAAAGCTTCTCCTTTGGCTATATATACAGGACCACGCTTATTAAGAAAAGAAAGAGAGAAACTTTGCAATATCAATTCTGGTATGACAAAGAGATGCCAATGAGACACATTGTCATGAAACGTAAAATAAATTCAAATGTACACAAATTTTCCGTGAGACGGCAGAGAGACAGAGAGACAGAGTATCAATATCATAAATGCAAAGAGGAAATATATTGTACAGTAATTGGCATACTTTCAAAGGAGATATGAAAAAAAAATGGCGTTCCATTATATTTTTGCTGTGTATGTTCATTTGGATGAAATTATGTACAAACGTGTATATATATATATATATATATATATATATATATATATATATATATATATATATATATATATATATATATATATATATATATAAATATATATATATATCTATATATATATATATGTATATGTATATATATATATATATATACATTTCCCTTTGAGCGTACTGACTTTGAATGATAGATATTGGAATATAAAGAAAAAAAGATGTTGATCTTCCAATCAGAGTCACAGGTATCGTGCCGGGAAGTCTCACTGAAATGCTACACATGTCATCGCATGGGGCACTTCATGGACATGTTACGTTTCTTATTAGTCATTTGTTGGTATCAAATTAAATATTTTTATACATATACATTGTAACTCAGGATGCACCTGAATTTTCTGGTCTCAGTTGGTTACGTATATAATACATGTATACACAAAGGCTGTAGGGTTAATATATCTTAACAGGACCTGTAGTTTTACTCAATTAGTTTAGCTACTTCATAGAAACCACATACAAGCATAGTACAATCTGCCAATTGAAGGTTCAGTAACACAAGGAGCGTCGAGGGTCTCTACCTTCCTTGGCTCTCTTCCCTTGTTTATAACAGTAATGGATGGTTTGTGAGATTACATATGGTAGAAGAGCAAGTCACCATTATTTCCCTTTGTTTTCGGATAAGGACTGTTTTATTGTCGGCAAGAAGTATTCCTAACGAATTGATTGAGGAAACACGGTCCATGACCAAACTAAAATTTTTCGGCTAGGTGATTGGTGCCAACGGTTGCTGGTTCGAGACCCGGCTGTTCCGCGGTCACAAAACATATATTTTCGGTCGTATTTTAATACTGGTACACAGTACTTGCACTGGATTTAATACATTGAAATCGGTTTTGTCGATTTTGAGGATTTGGTGCATTTGGTATGTGTGTTTCTCATTGTTTGGCTGGGTGATTGGTGCCAAAAGTTACTGGTTCGAGACCCGGAAGTTCCGTGGTCACAAAACTTATACTATCTCTTTGTTGACACATCGGTGGTCCTTGCGAGGGTTTACCTGTTTGTTTCTGTGCATTTTCGTGACTCTACCGCTTACGTTCATGTGTATGCTTATTATGTTCAAGAATATTGTAAAGGCATTTGGCTTAGCAGCCATCTTTGCTTCACAGCTACTTTAAATAGGAGTAAACCGGCATATCTATAATTATGATGATACAATTTGCAGATTCTTGAATGCTTGATTTTATCAAGATGGCGACCCAACCAGTTGGTAATGATTCGAACAAGTACACAGCCATTTAAACATGTTTGAATTGTTTTTTCTGGACCCCGTGTGGTGTTTTCTGTATAGTTGCAATGGTTGGAGTCTTAATCGGATAGCATCAAACCGACATGAAAGTGAGCAAATATCTCGCAGGAATACTCAATTGGAGAGATGCCTTGAAGCGTAATCATTTTTAGTTTAAACGTATTTTTAACACTTTGGTAAGCTTCATGCACTTATCACATCCCGCCAGATCGATTAAAAAGCTGACAAAAATCTTCCAGGAACACGCAAGTGGGAAGATACTGTAAAACCTCATTACTTTTAACACTTTGATAAGCCTCATGCAAGCCTAATATACATGTATTTCAGCCTAACTGCTTAAAATACAAAAGACTTTAGGAAATTATAGTAATTGCGTTGGAATTATGATCATGTTGTCATTTTCGAACTTGCACTTCAGATCTCGTATTCAAGGTTGCTATACAGCTTATTTGGTATCAGAACGATTGCGCTGTCCGATAAGGTGCATGTAATTCAGCATTTGCCAACTAAATAGCAATGCCAAAGTACTGGAATATACATAATATTTTATTAATTATAATTAAAATTACGATAACTAAAAATAGATTATTTCAAATATACCGAATTCTATGCGTTGTAGCTTAAAAGGATCGAATATGTAGGTGTGCAGAAACACTTGGGTCTTTGTTTTTTTTTTTTTTTTTTTTGAAGATCTTTCTTGGTCCACCCATGTCAATAATATTATTGCAAAATCTTAAAATAAATAATTGGCATACTTAAACGTTTGCAGTACACATTCAATAGACGATCTATAGAATCCCTTTATTTTCATTTGTGCTTAGAATATCCCACTGTGGTCTGGGATGGATGCACGAAAGCTGATAAAGATAGACTTGAGTCTGTTCAGTTGGTTGCAGCTCCAGCCATTACTGGTGCATTTGCCAAAACAAGTCGCCAATAAATTTACACTGGGACAGGATTACTGGTGCATTTGCCAAAACAAGTCGCCAATAAATTTACATTGGGACAGGATGGGAAACATCAGCTGAGCGCAGAAGGAAAAACAAATGTGTGCTTATCTTCAAAATTATGAATGGATTTGCTGCGGCATACCTTCTCGATAATTGCCAAGAATAGTGTCGACTCGGACTAAACAAACAAGTTCTCTTGAAGCCCGAAAAAAAATAATAAAGCCAAACCTAAGCGTAATGAATTGTATTATATTGAAGAAAGAAAAATCTCAATTATTCACGCCAGAATGAGGATGGTCTGTATCCAGCTGATGAGTGAACAAAATAGGAGTTGTGGAGTCCCCATCATGTTTGTATGGAGCGAATTTAGAGAGTACCGACGGTCTTTTTTTTTCAGTGCCCCGAATATGTTTTCTTTAGAAATGAATGTCGGTCTAAAATAATATCCCTAGGAAATTATTTTCAGTTTAAAAGCTGTATAATATGAAATTACGGGTAAAGGAATAACATTGCGTGCGTCAAAACGAGCAAATATTTGAAGCTGTACACAAATATAGTAGCCAATCTGGAAGGTTCAAAGTATGACCATTAGTGGTCATGTATAATTAAGATTATTTACAAACTTAGAATCTCGCTTTTCTCCTTCAAAATTTCTATGATATCATTATTTGCGCAATGTTTTTCCTCTATCCGAGTATTAGGGTTTTGAAACTTCAATTTGTATTGTTCCGTGTGTACAAGAGGCCCCCATGTAAGCTAGTGAACCTGTAGGCCCACTGTTTTTGCAATAAAATATGTTGAAACCAAAGCACTGAATGAGGTAAATTTTCAGCCTAAAGTGTTTAAATGGTTACATAAAATATTTTTGTGATATCTTTTTCAACTATATAAAATATGTTAGGTACTGTTGAATTTTTAATCACGAAATTCAGGAGAAGTTACTGACATGGGTGAAATGTAAGCCTACATAGGTCGTCGTAAAATTAATAACCTCTGATCAACACAAACCACTCGGAACTAAAGCTATTTGCGTCAAAACATCGATGCTTATAGTCTTTTTTAATTTTACTTTTATCTTTAAACGTTTTCCCACCCTCCGCTTAGAACCGGTAGAGTCAAACATTTTATCACAAAATAGAGGAAAAAGCTCGCCACCCCCGTAAGTTACATTGCAGGTTGGCACTGCGTAAGTATTTGGTTTTAACATTTTTCATTCACAAACGAAAACAATTCGGAAGAGGGGCGGTGCCCTATGAGAATTCCTCTTGCGTAAATCTTCAGTAGTTAGCATTCGTAACTCAACTGCACAATATTGCTTTTTTCTGACACAAGTTATTTTGGAAAGGTTTTGTTTACAGCGCATGTTTATGGCATACAAATTGCGACACATCCACATATTTTTAAAATTAAAATTAATTAGCTCTGTGATTAGCGCCCACATTAAAATCTTCCAGGCCCACCGAAACTTGCACATTTTCGCTACAAATGAAATATTCGGCAGTATGCTATCGGTTGAATCACTGGTAAAAATAATGAAGACTGCTCTATGACTAGATTTTAATCGAGTATTTTACTAGAAAATAAAACATTAAGAAACCAAATGAACAAATTCATTGCCATTGTTAGGCATACCACATGGTTTGTTACAATGTTCATCGTACCGTGCCCAATGTTTCAGTAAACACCTTGCAGGGTAGAGTTCCACTCAACCCCTGCGTTGACATCGTTCTATTCTGATGATTTCGTCCGGGTATTACCTTCAGAGTAAATATGCGAGAAATATCTCACCTTGCTCCGTGTTTCTGCAGATAATCCAGCCCAGGCGGAATATAATAAAAGACGTTATTATAACAGTGTCACTGTACATGTGGTCTGCTTTGTAACAAACAGAACCTTTCATGATTGCTTTTCACAGAAGCATGTCTTTCTTCATAGTTCTTGCAAAGTTAATTCTCGCCTCTTCTCGGGCGATCTCGTCACATGGTAATGCTTCTTCAAAGTCCATGTTATCCACGCATTCACTGTTTTATGAATCAAATGTTATATGAAATGAAAGTTTCAGTAGTATGGCTTGTACTGTTTAGACAGTTCGTAGTTCAACGTCTCTGGCGCCAGCGCTGCTCGGCCGAAAAACTCCATCTCGTAAGGCGATAGGTAGCCGTCACCTATTCTAGAGAAAATATGCAGTCTGAGTATTTTGTACTACGGTTTGTAACATTTAACAATTTTTTAGTGAAAAGTCATGTATACCTATGTACCCACAAATGCCAGCAGGATCAACCTAGGCCAATATGATGATGATGATGATGATGATGATGATGATGATGATGATGATGATGATGATGATGATGATGATGATGATGATGATGATGATGATGATGATGATGAATAATTTAACCCATGCGGCCCTATGTTGCACTCTTGATACAAAACGTCCACAAAACACGCCGAGGAAATCTGTTGCCTTGGCATAACTCTGTTACTTTGATGCAAGACAAGGCATGCTGGGACATGAGGGCAAGGTCGTGGTGAAATTGAATGTGAAATCTTTGTAATTGAACAAATGATCAGAATGTATGCAAACAAGAATGGATACCTTGACAGCGTATCCTGGTGCTGTAACGACGAACTCGATACAATATGTCGGCAAGGTTCGCTGCTGAGAGTTTATCACTCTGCCAACCTTGCATTACGAAACGTTGAGTCCTGCATTTTTGATCGTCATGAAATATCTTATCACAGTATGAAACTTTTGTCTTAAAGCTCCTCCAGATAAAAATCATCCCCCATTTGAAGAAATGCTAGTTTTTTTTTCTTGCCGAAAATCCATCTTGCTTGTCACCTTTCGTAAAAAAAAACGTCATCACCCATGAACTATTTTACAGATTTATCTGTGTCATTGCAGTCCGCCTGCCCGCCATGTTGCTTGTGACGTATCAGCTGCAGTGATTTGTCATCATCCATACATTTTTACAGAGCAGAATGATGGTAATGATCGAAAAAAGTTGATCATGCAGCGCCGAAAAGATCTATTTCTATTTTTCAAGAATAGGTTTGTGGGAGGAAACAGTGAAAAGCTCGGACAAATCCTTTTTGTGGTCTATAAGGTGTTAATCATCAATACATGGGTTTGCTTTCGACCTTTTTTTCCAACCCCCCCCCCCCGTGGTGTCAGTATTCGGAATGAAATCTAATGTAGCTTAGCTATATGGTTTTAACGTATTGTCAACTAAGAAATCTACGGCACAACTCTCCATGCCGACTTAGAGGCCGTCAAAGTACATGATGAAAATGTTTTGAATAAGCAGAGTGCTCTAATATTTTCTGTCAATACCAAAATACTGACTGTGAACGTTTGAATTTTATCCACTGATGTATTATGTTCACACAATTCAGATTGGTTTTGAAAATTAAGCGCAACGTATTCGTAGAATATATATATATATATATATATATATATATATATATATATATATATATATATATATATATATATATATATATATATACATATATATTATGAGTAGAGTTAATTGCGTTAGTGTAGTTATATAGATTTTAGGGGCAAAAAATAAATCGCATAGCACAGATTTTCACAATTTCAGTAGTTGTATCATACGGTTATTTATCTACATGCATAAAATCCATATCAACCCCAGAAAAAAGGCAACCCGTTTCTAATTGTGTACATATCACTAATTCTATGGTATTTGCAGCAAGTGTTTCATTTTGTTTTATCTCTGTGAAGTTGCCACGTAACAACATCTTGGATATGTGTGCTCGGAGGGCGTCGCCAAGACACAGGGCTAACACAAGAGACACCACACTTGCGCATAGACTGCATAAAAACAAGTCATGGTTCACATATTCCTAAGTTGATATTATTAATTAATATAAAACCTTGAGCCAAACATGTATGACGCAGCTTGCATAACAGGCTAGCATTTTTATTTTCATAACTGCTGAAAACTTGAACGCAGGAGTTGGAAACGGAATACATCCACACATACATCTTTGTTAGGATACATTCACAGTAACTGCGGTGTTGTTTTCGCCGTATCAATCAACAAAGAAGTTCCCGTGTGTTCGGTCAGATCGGTGATTCAAACAGGAAAAATATGTTGCTCTTGCCATACTGGCAACTTGAATAATACTAACTGGTGAGACAAAGTCATTGTCATGTTTTCCAAACACACTGTGAGCTTGATATAAGATGGAGCCCTCATGTGGCTGGAATAACCGTTCAAAATTTCCACAAATGTAGGTACCAGTAACACCCTTGGTTTTTCATCAGTACGTCCGTACCATGGTGGCTGTGTGTCACCGCTGCCTAGCAACAATGTCAGTGATTTGGCGGGAAATTGATGTGCCCAGCCCGAAGATCCCTCTGTTTTCCATCTGTTTCACACCACTTGATCAAATTATTGAATAAATTAGCAATTGTTTAGATCTTATTTTCATCATGTTAATATAATTCTCCTTTTGACCCAGAGTTGGCGTTGGTTAAAATGTTTTCCCTTTGCCTCTATTTTCCGGAAAAGGTAAAGGTGAGAATTTCAGAATTATTTGTCATGCCATCAGGATGTCAAGATTTGCATGTACTATAGTTGTGCCTATCATGGACCTCGTATACCCCCTTTCATCATTCTACTTCAAAAATAGCTGGAATAAAAACATGTCAGAACGTAATGCTCCTTTAATGCTGGTTCTTACAGGGTACCTTTTCGTTTTACAGTATCGGAAACAAAACTTTGTGTCAACGATTAAATTTGAAAATAATATTTAATATAAACATGATAAAGCAAAATCAGAGATTTGCCACCCACCGTTTAAATCAAGCTTTGGGAATGCGGAGTCTAAATTCCTCCTAAACTGTGACAAGGCCTGACGCTTAGCAACACTTCTTCCAAACCTGCAAATATTGAGTAAAAGAAACAAACCCGTAAATCAGAAATATCATGCTGTAGCTACTGTTTCGTAATCTGGTATGTATGACACGTTACTTATTTAGAAACCCCACGCTATCCTTAGCGGGAATAAAAACTGTTCACATTTATAATTAAGAAACAATTTTCATTTAAACAGTTACTCTGCAAACATCCTATCTGTTCACTGCGTCCAAATAATAAAACAGATCGGATCATGCTGTACAGTTTCCAGTATCATGGCAGCTTACTACCACATATTGCAAGATACACGAATGGAATCTTTATTCTTTGTCTTTCCTGGAGTGGCTGTTACACAGTCCATCTAAATGAAGCCAATTCAGTATCAAATTCCTAATTGTTCCTTGCTATTTTCTTATGCATACGTGGCCAGAATATAAATGTGGAAAGATTAGGGAATTCTTCCCCTATATGTCAACTATTATGTAAACCAACTTTCACTTATAAACCTTTGAGGGAAAACGCATAATTGTTTGTTAGGAAAACTACCTCTATCATCAGCACAGTTTCTACAACTCCCATGCAGTCAAACCACCTGTACACCATTCCTTTAATGTCGGGTTGAAGAATTTGTTCAAAGTTCCATCTTCAGCTCTTGCTGGCTACAATATGTCAAATTATGTTTGTTTATTTTGCGTTCTAAAACTTCAGTCGATCCTTTCCTCGGATAAGTCCTCGCTCGATAATGTACCACCTTTGCACTGCCCGCCGAAAAAAAATGCTTTAATGTGTACTTTTTATGAGTTGAATTGTTAGGGCCTGTCAATATTTTCCCTTCTAATTGTTTCATATATTCAAAAACTTGCACACGCCATTCCTA